>OZ038494.1:24171322-24246322 GCA_964036315.1 Acanthosepion esculentum | reverse complement strand
TAAATATTGATTATCTGAAGGAATTTTTAAAAGATTTTTTTAATGGAAATTTTCAGATTCTCACAATTCTTAAACTGTGTTATTGCATACGAACTTCAAGCTGGCAGTGAACAATGCTGACACCCGCAGCAATCTATAAGATCTCTTCCTCTTTATCTATCTATCTATCTCGCCAACTCTGTCCGTATTTATATATCTACCCAAGCCACTTCCTATCTATCTATCTATCTATCTATCTATCTATCTATCTATCTATCTATCTATCTATCTATCTATCTATCTATCCAACTCTGTCCGTATTTATATATCTACCCAAGCCACTTCCTATCTATCTATCTATCTATCTATCTATCTATCTATCTATCTATCTATCTATCTATCTGTCTATCTGTATCTATTTATCTTTCTATCTATCTATCTATCGATGCTAGTTCATTATCTATTTATCTCATCTTGCTCATTATCTATCTATATTAGTTCATTATCTATCATATATATATATATATATATATATATATATATATATATAGATATAGATACATAGATAGATAGATAGTAGTTATATCTATATATACCAGACTCATTCCTATCTATCTATTACAATTATACAATTCTCTCTCTCTCTCTCTCTCTCTCTCTCTCTCTCTCTCTCTCTCTCTCTCTCTGTGTCTCGGCGTGTTTGTCTAAAAGCAAATACGTCTAAATTCACTTTCATCGTGCGCCATTGGCTTAGGGGTAAAATCTCCGACTGATACCAAACCATTTGGGACTCATCAGCAGTGCGCAACCCCTACCGAGAATTGAAACCCGGACAGTTAATATATGAGGCAAACTCCATACCAATTTTACCAAGAGGTAACGAAATTGCTGCGGAGTCCCAAATATAGGTCGATATCAAATCAGTCGGGTTTCGACCCCGCCTTGGGGCAATCGGATGTCTAGCCACACTGATGAGCCGTGAAACAGCGAACCAGTCTGTCTTTGGATGACAATACATATATATATATATATATATATATATATATATATATATATATATATATATATACGTATATGGAAATAGATAGATAGATAGATAAAACTCTTTTCTCAGTCGATACATTTCTATTTTTCCATATATATTTCTACTCCAGTCTTGTCTATATCTATTATTTAATTCAAACAGTAATAGCAACTCAAATACCTGTAGCCCCCAAAAATAGCGTTTACAAAAAATAATATCAAATTTAAAAAATCCATTGAAAAATAACTGTTATGTTTCGTCTTTGAAACTAAACCAGATATAAATTCGTAAAAGTCCCAACAAGAAAGGTGCATTCCTTAAAATAGGTAAATCAAATCTGGCAGCCCCCGTGGCCGAATTGGTAAAGGCATGTTTCGTCTTTAGAAATTGTTATCCTGATGGAAAAGGGACACAGGTTCGATTCCTTTTCTGGGAAGATGAGCATTTTGATGGCGACTTGCAGTTTGAGGGAGCGAATAAAAAGGAACGCCTAGCTCTTAGTCCTCGTCACAAACAACCGCTACTCGGAGATAGCGGGCTTTTTGTAATTCGCTAAATAAACATCAGGAACTGCAGAAATTACGTCTTCTATGATGGTCCTGGTGTCGGTAAGAACGAAGCGCATGTCATGGTGCACCGTGCCTTCTCACTGTGGCTCAGGGATCAATATTGTCCTCTACATCAATATGCACACGGTTATAATCAAGACTTTGTTGCGCAAAACATGCGAACATGAAGGACCTCCTTCGTCTAGTACACGCATACACACACACACACACACACACACACACACACACACATGTATGAAAACAGCTAAGGGAGTAGCCAAAAGCACTTGGGACAAATGGACAGTTTTTGTACTCTATCACTCCCACGAAACGAAAATAGGTAAATATGCTGTAAAACCTAAATAAACAATTAAGAAAATTTTCCCTGTCCATCATATATATATATATATATACACATACTCACACACACATATATATATATATGTATGTATATATATATATATATATATATATATATATATATATATATATATATATATATATATGGACAAGGAAAATTTTCTTAATTTTATATATATACAGAGAGAGAGAGAGTGTGTAAGATAAGTGTATTCAACCAATTCCTTAGCCATTTCCAAACAAAACAGTCTTGATAAATGCCTAAGCAAGTGACCAAAAGTACTTGGGACAATGGACAATATGAACAGTTTTCGTACTCCCTCACTCTCACCAAATGAAAAAATGTAAGAATGTTGGAAAAACTAAATAAAATATTTTTTTGTCCGTCATATATATATATATATATATATATATATATATGCACGCACAAACAGACACACACACACACACACACATATATATATATATATATATCTATATATATATATATATATATATATATATATATATATATATATATATATATATATATATATATATATATTATAATAAAGAGAAAGAACAGTAAGATATATAATCCGGTGTTCTTATTAATATTTTTATTTTTTACAAAACAGTGCTCAATGCAAATCTATAGAGCATAAATATTATAAATTTACTTATTTAAAAATAGGGTTGCATCGCTACACAGAAATTACCGTGTTTCAAAAACAGAAGGTAAAAACTTCAAATTCAATTACAGAATTAAATTAAATTCCCTAGAATATGACGGACAAAGAAAATATTTTATGTTTTTCCAGCGTTCTTACGTTTTATATATATATATATATATATATATATATATATATATATATATATATATATATATATATATAAATATATATATATATATATATATATATATATATAAATATATATACATATAAATATATATATATATATATATAATATATATATATATATATATATATATATATATATATATATATATATATATATATATATATATATATATATATATATATATCACTGTGTGTTTATCTAAAAATAAATACGCACGCTTAAATTCACCTTCTTCTCTGCCGTGCGCCAATGGCTTCAGGGTAAAATTTCCGACTGACGCGAATTCAGCCGGTTTTCGATTCTAGCCAGAGGCAACCGGACGTCTAGTCACACTGATGAGCTGTGATACAGCGAAACAGTCTGTCTGTGAATGACAATATAAATATATATATATATATGTGTGTGTGTGTGTGTGTGTGTGTGTGTGTGTGTGTGTGTGTGTGTGTGTGTGTGTATACACTCACAAACACATATGTACGGTCTGTAACAGCACAATTGTCTAAATTGTGTTACTGAACAATTGTCCATCCCACAAAATGTTTAATATAAAATAAAAAAAACACAAAACTAATTGAGTTTCTTTTTCACAGATTTTCAGATAAAACCTTCAGACATCTTGACACCATTTGTCGTAAGAATCACGGGAAGAAAACCTTTGAGCTATTCAGCTAGAAAGAAAACACTTTAAAATCGTTTTCCGTCAGCCACACTCTCTTATCAACTGAGCAATGGTGAGAGAAAAAAACATTCAGGCCTTCAGTAATGGTACCAACTTTCATACTCTGGCTTCTATTTTCAAAGTCTATTCAAGAGCCATCAAGATAAGGCCGAATAAGTTTTCCAAAGAGGGAACAGTTCTGAGGAAAACTGTATCGGGAGGTCATAACAAGAAGAGGGATAATCATTTCAACGTAGAATTTAGAAAAGATCCAACTCAATCCATAAGACGTTTGGCACATGAGAGGAATTTCATCTATGACATTCCAAAGAACATTGTAAAAAGACTTGAAAATGAAATCTTACGTGAAAAAAATCGATTTCATCTCAATTGTTCTGTTAAGCTTCGAGAGTGTACATTCTAATTACTCAAATAGAGTCCAATAGTGTTATAAAAATCTCCAGATTTCCAGTAAGATATATTTAGTTAATGATACAACGGTTCAAAACTTAATCTAACAATTGGCATTTTTTCCTGTTACGCGATCTATAGTATTTTCCTCATATATATATATATATATATATATATATATATATATATATATATATATATATATATATATATATAAAGAAATATAGTCTTAATGTGTGCTATTTTTATGGGATAAAGTGCTCAATATCAGAGATAGAGCCTGTGTAAATATAAAAGTGAACATTGAAGTCAAAACTTAGAGGCGACAGGCTGTTTCATGCTGGTCACGATCGTCAGGCCTTATGATTGCGTCTAGCATGAAACAGCCTGTCGCCTCTAAGTGTTGACTTCAATCTTCACTTTTATATATATATATATATATATATATATATATATATATATATATATATATATATATATATATATATATATCAAGAGAGAAAGAGGGGAGATTTGTTATAAACGCCATATATGCTATTCTTATAAGAATTCACGGAGAGATAACAGATTATTCGAAGAATTTTAAGGTAATCTGAGCTACATTCTTCATCTTCACCCTTTCAATTATATATATATATATGTATGCGTGTGTGTGTGTGTGTGTGTGTGTGTGTGTGTGTGCGTTGAATACATGTTTTATTGTTTGTTTAGATTCAATGTTTCATCCATTTCAGATTGAAAATTACAAATATATGTAATTCCGTTTATAATTGAAATCCAATTTCGAAGATGGCAGTTTTACATGTATTTTTCATTTCCTTGTATCATTTCTGAAACCTCTTTGGAGTTTTGCCAGTGCCATCAGGCATATTTCCAGGAATATTCAAGAAGAAGAAAACTTCTTCCCCCCCCCCCAGAAACAAGCAGCGAATAAATAAAAGCGTTTTTCTTTGAACAAATTTGATTTTTAAACAGGGTTTTCCAATCGATGGCTCAGATCGCATGGCAGTGTCAGTTCCCTCAAAAGTTAGATTTTCTTTTTGCAGGAATAAGAATATTGCTTTCCAAATGCAGGTTCGATGACCACTTTTGTTGTTGTTTTGTTCTTATCGGAATCTGTTGTTTGATTTCTGTTTTTTTTTGTTTTTTTTTGTTTTTTTTGTGGGGAGTTGTTTTTCATAGGCTAAATCCTAAACGGTGTAAGTTGTTTTTCGATAATTAAATGAATTTCGAAAAGGGTCAAATTTTCTGACCCTCAATGGAAGGACCAGTAAAAAATAGAACTTTATTTGAAAATTGCCAGTTCCCTATAAAGGAAAGGAAAGTTTAAAAGCAAAAGTAAGAAAAAGAATTTATTAAATGGAAAACATTGAAAGTAAAAAGATGAAAATAAGAAGTTCGTGCTGTGAACGAAGAAAATTGTTTTCAGAGAATTAAATTCAAAATTTTATTTTTAATTCTGGGTTTCGTTAGGTTTTCTATCCATTTAAAGGCCTGTAGAGGACCGGGTTTCATTTACGTGTTGTTGTAATAGAAACATGTGTGTAACTCCTGGTAGAAAATTAAAAGGCCCAACTACATGAAAATTGGTGGACTTAATTTGTCCAACCGAAGATGGAAGAAGACAAACAAAACAGATATATATCAACAAATATGTATTAAACAAATTACAAGGCATATAGACAACATTTGTGTGTGTGGGAACATTGTGTTTATTCTGTGGTAAATGTTCGTACGTACGTGTATGTTTGTAATGTTCATAGCGTTTTCCCAGAAATGAGAAACGCTAATCTTCTAAGAGCGTACATCTTGTCGCTGAAATGAAGAAGAGAGAGAGAGATTTACCTCACCACCACGCGAGGTGGGATGCGGCACGAAGCCTGAGGAAAAAAGAGGAAGAGGCAAGAAGTTTCCCAGTATTTATAGTATGGGGAGAGAGACCCCTGGTGAAGAATTAGGGAACTAAGGAGGAGGTAACTCTGACAGGTCTTAAAGTTGGGAGGATTTGTTGATGAATATCTTCCCATTTTAACCTATCTATCTATCTATCTATCTATCTATCTATCTATCTATCTATCTATCTATCTATCTATCTATCGAATGATACTGAACATTCCATGGGTGGAGCGAGCGAGGAAGCAACAAGTGTTAAAAATGACAACAAAAAGAACACTTTAACTCAGAATCAGAGAGAGATACCTGAAATTCCTTCAATAAGAAAATGAGGGAGGAGGAGGAGGAAATCTTCCCACAGGGTGATTGCAAGAGAGACGATAGCAAACCAGCGGTTTGTGCGTGTGGGGGGGGGGAATGGGAAGATGGAGCCTTAGCAAAGAGAGAAAAACTATAATGTGCCACAAGGTCTAAGAAGTTTTGGAGAGCCATGATCAGCCATGTCCTGAAGGAGCGCGACACATAGAATATAATCTATCTATCTATCTATCTATCTATCTATCTATCTATCTATGTTATTAATATCTATCTATCTATCTATTTATCTATCTATCTATGTTGTTAATATCTATCTATCTATCTATCTACCTATCTATCTATCTATCTACCTATCGCAGCCTGTACATATCTATCTATCTATCTATCTATCTATCTATCTATCTATCTATCTATCTATCGCAGCCTGTTCATATCTATCTATCTATCTATCTATCTATCTATCTATCTATCTCAGCCTGTTCATATCTATCTATCTATCTATCTCAGCCTGTTCATATCTATCTATCTAATTCTTTTCATTATCTATCTATCTATCTATCTATCTATCTATCTATCTATCTAATTCTTTTTATTATCTATCTATCTATCTATCTTTCACTATATATATATATATATATATATATATATATATATATATATATATATATATATACGTTGCTTTTGTCACTCTACCTCTGTATGTATGTATGTATGTTTGTATATATTTATCTCTCTCTCACTCTCTCTCTCTCTCTCTCTCTATATATATATATATATATATATATATATATATACACGTTGCCTCTGTTAGTTTATCTCTCTATCTCTATTTCTATCTATATATATGTTGCCTCTGTCAGTCTATCTATCTATCTATCTATCTAACTAAGTCTGTTCCTATCTATTTATCTATTTTCACAATTTTTAATTTTTAGTTTATATATATATATATATATATATATATATACATATATATATATATGTGAAGTTATGTTATTACTAGTTGTAGTTCATCTAATTATTTTTAATTTTTAGTTCATATATATATATATATATATATATGAACTAAAAATTAAAAATTAATATATATATATATATATATATATATATATATATATATATATATGAACTAAAAATTAAAAATAATTAGATGAACTACAACTAGTAATAACATAACTACTGTATATATATATATATATATATATATATATATATATATATTAAGATGCGAACGAATAGAGTACAAGTCCAACGTTCGTAACATTTAATTTAAAAAAGGGCTTAATACAAAGTAAAATTTTATTATGAATTTCAGGATATTACAAAGAAACAAGTCAAAATCGCCACACAATTGCAGTTGTGTTTCGATGCGTATCAATGCAGCTCATCAGCCGATTGTAAATTACTGGTGAGTGAAAGATTTATTTAGATTTAAAAGCAAAATACAATCTCTTTTTACGAAAAAAAGAGAGGTTATAACATTTTGGGGTTTTACTCTGATCACCCAATCAAATATGACGTACGTTAAATTTAAAATAACAGAAGAAGCTAAAATTTTAAAAATATTTTTTATAAATGGGTCATAATCCGTTTATTGACAGCTAATCACTGCCAGACATAAACTAGCGAGTATGTAAAAGGATACATAAATTATACAAACTAGACAATGCCATTTCCTAAGAAATAAAAATAGGGTGGTGAAGTAATATAATAAAATGCTAAACAAGTTATATGCTTTGTGTTTTTCCTATATAATATTTTTAATAATCAATAAATATACAGCGTCTTTAAGAGACTACCAGATAATTTAAACGTATAGAATTATTTGGTAAATTAATATGCAACTGTTTAATAAAGATTCTTTATATAAGATGTTAATAACAATAACCAATCAATGTAAAATGTGAAAAATACCAACAAAAAACCAAGATCTTACTAATACTACTAAGAGATTTATACCAAATTATATTAAATCCAAATTAATCTTACAAATATTAAGATAAGATATATATATTCCAATGCAGTACAACTAAAATATAAGAAAAAGCATAACCAAATTCCAAAGATTATCTAAACTATAAGGTAACAGGTAAATTATATTTACAATTTACAGTTAATTCATTCCTTTGATTTTAATAATGATAAATAAAAATATAAGTATATGTGTCAATACGGTGTGAAACTCTCTTCTAAAACCGGAAGATCAAATCCATCTTACACTTTTCCAGCCAACTCTGATCTTTAAAAAAATTAAATGCAATATCAATCCTTATCTTCTGCCTTCTTTTTCTATTATTATACTTTCTCCTTAATAGTCATTTTTCGGATATTCTCTAACACCCAGTATTCCCTCTTGCGTCTTAGTGACTTTATTGCCTTGTTTTGAATGACATGATTAATATATATATATATATATATATATATATATATATATATATATATATATATATATAAAATATGGATAAAACAACTGAAAAGTTGCAAATGAAAAGAAAAAAATTGAATGTTTTTTGTGAAAGTATTTATTTATATGTTTTTATATATTTATATTTGATATGTCAGATCGCCTCGATCTTTCGTCAGAAATTTATTGTTTAACTGTATTCGGATATATACATATACATACATATATATATATATATGTATATATATATATATATATATATATATATATATATATATATATATATATATATATATATAATTGCTTATTAATATAAATATTATTTTATTTAAATTCATTGCTTATTATTATAAAGATTATTTTATTCTACATTATTGCCTATTATTATAAACGTTATATTATTTGACATTTTTGCTTATTAATATAAATATTATTTTATTCGAATTTATTGCTTATTACTATAAAGATTATTTTATTCGACATTATTGCCTATTACAATAAACGTTATTTTATTCGACATTATTGCTTATAAATATTATTTTTTGTGGGTATACGTGTTTGAGTTTTCTATCACTTTTTTGAATAGATATATGTGGCTGTGTGTTTTATATTTACATTAGGCATTTTCGTGACGACATCAATTTCCCGCCAAATTTCGCACATCTCAAATGTGTGTGCGTCAACTTTCTTTTTATCGACGTAAGTTATCATTAAACTTCTTTCCACCCCACCCTCTATTTTCGCTTTGCTTTCACTTTCTCTTGTTTACGTAGATCATTTTTTCCCGCTCTGTCTCTTGTGTCTCGTACTTTCTTCATTATCTGTCGTGTTCTCAAGCCCAGTTCACCGCCTGTGCCGTCATTACTATCATCGTTTACCCCGAACCCGAAAAGCAACATTCTGTCTGCCATCTTTTCTTCTCTTTCGTCTTCTGATCTGAAAGGATAAGCATATCATTGATCAGACTTTCGTATTTGATTAGGCGTTTAATTAACTCGATTAGGAATTTAATTAATATACGACTGAGAACAAACAAAATGTCGGGAGAATTGACTTCATCTTAATGATAATTAGCGACCTCTCTTGATTGTTAATTAGTGACCCTTTCCAAAAAAAAAAAAAATGCGATGTATTCTGAAGATCCAAAGTTAAAAGCTGGGAGGTTGGCTTCCTTTATGGCATATTTTATTTCTTATTTTTTGTTTATTGAACAGAAGAATTTTTCCGCACTTTTATTTTTTTTAAATTGTTAATTCATTAAAAAATGTTTTAAGTCGGAGAAACTTAATTTAAGTAAGTCATTGAGACATATGCCATACTTGTTGGGTCAGTCAGTTATGTGCCATGCGTGATATACGCCTAGGCGATCATGTATCTTTCGATACTTGACTAACGAGGCAGATTTTTTTCCCGCAGTAGGTTGCCATTTCTTTCTGCGGCAGACCAGTTGCCACCCAAGGCTATAGAAGCCGGTCTGTCTTGCTATTTACCCATAGCTGGGAGGAGAAGAAGAATGTAATGGATTCATCTGGAAAGTCACTCAGTCAGTTATGTGCCATGCGTGATACTTATATATATATATATATATATACATATATATATATATATATATATATATATGTATATATATATTTGATATTTTAGATCGGCTCCGATCTTTCATCAGAAATGGCTGTTTTCAGAAGTTTGTTTACATTAAGTAGCGTCCGTCGCTAGACGCGGACGTCACATCAGATGATATGGAATGCAACTGTGTTTGAATATTTCTAACGTAAATCTAACTGTAGTAATATTTTAGATGTTGCTTAAAATTTTTTTTAACTATATCTAACAAAATTTTTGGGTTAAATATTGAAATATTTATAAAGATTTAAAATACCCATGTAAATGTGTATTGATAGATTCTGATTTCAGTTCCACATACACACGCAGAAAAAAAGAAAAATACTGGATTTTAAAATTAAATACATATAAACTAGAGTTAAATAAATACTTGGGTATTTTAAATCTGTATAGATATTTCAATAGTTAAACAAAAAAAGTTTGTTAGATATAGGTAATTTTTTTTTAAACAACATCTAAAATATTACTACAGTTAGATTTACGTTAGACATATTCAAACACAGTTGCATTCCATATCACGTGACGTCCGCGTCTAGCGACGGACGCTACTAAATGTAAACAAACTTCTGAAAACAGCCATTTCTGATGAAAGATCGGGGCCAATTTGAAATATCAAATATATATATATATATATATATATATATATATATATATATATATATATATATATATATATATAATTATTATAAATTAATACTTTCACAAAAAGACATTCAATTTTTTCATTTGCAACTTTTCAGTTGTTTATATATATATATGTAATTGCTTATTACAATAAAACTTATTTTATTGGACATTATTGTCTATTAAAATAAATGTTTTGTACTCGATGTTATTGCCTATTACTATAAACGGTATATTATTTGAGTTTATTGCTTATTAATATAAATATTATTTTATTTAGATTCATTGCTTAATACTATAAAGATTATTTTATTTCACATTATTGCCTATTATTATAAACGTTATCGTTCGATACATGATTGACGTGGCAGGTTGCCAGATGCCATCCAACGATATAGAACCCGGTCTGTCCTCTTCTTCTCGCCCCATAACTGGGGGGGGGGGAGAAGAAGAGATTCATACCTTTCCCAAGGGTATTAGTGCATGTAATGGATTTGACTGGAACTCGAACTCGGCTCTCCGATTTCTCAGTCCCAGCCGCTATCCATTACCGCACCGTAAATACTGCTGTCCACGCAGGGTTTAAAAAAAAGCAAAAGGAATCAGAGTTCGAATTACACATAAAAATTTTCGCGCTTATTTCCGACCGGCGCTGGCGAATCGATATCGTGTCCTGATTGTCTCAGCAGTTGAGACGTATAGACCCAAAATTTTCGACTGAAAGGAATGAATCAAATCTAGATAGTTATGGTTGACAATACTAAAGAAAATGAAGTTGAAAGTAAATACTAGTCAAAAATTAATAATAATGTGTGACAAGGCTTCATTTAATAAAAATAAAGACGAGAGTAAATATTTATTGAAAATTAATAATAACCATTAACAATACTTCATGTAATACAAAATAAAGATGAAAGTAAATACTAGTAAAAATTATAATGGTTGATAATGCTTCATCCAATAAAAATGTATATCAAAATAAATACTATTTAATATTTAGTTATGTTATTTATTTACAGTATTTAATATTTATTTAATATTCAATATTCATTTACAGCATTTAATATTCATTTAATATTCATTATTCATTTACAGTATTTAATGTTCATTTAATATTCATTTGAAATAATTAATATTCATTTAATATTCATTATTAATTTACAGTATTTAATATTCATTTAATATTCATTTACAGTATTTAATATTCATTATTCATTTACAATATTTAATATTCATTTAATATTCATTTACAGTATTTAATATTCATTTAATATTCATTTACAGTATTTAATATTCATTTATATTCATTTACAGTATTTAATATTCATTTACAGTATTTAATATTCATTTAATATTCATTTACAATATTTAATATTCATTTATTATGCATTATTCATTTACAGTATTTAATGTTCATTTAATATTCATTATTCCTTTACAGTATTTAATATTCATTTCATATTCCGTTACAGTATTTAATATTCATTTAATATTCATTATTCATTTACAGCATTTAATATTCATTTAATGTTCATTATTCCCGTATAGTATTTAATATTCATTTAAGATTCATTATTCATTTAGAGTATTTAACATACATATTTTATAATTTTTTGTACATATTTGTTTATCTTTATTCGTGGTATACAACGAGTTTTTTCATTTTTTTTCCTTTTTTCTTTTTTACTTTAAATTAATTGTTGTTTCTCAAGTGAAAATTCTCGATGAGAGTTATATATATATATCTATATATATATATATATATATATATATATATATATATATATATATATATATTTATATATTAATATCATTTAATGTATTGCATTTGTTAGACTAATTATATAGAGGCATAAATGATTTTATTCTATTTATATTTAAGCATAAAATTTATTTCTCTGTTGTTGTTTTTACGAAAATGTTCGTAATTTTAGAAATAAGAGGAAGGCATTTTTGTAATGTTTATTTTGTTTATCTTTGACTAATGACTCATTATCGCCGATTTTTTTTATTATTATTTATATTCCAAGATTCTCTTAATAACATTTGATATGAATTTTCTTCCTGTACATTTTCTTATTCATTAATTGTAAAATAACGTACTTTCAATTATGTTGAAAAAGCGTTCCCAGTTATAATACTATGCAAATATTAATAATATAATGGTTCACAATTATAAATAAAGACGAAAGTGAATACTAGTAAAAAAAAATTAATAATAATTGTTGACAAAGCTGCATCTAATATAAAAGGAATATGAAAGTAAATACGAGTTGGTCATTAATAATAATGCTTTATAATAATTGATTGGTTTGGTTTGGTATGTTTTCCGGCATATCAACCTCAATGGATTATTTAATGCCGACAAAGTTTTTATTGCTGGTAATATTTTGATTTGTCAAAAATCTATTTCTGGTAATAATTTTTTCCTTCAAAATTATTTTTCTGGTAATAATTTTTTTTCATAAAAAATATTGCTGGCAATAAATTTTTCCTCAAAAATGTATTGCTGGTAATTTTTTTTTCACAAACGTATTGTTGGTAATTTTTTTTTCAAATTTTTTTTTTCAATTTTTTTTTGCTGGTCATAGTTTTTTTTCTTCAAAAATTTATTGCTGATAATAATTTTTTTTTTTTTACAAAGTATTCCTGGTATTAAAACCAATTTTTACCCCAGTTTCAGGGGGTTAACTATTTGCCCATAGCTGGGGACCTAACAGGTGCTACCACCCCGGTTCAGGGTGGACCTGGGAACACCAGCAATTAGGAGGTGGTTCCATACTCCTCAAAACCTTCTGAGAAGAGGCCTAGCTGCTGGACGTAGTTTATCGTCTTACCCAGGAACCGGATGTAGTTCATCGTCATACCCAGGACGGGATAATAATTGTTTTAATATAAATAATGCTGAAAGTAAATACGAAACGAAATTAATAATATTGCTTGACAATGATTCATTTAATGAAAATGAAGATGAAAGTAAATACGATTAAAGATGGTTGTCAATGCTTCGTGCAATAAAAATAAAGACGAAAATAAATACTTTAATAATAATGGTTGTCAATGATCATCTAATAAAAAAAGATGAAATTAAGTACTTGTCAGAAAATTATATTAATGACTGACAATATTTTATCTAATAAAATTAAGTCACTCATTCATATTCATGAGATCAAACTTAAAAGAATACCCAGAAAGAAATACGAAGAAGTTTGTTTTTAATGAATTACAATAGAAAGTCTCTATTGATGTTGCCATATGCTGTGGTGAGGTCAGCATTGCATTCCTGTATGCAATTACCTGGACTTAAATAACTTAATTAACTCAAGTTTGCTTAAAGGTCAAAGCTAGTTTCATTTTTTACAATAAGCTTCTCCCTGTGCAAGGCCCGGGGGCCACTCGAGGTAGAGGGTTACATTAAGGTGTAGTTTATATGGATGGGAGGCGAAGACAACGGTTAACATGGGAAGATAACGGTTGACTTGAACAGGTTAAGATTTTAGTGATCGGCTGAAGTATACACTTGGGAATCTGTTCCACAGTGTAGGGGTTCGCGGGGAGAATCTGTTTGAGAGGAATTTACTTCTCGACGATGCAATACGGAGGGAATGTGGATGGTTTGCTTCTATGTAAGTAGCCGTGAAGGTCAGACCTGGTGGAACCAAGAAATGTAGTTCGTTCGAGAACTGTCCATGGTAGGAGCGATAGAACAGTGAGAGACTCACCAGACATACACACACATACTATCTATCTATCTATCTATCTATCTATCTATCTATATATATATATATATATATATATATATATATATATATATATATATATGACCCGATGTATGTGGCCCGATGATTACATCTAGCATGAAACTGACTGTCGCCTCTAAGTGTTGACATCTATATGTTCACTTTTATATTTACACACGCTCTATCACTGATATTGAGCACTTTATCCCATAAATATAGCACACCTTAAGAGTATATTTCTTCATATATATATATACATATATATATATATATATATATATATATATATAAGTTTTTTTTCATGAAATAAAAACACGCTACCTGTATCCCATAAATATAGCACACTTTAAGACGATATTTCTTCATATATATATATATATATATATATATATATATATATATATATATATATATATATATATATATATATATATATATATATGTAATGGAAGCCTTATTAATAAAAACAAACAAAGCAAGACTTAATAATATTAACTTTGAATATGGACATAATATCTTGAGCGTGTTTTGAAACAAAAAAATAAAAAAATATTAGATCGCATGAGAAATTGTATAAAAACTAAATAATATATATATATATATATATATATATATATATATGTGTGTGTGTGTGTGTGTGTGTGAAGAAATTTAGTTTTAAGGTGTCATATATTTACGGGATAAAGTGCTCAATATGAGAGATAGAGCGTATGTAAATATAAATATAAAAGTAAAGACTGAAGTCAATGACGTCCTGACGATTGCGTCAGTCATGAAACAGCCTGTCGCCTCTGAGTGTTGACTTCAATGTTCACTCATATATATATATATATATATATATATATATATATTATTTTAGGATATTACTTCAGAAACATGTCAAAAACGCTACACAATTGCAGTTGTGTTTCGATGCGAATGAACGCATCTCACCAGGCGATTGTCTAAAACTTATAACCATTACTCTTTAGAACTTTATTGTACACACTGCTATCTTTATCAAATACCTCATTGTCCGATAAGTGGTTGCTAATCCTACGTTCTACAGACGAAGGAATATGTCGGATTACAGATGGAGGGTGGTTGGGATTGGGATGAATATAAATTAGTTTGGCATTATTTTTCATATAAGGTTGAAAATTGTCGTTAACTAGATCCAACGTAAAGTCAAGGAAATCTACTTGTTTAATATTAGTGCTTATTTTTACGTTAAGATTGAAACTTTTTAGTTATATATGAATCATTTTTCTTAATTTATCTACCTTAATTTTAGTGGAATTTTTTACAATATTGGTCTACTTTGTAATGAAATTAAATGTTACGAACGTTGGAATTGTACTCTATTCGTTCTCATCTTACCTGTATATATATATATATATATATATATATATATATATATATATATATATATATATATATATATATATTATAATTTTATCATATAGACAAAACCATTTTACTCACTACAAAGATGCAACTTGGTTTCAGTGCATTTCAACTGCACTTCGACGGGTGAGAATCGTAAATGGTTATGAACAATCCTGCTTGTAGGCAAGCCGTATGTGAAACGTTATTTCCTTTTTTCCATTTGTTTGAGAAGAAAATATACATAAAGCAAAAAAAAAAAGGAAAAAAAACGAGCCCTCTTGGATTATTGCTGTGAACGTTGGAATTTATATATTACTTTCGTTCTCATCGCATATATATATATATATATATATATATATATATATATATATATATATATATATACCCAAGTATAGGATTGGTGTATACGGAATAAATTCCAATACCCAAAGCGTACTATTCTTAAAAGGTTGCTCAGTACAGAGTAAAGCAAATATAATTTATTCGAAAATTATAACATAAATATGTTATAAAATCACTACAAAAATAGTCATTTTCTACATTCAACACCATCACTTGATAAGACACCAGAAGTGTTGAAACAAAATGGCTATTTTTGTAGGCATTTTATAACATAACTGTGTTAAAATTTTCGAATAAATTATATATATATATATATATATATATATATATATATATATATATATATATATATATATATATATATACAGGAAGGTGCGTTGAAAAAGTCACGGCTTGGACTCTTTAGCAAAACTTAACCAATTTAGAAGTCATTATAATATTAATCGGGAATTTTTTTGCTGGTCGAGCTGAGAATCTTTCTATACTTACGTGTGTGGCGACTGAACGTCTGTTTGTAAAAGTCCCTAATCGATGGCAAGTCTTTCTGTTTTATCGTTTGACAAGAGCACCTGTCATGCAACTGTCAAGTTTCCAGGTCTCTGATTTGACAAGCCCTCTGACCCGGGAGAGAGTTCGATCTCACGCCCCTGACATTATCGCACAGCAGGTGTCCAAGAGAGTTATCATTCTCGGACAAGGCCAACGACACGTGTCACTCAAGTAGGCACCCAAGACAGTTGGCGGTCACCAATATGTGGAAACTTACTTGACCAATGTCACCGATACGCCACTAGTGCGACGGTTATACCCAATAAATCACAACCAACACCGGCGTTGTGATCAATATCTCTGCGTTGTCATTGCAGTTGCGCAATGCTTGTTATCGTCTCGATCGCCATTTGTTTTCGTTAACGCCTGATTTATTAATATTATTTTATTTTTTGGGAAGATACTGGAATTGAATCCAAGTGAAATAAAGATTATAATTATATGGTTGATTTGTTTTTGAATGTTCTCTCAACGGTGGACCGATTCAATGCTTCATCTAATACAAAATAAAGATGAAAGTAAATACTAGACAAAAATGAATAATAATGGTGGACAACACACCATCTAATACAAAATAAAGATGAAAGTAAATACTAGACAAAAATGAATGATAATGTTGGACAATACTTTATCCAATACAAAATAAAGTTGAAAGTAAATACTAGACAAAATTGAATAATCATGGCGAACAATTCTTCCTCAAAAGAAAACGAAGATGAAATTAAATATTAATCAAAAATTAATAATAATGATTTTCATTTCTTTATCTAACATAAATTACGATCACACAACCATGATTAATATCTCTGTTTTGTCATTGCAGTTGTGCAATCCTTTTTATCGTCTCGATCTGCATTTGTTTTCGTTCACGCCTGAATGAAAATATTTTTTGTTGATCGTAAACTTGATCCCCGTTGAAATAAAAATAATAATTATACGGCTGCTTTGTTTTAGAATGTTCAGTCTACGATAGACTGATTCAATATTAGCAAAATGTCTTAATTTAAGTGTGGAGGAATAATAATAATAATAATAATAATAATAATAATAATAATAATAGTAATAATAATAATAATAATAATAATAATAATAGTAATGTGACTCCTTATTGACATTGCAGTCCCAGCCCACTGCAATGTATCTTTGAAGATTTACAAAAACTATCAAAATACAAGGAGATTGAAATGGACATATCAATAATGTGGTGCATGAGGACATTGGCAATTCCAGTCGTGGTTCGAGCCCTCCGAACGATTGGAAAAGATTCCAATAGACTCATGTGAAGGAATCCCTGATTGCCCACGCCTTAAAGAAATACAAAAATATTGTATTCACACGTATACCCCGCACTTTACGAAGGGCTTTATCTGTGTAAAATATGTGCGATTTGTTTTTTTCCAAAATGCTCAGTGGAAAATTCCATGATGCCATTTCTGACCTTAGGTGTCTGGTTGGGACCCGGAAAAAAATGAGTATACACCAGAAACCAAAGGAAATAAAACAACAACAAAAATAGCAGCAGCAACAACAACAGCAACAACAAGAACAACAACAAAAAAAATTAATAATAATAATAATAATAATAATTATAATAATAATAGAAATTCTCACGATTACAGCCCACACCCGACGAAGGGCTTTATCTATGTAATTTTTTTTTAATTGGTCAGTGGAAAATATCATGATACCATTTCTAACCTTAGGTCTCGGGGCGGCACCCGGAACGAAATGTGTACACACCAGAAATCAAAGAAATTAAAATAATAATAATAATAATAATAATAATAATAATAATAATAATAATAATATTTTTAATCACCTATTCTGTAAAACATGTTTAATGTAGTTTGAATGTAGAAATCCGACGTAGTAAGTAATTTGTTCAATGAAACAACACCAATATCTAGTAGCAACTATTCAGGAATTCTTAAGGTCTTCCATATCAGAGGTTGGCAGTGGATATTCGGAGAGAGTAGGAAAGCGTAGTTCTTCAAGTCTGACAGGTTAGGAGTAGATATTCCGACAAGAAAAACAAAAACAAAATGGCCGCCTTTATACACATTGGATCGAATATTTCAATTCTTCCGATTGGTTAACCTTCTCTTGGTAAACTATAAAATGAGTCAGCTCATTTTGGTTTGCTCACTAGTACACCATGTAGACAAAATAACTTAACATATTCTACGTGAATATCAAACTCTTTGACAAAGTCGATAATGAGTTGAAGAGTATTCTCAATATTGTAAAATATTCCAGTGATGGCATCAATATGGATTCAGATTAGATAAATATGCAAAAAGTAACATTTAAGAGGGGAAGAATTACAGAAACAGGATGAAGAGGTCAAGATTTTGTCACCAATTATTAGAGAATTGGAACAAGAAGAAGCCTAAATGTACCTAGAAGACAGCAAATGAGATGGAATAGAAGATAACCAAATGAAGGGGAACGTAAGAAAAGAATACTGCGCGTGCGTTCTGGATTTAACTAATATAAATAGCAAGAGGTTGGAATTTTAATTTCTCGAAATGTGGCGGGTAATGGATGTCAAAAAATATTTTTAGCAATATTTTCTAAAAAAATAATTTCACAAATATTTTAATTCATTTGTGAATAAGTCCTGAAAATTTAATTTATTTCGTGTTTTTGCAAGAATTACAAAAACAAAAAAAAAACGGTAAAATTTCCAATAGTACTCTTTGACTTACCTGCTGTCGCAAGAAAAACAGGATTTTTAACCAAAATTTCGAACGTGCTAGAAAGGATTAAAAATTTAATAATTTAAAAAAAAAATGGTTTTGGTATTTCCTCTTAATAATAACAGAAACATTTTGATGATAAAACTTTGTTTTTATCAAGTTTGGGGTCTTTTTTCATCATGGTATGCTCTTTTTATAGTGTCTTCCATTTATATAACAATGAGCTTAAAAGAAGATTTTTAAACTGGCTCCTGCATAGGGCTAATTGGGTTTATGGCCCCAACTAAAGGAACCTTTGGTCCATCTTAGAAAACAGCAATGATAATTTTGAAGAAATGACTTCAAGACTTCACTTTAACTCTGAATCCAGCTATTAGTCCATGCTCTAAGGCAATTCACCCCAAGCACGGCGGGAGTGCCACTAGTACGCAAGGGGTTACAGAGGATTGAGAACAAGAGTAAAGAGGCGTGTTTGAGAAAAGGATACAGAGAAGGAGGGGCGAACAAGCTCAGGGTGCCAGATGTCGATTGACATTACACTTGAATATTTGAAGATTATAGTCATCAAGGAAGAAGAGAGTTCCACAGACGGGAAATGCGGGAAAAGAAGCTGTTTGAGTAGAACAGACGGCTACATTTAACCGTTTCGACAGTGAAAGGGTGGGACCGAGATGCCAGCCTAGTAGCTCGCTTAAATTCATGAGTCCGGGAACCAGCGAAAGTAGCTCGTCGGAACAGTTGCCGTGAAAATATTTGTTGAGACAGAGAGAAGCCACAGTACATCTGTGGGATAGCGACTGTAGACAGATCAGGACGTATCACCTTGCATATTCGTCTCTGGATTTTGTCAAGGACCTCGAGACGTACAACAGGAGCACCCGACCATATATGACAGCAATAATCCATGCAAGGACAGATCAAGGAGGGATGTTGTCAGTTTTTTTTATTCAAACCTGTTGTCTATATATATATATATATATATATGAAGTGTTGAAACCAAATGGCTATTTTTGTAGTGATTTTATAACATATTTATGTTGTAATATTCAAATAAATGATTATATATATATATATATATATATATATATATATATATATATATATATATATATAAGGGAACCTTGAAGTCAACACTTAGAGGCAACAGTCTGTTTCATGCTAGATGCAATCGTGGCCTGACGACTGCGTCTAGCATGAAACAGCCTGTCGGCTCTCAGTGTTGACTTCAATGTTCTTTTTTATATTTACACACGGTTTATCTTTTATATTGAGCACTTTATCCTATAAATATAGCACACCTTAAGAGTATATTTCTTCATATATATATATATATATATATATATATATATATATATATATATATATATATAAGTTTTCTTTTCATGAAATAAAAACGCGTTCCCTTTTTCCAATTTTGATAAAACAATGTAAAGCAAGAAAAAAATAATTTGATGACAATCAATTCTGACAGGATTTTGTTATTATAAAGTCAGGAAATAAAATCTGAATTAATTCCAGATTACAGACAATCTCTTTCTTACAGATTTGAAATGCATTTCTGCAATATCATCACCAATGCATTACCATCATACATATAACGGCTTTATTCTGTCTGCAATCCTGACATTAATACTTGACGAATGACAATCGCTTTTTCTTCTGAGTTTTCATTCATTTCTATAGCAAAATAATTAACAAGACATTTACTGTGATGACCTAGTGGAAGGAATATGAGCTGGGTCTGTCACATAATGCACACACTCAATTAAGCTGAAAAATCGAATTATCCTTGATAATGGCTAAATGTATAGCCGAAAGCGCTCGGAAACAAAAACATTTGGACAGTTCTTACACACCTTTTGTCCTGTAAAGAAAGCTCTTGTTCGAACACAAGAAAAATTAAATAAAAAGCTCAATCGTAGTACCTTGTCTGTCGTTTTTAATGAAACATGCTTAAACGAAGGATTGCTGCCTAAATATACAACTATATATATATATATATATATATATATATATATATATATATATATATATATATATATATTATTCAGGAGGTGGGTGTGGTCGTTGCGGCGTACAAAAGACAAGAAAAGGAACTGCTTGACTATGCAACGAGGATAAAATTAGAATCTTTAGTTTAAATATCAAGCTTTTGATGTTCCTCGTGGCAATCACGATCCAATTATCGATTAGACATTTATAATTAAAAAAAAAAGAAATATAATTTGACATGGAAAGATTCCAGTAAAAAATCAGATGAAGGCGTTTCTACAGAATCGCTACTCTCAAAGAAATAATTTTTTTTCACATTCCCATTATCCCCTTCAGATTACGAATATCATTTTATTTTTTTAATTTTTCAACATTTTTAAAAGGGGTTCAGTTTTTTTTTTATATAAATTCATTGTGAAGTGACCCCCACCACCTTTGGCAAGCCAAAATTATGCGGTAAATTTGCTTTATAACGCCCAGACGCCGGCGCGCTAAATATCTCTTAAAATTTCCCCAAATCGCCATAATTCCGTGTAAATGTACATGCTGAACTCGAATTAACAATTAAATTATGAAGAAACCTACCGTTTTGAAGTTATCGGCAAGAAAAAATCGGAAAAAAATAAGTCCACCATTATTGCCATAATGTTCAGTAATTAAAAAAATTAAAAAAATATATTTACCGTAATTCCCCATATATAATACGCCTTTATCCACAATAGGCACCCCTAAAATTGTGCTGAAAGTGTGGGAAGATGCTTCTACACCCGCATAACTCGCACCACATTTTTTGTTAATCAAACCCTATAAATTGTATTTCTCCAATTTGATTACGGTCAGCGTTTCCTACTCTTATTTAAAAAATGGTTTTAAACATAGAATAAAATTATTCTTATTTAGTTTTATGATAATTCTTATTTTATTTTACATTTCTAAGTATTGTTAGCTACTTTTGATTGTATTTGACATCCTTATAGAGTCTCAATCGCCAAATGTTAGTGATAAATTGTCGTCTGTTTGTGGTGAGTAGTCATTTCGCAACTGAAGTCGACCTATGAAACGGCTATTTTGTTAAAGATTTTTTGTAGCTGTACATAATACGCACCCCTAATTTTGCTTATTATTTTTTATAAAAAAATCGTATTTTACACGAGGAATTACGATAGTTACTTCACGGGTACCTTGTCGAATAGGCCAACAGCAGACCTTGCAGAGGGCTAAGATTTATCACAAAGAAAGAAAAAAAAAATTGGTGTTCCTTCCGGGTAGATACTTGCATAAACCATACAAAGGTTTATTTATAGATTCAGGCATGAACCCGAACAATGTTTGCGCACACACTCAGTCATAAAACCGAATAATATTTGCATATAGGCTCAGGCATGAACCCGGACAAGTCAGTTAATTTTTAAATTTGCCCGATTTCATTGAAATACCGTAACTCTCCATGTATAATACGCCTCAATCCATAATACGCCTTCATCCATAATACGCACCCCTAAAATTGTGCTTAAAGTGTAGGAAAATGCATCTACTCACGCATAATACGCACCCCTTGTTTGATAATCAAACCCTATAAAATATACCTCTCGAATTTCAAGCGGACCAGCGATTCATTCTCTGATTAAAAAATAATTTGAAACCTAGAATAATATTCTTCTAATTTAGTTTTATGATAAATCTATTTTACATTTGTAAGTATTGTTAGGTACTTTTGATTGCATTTGACATCCTTATGGGGTCGCAATCGCTTATTATTTTTTAGAAACAAATGCATATTATGCCTGTTTTCACTTACCTTTTTCCTGTGTGGTGTTAACTTTGAGTACATTGCATAATAAATATTACTTCCCTTTCGGCTGGGGTCTTTTTCAAGGTTTCTTAATTGCAGTAAACATATTGTTAATTTCACCCAAAGGTGTGTTTTTTTTTCTGTTAGCAGGATATGACAAAGCAAATATGAAATATGAAATTTAAACAAATCAGAGTCATCTTCAGTGGCAGGATAAACTTTTTGTACAGCAAATGAAGTCATATACAGGGTGATAAATGTTAAACTAATGCTTACATACAATATTTCAATTAGTTTGAAAACAACTGCAAAATATGAATTTCAAACATATTCTTACTTATCTTTATTGTTATGTTGTTATTTAACAATTATTTTGAGTGACAGAACTAATTTCAACTCGGAACTAATTTCAAATCGGAATTAATTTCAACTCGAAACTAATTTCAACTCGGAACTAATTTCAACTCGATTTAAAAACACTAACCCTTAGTTCCGAGTTGAAATTAGTTCCGAGTTGAAATTAGTTCCGAGTTGAAATGAATTTTTCACCCCATTATTTTGAGGGGAGAGTATAATAGGGGGGTCTGTTTACAATTAATTTTCATAGAAAACTGATCCCTCCGCCTAAGACGTAGACATTCATTTTATATTGATGACCTGGAAAGCTTAATTGAAATGAATATAAAAAAAATATTTGAAAAGAAAAAGATTATTTCCTAGAGAGGAGTGTTTCTGCAGAGACTCCAATTTTTTCTGAAATTTTAAGAATCTTGCAATGCTTGGAATTATGGATCTTATTCCAAGAGAAAAAGCAGCAACTTTAACATTTCAAAAAAACTGCATCATTTGTATTATATATAAATTATTTAAATTTTTAGTTACTAATTGTTGAATTTGTGGAAGAGGGCATAATGAAGCCTAGTTATGCCCTCTTCCACATATTCAACAATACTTACAAATGTAAAATAGATTTATCATAAAACTAAATTAGAATAATATTATTCTAGGTTTAAAATTATTTTTTAATCAGAGTATGAATCGCTGGTGCGCTTGAAATTGGAGAGGTACATTTTATAGGGTTTGATTATCAAACAAGGGGTGCGTATTATGCGTGAGTAGAAGCATTTTCCCTACACTTTCTGCACAATTTTAGGGGTGCGTATTATGGATGAAGGCGTATTATGGATGAAGGCGTATTATACATGGAGAATTACGGTATTTCAATGAAATCGGGCAAATTTAAAAATTAACTGACTTGTCCGGGTTCATGCCTGAGCCTATATGCAAAGATTATTCAGGTTTATGACTGAGTGTATGCGCAAACATTGTTTGGGTTGATGCCTGAATCTATAAATAAACCCTGGTATGGTTTATGCAAGTATCTACCCGGAAGGAACACCAATTTTTTTTTTCTTTCTTTGTGATAAATCTTAGCCCTCTGCAAGGTCTGCTGTTGGCCTATTCGACAAGGTACTCGTGAATTAACTATCGTAATTCCTCATGTAAAATACGATTTTTTTAATAAAAAATAATAAGCAAAATTAGGGGTGCGTATTATGCACAGCTACAAAAAATCAGCTTGAATTGGACACCTCTTATTTCATATGGTGCAACTAGGTTGGTATCTCGATTCCACCCTTTTACTGTCAAAACAGTTAAATATAACCGCCTATTCTACTCCAACAGCTTCTTCTCTCGCACTTCCAGACAGAGGAACTCCCTTCCTCTTACTTGCTTCTCCGATAACTACAACCTTCATAAATTTAATTGTAACGTCAATCGTCATCTTCTGATGCCTTAATCTCCATTCTTCTTTTTATCCTTTTCACAATCCCCGCTATACCCAGTCTTTTCTCTTACTTTCACTCTCTCTAATCCCTTCTGTACTACTGGCACTCCCGCCTTGCTTGGGGTGAAATGCTTAAAAAACTGTTTTATATACTAGCTTAAAAGCTGCCCTATCGGGCGGCATTTAAGCTAGCTTCTGCAGAGAGCTCTTGATTGGGCCTTCATCACAATAGGTAGGGAGGAGTAGATGCGATTGGCAATAATAAACTACAGAAGAACTCAAAATTGATTGCTGCATTTAAGTATTGAATTAATATTTAAGCTTACCTTTTAAAAGTACAACGATGACTCTTCTGCCACCACTTAATTTAAAGACATTTTGATGTACGTAGGTCCTTACTTTCCGTACAAAAAAAAATTATTTCATGGGTGACTTTCGCGGGATTTCGCAATTAATTTCGATTATTCGCAAATTTATTTCCAAGTTATAAAAACTGTTAACGTAGAAAAAAATTCTTCGCAGAAAATCACGCAAAAAAATCGCGGAAAACAATGGCAGTAATAAAAAGTTGGGAATCCCAAATTTCAGGATTGAGGGTCAGGATCCGGCAAGCAATGGTTTTAATTTGATCACGGAATTGGCCTGATTCCAAAATGGTAGCATACGTTGGGCTACAGCCTCTGGCAGTAAAGTTGAAAAAGTGTGACACACTGACATTCGCATTTATTATATAAATATATATGACACATATATATGGTTTATATTGGGCTACAGCTTCTAGGACAACTTTATTTTGAAACAGTAACTTTTTCATTTGAACATGAGCTATTGAAAGATAGAGAGTTGTGTCCCTTTAATTGCTTTTATCACGTGAAGCTAAGATGGCGAAATCCGAAAACAATCGCAGTAATGAAAACTTGGGAATCCAAAATTTCAGGATTGTGAGTACGGATCCTGCTCGGGTTGTTTTAATTTGCTCACGGAGATGGCCCGATTCCAAAATGGTAGGATATGTAAGTGTACGTCCTCTGGGAGTAAAGTTGAAAAAGTGTGACACACTGACATGCGTATTCTTTATATAGCTGTTAATATCAAATCCTTCATTGATTTTGGGGAGACAACGTACATCTATTTTTAACCATCAACATCCCTAGTCAATAATTCCTGCTTTTGTTTTGTTTTTTCAAAAGTACTCTAGCATTAGATCTTCTGATGGTAAATGTTTGTATATGATTGGAGGTTTAAATAAGTTACTAACTTTTAACGGCTGACAACCGTAGAGTTCATTACCTGCTTCACCCGCAAAACATGATCGTTCCCGAAAGGAAGTACACAATAAAAAGAAAGAGAAAGTGAAATCAAAATAAAGAAAAAAGAAAAGCCAAAGGAGAAAAAAGAAGGAAGAAAGAGAGAAAGAAAATCCTAAAACGTAAATAATAGAATAAGAAACATGTTTCTAAATAATGTGGGTGCAGGAAAAATACAAAAACGGAAGCTCATCTGAATTTAAAGAAGCTCGTGTGCGTCGTGAAGTTATTACGTAAGTTCGTTAGTCGATTAATGCTCTGTTGATATCCAGCTGTTAAGTCTAAGCAGACGACAGTAAAATATTTGATGACGGAACAAGATGGCGCTATGAAAGGTGGATCTCTTTTAGTTTGCTTCAAACGGATCCCAGAGTGGTCGACTATGGAGAAGGGTATTTTTCTTCCTTTCACGCGGATTCTTGAAGGTAATGCGCAGTATGAAAGCCAACAAATTGAATCGGAATCCATAAGAATTACAAGAATTATAGGGACATGACATATACGCGCAGTCTGATTGTAACGACATCAAATGCATCATACACACATAGAGACAGATTACGACAGAGAAAGCCAAGTACAGAAAACTATACATAAATGATGATGCAGATATCACTCAATAAAAAAACGTTTTCGATATAAAAGATTTACTTGGGTTAAAAATTATTTGTTTATTATTCAAGAAGCAATTCGTTTGGTAATTTATTTTTCTTAGTAAAGTATAAAAACATAGAAATACTCAGAAAAAATGACCTTTTACCAAATTACAATAACTTAATTCTATGAGTATTTATTATTGTTATTATTACTATTGGGTTGGTGCATAATTATCAAGCGTTTTTAAGCCATATTTATTATAAAAAAAAGAAACGTAACAATTCAAAAACAACATTTTTAAATGATTATTCCGGACCGTATGATTATCGACACGCATTTGTATAACCTGAGAATAAAATATTTTTATTAAAAAAAAGTAAAGAAAACAGCAATTTTTATTAACAAATAACTCGCCTAGAAAAACGCCTGATAATTATGCACCAAGCAAATAGATAAATTGAATAGATTATTTTTAAATACGAAGTGGTCTTAAATAGAAAGATAGATATGAAGTGATCTTAGACAGATAGACAGACAGACAGACAGACAGATAGATAGATAGATATGAAATGATGAATGTATATGATGAGACAAATCGTAAATAAATAAATCAATAATTTTATCCCATTTGTAGATGAGTAACTGTCAGTGTACTTTAATTATTGAAATATTTTTATAACCTGAAAATAAAATATTTTTATTAAAAAAAGTAAATAGATAGTAATTATTATTAACAAATAACCGGCCTAGAAAAACGCCTGATAATTATGCACCAAGCTAATATTATTATAATTAACCAAAATGATTGTCGTAACACTTCGAGCGTTTTTCATCATTTTAAGAAGGGCTTGTTCTTTGTTTTGTTTAGTAAGGTTCCCCCTGTACAAGGTCCGGGACCTACTCAAGGTAGACGGTTACATTAAAAAGCAGTATGTACGGATAGGAGTGGGAGATACCGGTTAGCCCTAGACTTGAACAGGTTAAGATTATTGTGATCGGGCAAACACTCTTTTGGGGGGCGGTTCCACAGAGCAGTAATTCTCGTAAAGAAGCTGCTCGAGTGGAACTTATTTCTCGCCGATGGAATACGGAGGTAATATGGGTGGTTTGCTACCATCTAAGTGGCATGGTGTGTCCTCGCCGTGAAGGTTAGAGACCTGGCGGAAGCAAGGAATATAGTTCGTCCGAGCACATTCCATATTACGAGGGTCATTCAATAAATAAGGTGAATTTTTCAGTATAAGGACTTCTAATACAGATAGAAGCTTACTTTTTTTTAAATTTTTCAACGTAGTCTCCCAGCACTGTCACACACTTTTACCATCTGTGCACAAGCTTCCGTATTCTCTCATCGTAAAAATCATTGGATTGATGTCTCAGCCAGTCGCTCACAACACTTTTGACTTCATCGTCACTTTTAAACTTCGTGCCTCTTGTGAACGTTTTAAAAGGACCAAACAGGTGAAAGTCTGAAGTGGCAAGGTCTATGCTGTAAGGGGGATGAGGGAGCAGTTCCCAGCCCAGCTCGTTGATGGTCTGTACCGTTTGGTCTGCTGTGTGAGGCCTTGCGTTGTCATGATGCAAGATGACTCCTTCTTACTGATGACCCCTGCGTTTGTTCCAACAGATAAGCTCAAAGTCCTTGCAATGTCATCCACTGTCACCCTTCTGTCAGACTGAATGAGGTCATTGACTGATTCGATCACCTCAGGAGACCTCACTTCTGTAGGCCTCCCAGGCCTGTCTTCATCCTCAACACTGCTCCGTCCTTCTTTAAACAATTTAGTGCACTTGTAGACATTTTTTTGGCTGAAACATGTGGTACCACACACAATTGACATTCTCCTATGAATTTCAACTGGTTTGCACCCTTCAGCAACCAAAAACTTGATAACTGACGCTGTTCAATCCTGGAGCATGCTTCTTGGTAGGCCATCTTTGTTAATCGCCAAAACTCTCAAAGTTTTTTTTTAATCTGCAAAAGAAATTAAATCCATGTGAAAAAGAAGTAAAACAAAAATAAAATAAAAAAAAGAGTAAGCTTCTATCTGTATTAGAAGTCCTTATACCGAAAAATTCAACTTATTTATTGAATGAGTCTCGTAGTAGAGATTGTCCGGTGTAAGCGAGGTTGGAATGGGGAAAATAACCCTTCTCCAACAAGGACTCGCTTTTTAACTCTATCAAGACTGGAAAGTGAGATTTGGGAAGCTCCAACAGTACTCCACATTCGGCCTGATATGTCTTTTATAAAGATAGATGATTGCATGGGACGTCAGGTAAAGAGGATAGCATTGTAAATAAAAAATAATAATAATAGAGAAGAAGATTAATTTAATTTTAATTTACAAAATGTTAAGTAAGCTATATGCATAGAAATTATATAAGTGCCCAATCAGTTAGGGGAGGGGCAGAATATGAAACGCGATTCTTGCGTATCGGACTTGTGAGACCTCTTTTATAATATCTCGGTGATCATTTCTCAGTTGTGCCTTTTTTCGGACAAAGCGAAACACCGTTGTGTCTTTATCTTCGAGGAAAACGTAACCAAAAATTAAGAGGTGCTCGGTCCCGGAGAAGAGCTACTCGCGACAGTACAACCAGCATGGCACTAAAAAGCTGGGGTCGGTACAATACCGAAGCCAACGTAACCGAGAGTTACGGGGGCTGTGCTACTTTTGGGACCTGGTCCTAACGCACTCGTTAGCACTCTCCACATTGACTTCATCTTGTGTCGCATCCTGCCAGCGAATGTCGGACATGATACTCGTGATTAACGACTACCACTGGACTGAGAAAACACGAAGGAAATTACACTAATCATACTATCTTAGACTTTTCATATCTATCTATCTATCTATCTATCTATCTATCTATCTATCTATCTATCTATCTCAAGTCTTTTCATATCTATCTATCTATCTATCTATCTATCTCAAGTCTTTTCATATCTATCTATCTATCTATCTATCTATCTATCTATCTATCTATGTCTGTCTGTTTTAATCGGGAGAGATATCTGCGAAGTGTCGTCAAGCTTTTGAAGGTTGTCCTGATGCTACATGGATATGGATATAGATATGTTATCTGCGGTCCGACTACAGTCAACTCCTATATAAAAAAGGCAGAGTAATGGTTATCGGCTCGGATTGAGGACTCAGAAAGCCGAGTTCGTATTCCAGTCGAGTTCTTTATATTCACTTAGTTGCTAATAACCTAGGGAAAGGCATGGATCCATCTCTTCTCCCCCCACCCAGTGATGGGTAAATAATACGAAAGGCTGCATTATATCACCTTGGGTGGCAATCGGTCTAGGAGAAGGAAACTGTATGTAGCCCTGGGGAAGCCCTTACTATGCATCTAAAGAAAGGATTGTTCGTATACACAAGATGACCCAGAGTACAGTTGACGCCTTTTTTCAAATCTACGCCACTGAAAATTGCGTTTACAACATTATCGGTAATATTTAATTTGTATAACAATTTTGAAAAGAATATTTCAATAAAGAAATTTCTTCTGTATTATCTATTTTTAATTCAAATTTTAAAAATTGTCATATTTAAGCAAATTTTTCATTCCATATATTTCTTATATCTATTTAAATTTCTATTGAATGAATTCCTCTGGCTTGTTAAAATTCAATCGTCACTCATCAAAAAATACCAGCGTGTTTGCATTTAAAGACAATCTAAAACAACCGCCATCTTGTCTTATAAATAGAAGTCAGCATAACGTAGATCCTTTTTACTTTCACGATGTAGGCGATTATGGCTCTTCACCTCCTCCTGTACCTTGTAGCTCTTAATAAGTTTTGTCTTTTTGTTATTTTCCCCTGACCCTGTTCTATCATCCACTTGCTTAAGTCCGTTAATTATGTCACGCGTTGCTTTCTCTTGTTCTTCTTTCCTTCTATCCAGCATGTGAGTATCGGATTTTCCAAGCCTTCCTTTCTCATTATGTGTCCCAGAAATGTCAGCTTCTTCTTCCTGGTGTTACGTATAAGTTTCCTCTTTGTTTGCATCTTCTCCAAAACATCATTGTTCACATGTTCGGTCCATGGTATCCTTAGCATCCTTCTGTAGAACTAGACCTCCGTTACCTTTGATTTGGTTTGTTTTACGGCATATCAACCTCAATGGGTCATTTAATGCCGACAACTTTTTTTTTCCTGGTAATATTTTTGGTTTGTCAAAATCCATTTCTGTTAATTTTTTTTTTTCAAAAATGTATAGCTGGTAATATTTTTTCAAAAACGTATAGCTGGTAATATTATTTTTTTCTTTCAAAAACGTATAGCTAGTAATATTTTTTTTTTTTTTTTAAAAAAACGTATAGCTGGTAATATTTTTTTTTTCAAAAACGTTCAGCTGGCAACATTATTTTTTCAAAAACGTATTATCAGAAGCCTTTCTGTTGGACGTAGTTTATCGTCATATCCAGGACGCGGATGTAGTTTATTGTCATACCCAGGACGCGGATGTAATTTATCGTCATACCCAGGACGCGGATGTAGTTTATCGTCTTACCCAGGACGCGTATGTAGTTTATCGTCATACCCAGGAGGCGGATGTAGTTTATCGTCTTACCCAGGACGCGGATGTAGTTTATCGTCATACCCAGGACGCGGATGTAGTTTATCGTCTTACCCAGGACGCGGATGAAGTTTATAGTCATACCCAGGACGCGGATGTAGTTTATCGTCTTACCCAGGATGCGAATGTAGTTTATCGTCTTACGCAGGACGCGGATGTAGTTTATCGTCTTACCCAGGATGCGGATGTAGTTTATCGTCATACCCAGGTTGCGAATGTAGTTTATCGTCTTACGCAGGACGCGGATGTAGTTTATCGTCTTACGCAGGACGCGGATGTAGTTTATCGTCTTACCCAGGACGCGGATGTAGTTTATAGTCATACCCAGGACACGGATGTAGTTTATCGTCTTACCCAGGACGACCGTTGCCTTTGTGGAGACCGTTCCGCATTCGCTACCGTATATTAGGACAGATATGACGTAGCAGTTCAATACTCTTTTTTTTTTTTATTACCAACGAAACTCTCCAGTCTCGTAATACTCTGCCTAGCTTTTGGAATGCGTCTTTGGCCATTACGATACGCCATCTACTCCCGGCGTCGCATTTTCCGTTTTCTGTCAGAACACTTCCCAGATATTTAAATTTCAGCACATGCTTGATTTTAGTGTCACAGTTTGTTCTTGCTCTCCGTAAATGGCATTCGAGTTGCGTGAAGGTGCTAGTCTTGCCTGGGGCTCGACTTTCGATTCATTGTTATTAAGGACACGCTTTGACTTGAGCCTCATTGCTGGCTTCCGTCGGAGAATAAATGAGGATTTAATTAAGACTAACGTTTCAATGAAGACCAACAAATACAGGGCGCTGGAGAAATACATCCTACATATATACCTCCCCGAAATATCTTCAACATAATGGTAAGACATTAGTGACAATGATGTCTTCATCTCGATAATGTGTATTATGTATGAGGTATTTCTGTTGTTGGGGAAGGTCTGGTGATTTACTAAGCTATTGTTTTCTTTTTGTTTGTTTAACGGCATATCAACACCTTGTGGGTCATTTAATGTCGAAATTTAAATTTCTTGGGAGCTCTGAGGTCTTAAAATTATGATAAGTTATTCTGCTTTCACAATGGAATACATGGCAGATGATACTCAGCTTTTGTGTATATCCATGTTTGTGTGAACATAATTCTAGAGGTAGTGATATATGGGTTCTATGTTGTAGTTTTGTTGAAGTTATGTTTTGGAATACAGTTTGATTTCTTTCAGAAATTCTAGGATATTATATGGATTCTTTCATTTTGGTTGGTTGGTTTTGTTTAGCGGCATATCAACCTCTACAGGTTATTTAATTCCAAAATTGAAGTATTTTGAACGCAGTTGCATAGCTTCAACTACAGATAAAATATATTGTTGGTTATTTTGTCATAAAAATGTATTACTGGTAATTTTATTATAACAAATCTATTCATTCATTCTGTCTAATGATTACATATATATCGAGTAGGATTTATTAAACGACTACATTAAACTTTCCATACCACACACACAAATATATATATATATATATATATATATATATATATATATATATATATATATATATATGTATGTATGTATATGTGTGTGTGTGTGTGTGTTTCATTAAAAACGACAGACAATGTACTACGAGTAAGCATTTATTTAATTTTTCTTGAGTTCGAAAAAGTGGTTTCTTTATGGGACACAGAATGTGTACAAACTGTCCAAATATTCTATAATTCCGAGCGCTTTCGGCTATCCATTATCAAGGATGAGTTTATTTTTTCAGTTTAATAGAGTGTGTGCGCAGTACTTTGTCTGTCGTTTTTAATGAAACATGCATATATGAAGGATTGCTTCCTAAATACACAATATATATATATAGATATATAGATATATATATATATATTTTGAAAATATATTTTCAGTTGGGCACTGTTGAATGACCAGCTAATTTTAAAAATAACGGTCACCTGCGTAAATGCGAAGCTCTTCAGTAAAATGAATGGAGCACTATGGCTGCTTGGCGTTAATTTACGTTTGTAAAAACAACACGCTAGATTTGGCCGAGTAATTCTGTCCAACGAAGTCGGCTCCGTGGTAGAATCCCTGACTGACATCAAATCGTTTCGATCTGGGCTTGAGACTTTCAGTTGTCTAGTCGCACAGAAGAATGCAGCGAAACAGTACTGTCTGCGAATGACATAATATATCGATATATATATATTAGGAAATGGACAAAGTCAGACAATTACTTTTTATAAGACATTTTTTTTATTTGTTTATACGTTCTTTTTTTTTATAGATACAAATATTTAAGTAAATGCTCTGTTTATTCAGGCCAGTAAATGTTGTTAATACTGTTTATTATAAACAGAGCATTTACTTAAATATTTGTATCTATAAAAAAAGAACATAAACATAAAAAATGTCTTTATATATATATATATATATATATATATATATATATATACATATATATAATGGAACATTGAATTCAGAACTCAGAGGCGACAGACTGTTTCAAGGTAAACACAATCATCAGGCCACATCTAGCAGAAAGCAGCTTGTTGACTCAGTGATGACTTCAATGTTCACTTTTATATTTACATACGCTCTATCTCTTATATTGACCACATTATCCCTTAAATATAGCATACCTTAAATAATATATATATATATATATATATATATATATATATATATATATATATATATGTGTGTGTGTGTGTGTGTGTGTGTGTGTGTGTGTGTGTGTACGTGCTATATCATTCATGGATGCTTTTGTTTGTCGTTATAGGTATGTTTCTTTTCCCAGACGGGATAATCCTATTTTGCATAACTCCTACACTAGTAATTACGTCAGTGAAGACGAGTTATGGGTCATTGCATCTACCGCGAATTGCCTGCAAGAAAATATTCAAAGTATAATGGTTCTTTACACTTCCTTCGGTAAACCAATATATTCGAAATTTTCTTTTGTTCCTAATTTATTAGCAACCCTTCATGGCTGGCGTTCATTTGCTCCTCGGCTTTTATTAATTCTAAGATGGCGTCCGAACTGTAGTCATGAAGGCGATCAACTATCCCGGTCTTGCGTCTAATTGAAACTCTAGCCGTTCCTAGTCTCCGGGAATTTCTTGGCGATAAATAGCATTTGAATCGTAAGCAAGCATCCCATAGTCTACGTCCCCGAAGGTAAAAGGCCCCCGGCAGCGCCCGCGGGGAAGTTAGTTTTGGCGGGAATACTCGTCGGGACATTTGGTGTAGGCGGGAAAGACCCCATTGGCAGATGGCCGCAGGTTAATAGAATGACATTTAGATCTGGAACTTTAGGCGACGATGTGGGTATTAAAGGAAGAGTGGAATGAAAGGGACGTGTCTAGGCAAAGGGGCAAATACAATGAGAATAGGGGGGAATCTTTCTGAAGGCAAGGCGAGTTGATAAAAATAAAGGTTGGGGGGGGCTAAAATTGAAATGGAGAAAAAATGGAGAGAACGGAGAATCGTAGAAAGTAAGTATACTAGTGCAGCAATTTATGAATCAATTGGTTGAGAGTTGTGTAGACTAACAACCGTTAACAAGATAGGTAATAGGAAACAGTACATATGAAAAAATGACAACAGAAGTTCATAAGCGCAGCCCAAATATTCATATATATATATATAGATATATATATATATATATGTATATATGTATATTTATTATAATTTTATCATATAGACAAAACTATTTTATTCACTACAAAGATGCAACTTCGTTTCAGTGCATTTCAACTGCACTTCGACGGATGAGAATCGAAAATGGCTATGAACAATCCTGCTTGTAGGCAAGCCGTATGTGAAACGTCACTTCCTTTTTCCATTTGTTTGAGAAGAAAAATATAGATAAAAAAAAAGTTGACGGAGTAAAACAATAGTGCTTGTTGATAGCAGTTTGGTGAAGAATGGATTGGGTATTTAATGTTGACTGGTCTGTGGAGATTTTTCTTGCCGATAAACACCGGTCAAAAGTTTAGGCACATCATCTCACAAGCGTCCTAAGAATGAGAGGTAGGAGAAGACAGGTGGAGATAGGGGATAGTAATATGCTGGAGTAGGTAAAATTCTAGCGATAGTTCTAGTATTAATTGGGAATGTTGTTTTTGGTTTCCTATAAAAACATCTAGAGTTGAATTGCATATATTTATGTTGGGGTTATCACTACTAATTCTGTAATCAATGAAAGTGTTTTGTGGATTAAAATTTAGAAGTGGTGATTTCATCTAAAAAACATAAGGGATACTAATATAACCTTTTATAATCAAATTTTGAAATATTCCTGGACAGTATAGCGTGTAGAATAAGTATGGATGTAAAACGATTTATCTGAAAATATTACCAGTAATATATATGAAAAAAAAATAAGAACCATAATCTAATTATTGCAGAGGTACATAAGAGGGTAGAGAATATATCAAAGGAGATTATTTATAATTTTAAACCGTTTATAGTTATGGAATTAAGAATTTAACAAGATTGTAGTGTTAGATCCTTAGTATGTCTACAAAAATGAATAAATAAATAATTATCGCTCTACTATTGGTATCGAACCCTCTTTTGGATTAATGCTGTGAACGTTGGAATTTACATATTACTTTCGTTCTCATCCCATCAGATATATATATATATATATATATATATATATATATGAACAATAAATATATTAAAAAATTAAAATCTTCAGACACACATCGTCTACATGTAAAAAAAAGGCTGAAAATAATGTAAGCCTCATTAATATAAACAAAAAAAAAACAATACTCAATGATATCAACTATGAACATGGACACAATATCTTGACCGTGTTTTGAAGATGAAAATATTATATAAATACATGCAGACAACAATCTATTTCTTGTTAGCAGTTAGTATATTTCATCTTTGAAAATGGCTAAATTGATAGCCGAAAGCACTCGGAAAAAAAGAATAATTGGACAGTTACATAAGAAATTGTATAAAAAAACTAAATGAGAGAAGGATTGCTAACTATATATATATATATATATATATATATATATATATATATATATATTGAACAATAAAAAATATTAAAAATTAAAAATTTTCAGAGACACTCGGTTGTTTATTAATATTCTTTCGTTTTTATTATTATTTCATTTAGATTCCTCATCTAGTTTCGGCCAACATGGCTATCATCAGGAGAAAAAAATTCAGTAGGCATGTCTGTCTTGTGTGGGTGAGAAATATGGGTAGATCCTGATTTGTGGGGTTATATATTAATACTATCTATTTTGGTAAATTTGTGATTAAGTCCGTCTAGATAGTGCGTTTTTAAACGTCGTATCCACTTATTTTCCTGGAACTCTTTCTAATGTTATCTGCTCTGGACTTTTCTATTCTCTCAATTATAGTGAATTTGGTATGGGTTTTAAAATCGTGTTTTTCTAGGCGGAAATGTTCTACAGGTAATAATCTTTCATGGGGAGTCGACTTAATTCGATTGCTAAATTATTAATTCTGTAGTGAAAGAGCCATTCAAATTTTCCTACATATTGTTTCTGGCATAGTGTACATTCCAGGAGGTTATGACTTCTGACAGTGGAACCTCGCTTCACGAATTTAATTCGTTCTTGAAGGCCTTTCGTAACCCGAAATGTTCGTAAACCGAACCTATTTTTCCAGTAGGAATCAATGTAGAGAAAGAAAAGTCAGAGCACAATAAAATTGGAAAAGAAAAGCACGCCACAACACACGAATATATACAACATGGCGGTCGAATCAGAAATGATTCCGTTCTGGTTAACACGGTTCGGCAATGTTGTTCAAGAACCGAATTTTCTCAGATAACCGAGACATTTTCATCTCGAATTTTCTGTTCGCAAATCGATTTGTTCGACATGTGAGACGTTAGATAACCGAAGTTGCACTATATATATATATATATATATATATATATATATATATATATATATATGTGTGTGTGTGTGTGTGTGTGTGTGTGTGTGTGTGTATATATATATATATATATTTTTCAAAAAAAGAATTTTATTTTATTTATTTATTTTTTTTCCAAAATAAAATTTTATTTATTTCTCTCTCTGACTATTTTTTATACAGTATATACTGGTTGCCATATTCATAATTGTAGTCATAAAATGGATGATGGCTTCTTAGGGGAAAAAAAAAAATTTTTTTTTTGCCTGTTGAAAATATATATATATATATATATATATATATATATATATATATATATATATATATATATATATGCATATATATATATATATGCATATATATATATATATATATATATATATATATGCATATATATATATATGCATATATATATATATATATGCATATATATATATATATATATGCATATATATATATATATATATATATATATATATATATATATGCATATATATATATATATATGCATATATATATATATATATATATATATATATATATATATATATATATATATATATATATATATATATATATATATATATATATATAGTTAGCAATCCTTCTCTCATTTAGTATTTTTATACAATTTCTTATGTAATCTTATTGTTTTATCTTCGGTAGATAAATTATATAAAACTGTCCAATTATTCTTTTGTAAATTAATTTAGTTTCCTTACTTTAACCATGTGGAAGCACGTTGGAGTAATGGTTAGCGGCTCGAATTGAGGAATCGGAGAGCCGAGTTCGAATTCCAGTCGAATCCTTTACATTCACTTAGGTTCTAATACCCTTGGAAAATGTATGAATCCTCTTCTTCTCCGCCCAGGTATGGGTAAGTAGCAGGACAGATCGGGTTCTATAGCCTTAAGTGGCCAATGGTCTACCGCAGAAAGAAATGGCAACCTACTCCTGGAAAAATCTGCCTTGTCAGTCATGTATCGAAAGATACATGATCGCCTACGCGTGTATCACGTATGGCACATAACTGACGGACTTTCAGCATACGGTCAGTTTTAGAACTACTGGAGTGACAGGCTGTAATCGATTTCTATTTTTTCTTCAGATTAGGTCATTTGAAATGGTGTGCAGTAATATGAATCTATTTTGGGGGTGTAAGATGAAATTTGTTTGGCCTTGAAAAATACTGCGTTATCCGCGATTGCATCAGATTTATATCACGTACAGACACTATTGTCTCGACTGCCGATTAGTTGTCCTACGGTCATTGTCTGCAATGGACGTTACTCCAAGGAAGCGTAAGAAAATTGTAACGCTGTACAAACACAGTGCCAAGCCTTAATAGTGAGAAAATCAAAGTATTATAGACTGGCCCGGAAACTCTCCTGATTTAAATCCAGTCGATAATCTGGGGCCAATCTGCAAGGAACAACTTCGTGGAATGGGCATACGAAGTACTATCATGTGCACTGGGTCATGTTTCATTCGAAAATACGAAAGTAAATAATAAAGGAATTATTCGTTTTGTTTCAGTTAATTTGCACAATTTGCATATATATATATATATATATATATATATATATATATATATATATATATATATATATATATATATATATATACTAACACTATATTCAAAATCTACTACTACTCTAAATGTACAAGTCATAACATAATTTACTTATTAGAATGCACACTATGCCAGAAACAATATGTGGGAAAATTTGAATATTCCTTTCAATACAGAATTAATAATTATCGGAAACGTATTAAATCGGCTTTCCTCGAAAGATTATTACCTGTAAAACATTTTTAACCCCCCCCCCCAAAAAAAACATGATTTTAAAAGCCATACAACATTCACTATTATTGAAAGAATAGAAATAAACACAAAGAAAAAGTTAAGAAAATAATAGAAGAATATGAAGAAAAATGGATTTTGTGCCTCAAAACACTTTGTCCGTAAGGATTTAACAGCAAACTAAATAGAACGGATAGAATTAATATATAACCCTATAGATCACCCCCTATTTGTCTCTCCCATATTATAATTTCTCCATAGTTGAATATCTTCTGGTGTTACTACACAGAAGAGGACAAAACCTATGAAGGGTCGGAGCTGATCTCCTAACCCCGCCCGCCCTCATCCACACTAGGCAGACATGCTTGCAGAGGTGATGAGGCCTCCGACATACGCACACTCACACAAATATATATACATACACGCATCACACACACACTCCAAAAAAAATAAAAATAAAAAATTACATGTACATCCCTTTCCCAGAATTCAAAATTACGTCAAGTACTTTCACGTGTAGAAATATTGTTTTTATTGTTGTGTTGACGGATTCAAACATTTTCTTTTGACTTCTTGATACAGTTGTGTATTTTGGCTTCAGAGAGTAGTAATTCTATTAGGAAAGGTGATATTGGGAAAAAACCTGGGCGTAGATTAATATTTGGATAATATTCAATGGCGGCCCAATAAAAATAACGCAACAATAAAAACAATATGAAAGTACTTAACGTAATTTTCAGTCGACAATATGAATACAATAGCGTTTTCTAAATTCTTCTAGTTGCTAAGGACATTTTGTTTTATTGTTAATAATTACTTTGTTTTTAATAAATTCATTTCGTTTTAGCCTTGAAATATTCCACATTGGATGCAAAGCGTAGGTTAATAATACAGTTTTCCTATTATCTTTTACCTTTATACATATTGTCTTTTTGTACAGGTTAACTCTGAGAAATTTTCCATATATTTCTATGTATATTCTGTAAGTTAGCGTTGAACAGGTATACAAAATAAAAAGCAGTAGTGTGTGTGTGAATGTGTGTGTAGGGATGCATAGATAGGTATTTTTTTATATATCTGTGCGGGTGTATTTACAGTTTGTGCCTATTGGTCTATGGAATTATAAAGGTGCGACGTGTCGAAACTGTCCCAGGTGTTATCGAATTTTATTTTCACCACACAAAACGTATTTACATTCCTTAGGTATGTTTATAAGTAGTGGAATTGAACACCTGAGTCAACGTTCTTTTTTGGAGATACCTTGTTAAGACGAATTCGGTCTTAAAGAACCCCCCCCCACACACACACACAAATGTTGTCAATTTTGATGCTATCAATAGACTAATATTAATATGAGATGATTCTGAACACAAAGTGAGGGATCTGTTTTATATTGTTCTTAACTACTACATCGATCCCCCAGAATTACTACATCTTAATAGAATAATTGGACAAATATAATTAAAGACTCACATATGAAAACATACTAATAATAAAAAGGACTAACTAAAATAGGCTGTCTATTTTGACGCTATCAGCATACTAGTATCAATATGAGATTCTACTGGGCAGAAAAAGGGGGATCTGTTTTGCTTTGCAATTAAGTACTAAACTGATCCCCCGGAATTACTAAATAGTATAATAATTGGACAGATAATTAAAGAGAGGCATGAGAAAACATTCTAAAAATGGAACAGATTTCATAAAAAAGGCTGTCAAATTTGATGCTTTTAAATAGATTAGTACTAATATGAGGTTATGCTGGACAAAAAGTGAGGGATCTGTTTTCTATTATAAGTAAATGCTAAACTGATCCCCCAGAACTACTACATATTAAGATACTAACTGGACAATTATAATTAAAGAGTCACATGTGAAAACATCCTAATAATGGAAAGGACTTCATAAAATCGGCTGCCAATTACGATACTCTCAATAAATGAATATGATTCTGCTGGACAACAAGTGAGGGATCTGTTTTTTATTGTAAGTAAATACTCAACTGATCCCCCAGAATTACTACATATTAATATAAGAACAGAACAAATATAATTAAAAAGTCACATGTGAAAACATTCTAAAAATGGAAAGGACTTCAGAAAAGAGGCTGTCAATTTTGATGCTATCAGTAAACGAATAAGATTCCGGTGGACAAAAAGTGAGGGATCTGATTTATATTGTAATTAAGTACTTAAATGATCCCCCAGAACTACTACATATTACTATACTGACTGGTCAAATATAATTAAATAGTCACCTGTGATAACATTCTAATTATTGAATGGACTTCAAAAAATAGGCTGTCAATTTCGAAGCTCTCAGTAAACGAATAAGATTCTGCTGGACAAAAAGTGGGAGATCTCTGTTCTATTGTAATTAAGTACTAAACTGATCCCTCAGAACTACTACATATTAATATACTAACTGGACAAATATAATTAAAGAGTCACACGTGAAAACATTCTAATAATAGAAAGGACTTCGGAAAATTGTCTGTCAATTTCGAAGCTATCAGTAAACGAATAAGATTCTGCTGGACAAAAAGTGGGGGATTTGTTATCAATTGTAAGTAAATACTCAAATGATCCCCCAGAACTACTACATACTAATATAAGAAAAGGACAATTAAAATTAAAGAGTCACATGTGAAAATTTTCTAATTATAGAAAGGACTTCATGAAATAGGCTGTCAATTTCGATGCTCTCAGTAAACCAATGAGATTCTGCTGGGTAAAAAGTGGGGTATCTGTTTTCCATTGTAATTAAATACTAAACTGATCCCCCAGGACTACGACATATTAATATACTAACTGGACAAATATAATTAAATAGTCACATGTGAAAACATTCTAATAATAGAAAGGACTTCATAAAATTGGCTGTCAATTTCGAAGCTCTCAGTAAACGAATAAGATTCTTCTTGGCTAAAAGTGGGGGATCTGTTTTCTATTGTAAGTAAATACTAAACTGATCCCCCAGAACTACTACTTATAATATAAGAACAGGACAAATATAATTAAAGAGTCACATATGAATACATGCTAATAATGGAAAGGACTTTATAATGTAGGCTCTCAATTTCGATATTTTCAGTAGACTGGTAATAATATAAGATTCTGCTGGACATAAAGTGGGAGATTATTTTTTCATTGATATGACAACTGGTTCCTCCAGAATTTTTACACACTAGTATATCTGAGAGAAATTATATTTAAAGAACCACCGTCTAAAATATTTTACAAAAAACAATTTTTTTTTTTTACATCTGAAAAATGTCGTTGAATATATAAAGTTTAGTGAATGTTCATCAACAAAAAATATTGTCAAATAAATTTGTGCTTATTTTTTTACTAGCGGACCGAGTTAATTTATGTAGTGCTCGAAACTTACCAATGGTTCAGATTAAATAATCATATATTTGTGTTGAATTTTAGATAAATAATAAATACGAAACAGCTATTTTTCCAAATTTCAAATAATTTTTTACAGGTTATTTATAATAAAAAAAAGTATTCCTTTCCTTGATGGCTGCTTTAATATATTTTTTTTTCCGTTGAGGGTCGTGTGGACACAGCTGCTTACCTCCAATGGAGGCAGATCTTTAATGAATGATACAAAAGAATTAGAAAGAAAAAGCATATCTCGCGTCTCAATGTCTCTTGTTTCGCTGTTATTATTTCGAAAGGGAAAAGAAAATTATGAGAGAAATGCTGTTAAAAAAAATAGAAACGTCGAAAGCCATAAAGAAAACGAAAGAAAAAAAAAAGGCCCTAATGCCACCAACAAGCAAGAACGCAAGAAAGTTAATAATGAAAAACGAAATCGCAAGGTGGCATTTGCATTTCTAAAGGAAAAGTTTATTTTTTAAGAAAACATGCAACTCTTTCGATATAAGACGTACGTAATTATTAAAAATTCAGTAGCGCGTATTTCTCACAATATAAGCAGATATATGGACACATAAACAGCTCCCGTATGTAGAGATCTATCTATTTGTCGGGTATACGAGGTTTTTCCTGGAAAGTTCACAGGCTGGCCAAGACATAAATACTTCTTTGAGAATGTAATTCACTTTTTTTTTCATAAAGGTACGTATATCCCGAAAATCTGATCCGAACTATTAAAATAAAAAATGCAATAAAACTAATACATTATTTCATTAGAGAAGCTTTTAATTGTCCTTATAAATAAAATTTCTTAATGACACTATTGTCTTAAACAAAAACATTGATAAATAATGAATTTTTACAGGAAATGTTTTGATTTTTTAATTAGAATAATTTATGAAGTTTTAATCATTAAAATTCTGCACTGATTTAATTGTGTTTGGTGATAATGTTATTAAATGAAACCTATATTTGCTAATCAAAAGCTTAATAGAAATCATCACGCACCAATATTTTCAAATAATTTTTTTCTTGTGTATAAACGTTCCGATTTTTGTAAGTACGGGCGACCATACACAACATTATCAGAAAATAAGAGCGATGACTATAAATTTAAAGTCAACATTCCTAGAATTGGATTATAGAGAATATTTTCAAAGATTTTAAAGAATATTGAGTACTTAAAAATTATATGAAAAAGGCGCTCACGTCATTTTCTTCAATTATGTTTTACAGATAAAGACTCCGTAGAACAACAATTAACCTGACATCATCTTGTTATCACTCGTCAAACAGGTAAGCATGGCTACTGTCGGGTAAAAATACAGCTTGTTATAAAAATGCATTTCTGTGCTATTTTAAACTTAAAGCGAATAAGATTTGTTGCAAATCAGATTAATTATACTTAAAATCAGCGAATATCTCTATCTATAAAAGTCAGGATGTGTGTGTGTGTGTGTGTGTGTGTGTGTGTGTGTGTGTGTGTGTGTGTGTAACGAATGCACGGCCGCAATTTTTGACGGATTTGCACCAAAATTTACATGCACATGCTCCAAGTTAGTGAGAAGGCCAAGACTGACTTTGCATTTCCCAACTCCCATCGATAGTGGAAATAATCGATTTTGTCATGCTTCTACGGTAGTTTTCATGTAGTTTGCGGCCATTTTCTACTAGCCAGAGTGAGAGCCTATAGCTGGCTGCCACGAATAGGCAGGAAGATTCTATTGGCCAGCGTGAGAGCCAACAGCTGACTGACACTAATGTTAACTAGCATGCTAGCATGCAAAAAATCGATTGCTGCATTCGTCACAAGTGGGAAAAATTTAAATCTGCATGGCACTTTATTCCAATTGGCTCATTCGCTTGCTTAAACTCAACGTTGATTCTGATTCCGCAGAACTGGTTTGGGTGTGAAAAAGTATTTGTTGTTAACATTCTTTTTTCATTCGGTTTTTCCAGTTACGAGTCCTTTTTTAAAGCTGATCGTTTTGTGTTCATTTTGTTTAGTTCTTTTTTCGTAACAGATTTAATGTTTAGTATAGAGCTTATGAAAAATTTGCAGTATGAGATAGGCAAGAATTAAGGCATGTAGCAACATCAGCACGGCAAAGGGCACTCCTTTAAAGGCAAGGCAGGGCAAAAATATTTTAAGTCAAGTGATAGCGATTGCTGTCTGTGTCGTACGATTTTTGAATCAAGCGCGGGCAACGCCGGGCCATGCTGCTAGTTCTCAAATAAAGTTTCAGAAAAGTATATTTTATTCTTCGAATATTTTTAACAGACAATTACATTGCAATTATAGACGACGAAGAAAAGGGCCTTAATCAGCTATTTTAGCAAAAATAACATCGATTCCAGTCAATATAATGTCTGCTTGAAATCCCTCAGAGAATTTTGCATACTGGAAATAATAATTTTTAAATCCGTGAGCTTTCAATTAAAGGTAAAATAAGAGTTCAAGAAAACATTTTCTTTTTAAAAATTCATTATAAAACTTAGGTATCGCGAATTAGTGGAGGTACCTATATAATATACTGCATGCCTACCAGAATACAACAGATCATTTGATATGCTTGCATATCTTTTATTTATACTACCCGCTGTGTCTACGTATATTTATGTCTTGGTCAGCCTATGAACTTTCCAGTCAAACCTCGTAGAACCATGCTATTAAAAAATGCGTTTAAAACGTATAAAATTATAGTTTCAACAAACTTTCATGTATAACTGTGAGTTTCACAATAAATTCGATCATCGGAAGGTAGACTAAAACGGTTCAAGTACTTCAACCAATTTACAGACACCAATTATGACTAACACGTTCTCCAAATTTTAGGTTGTGGCGGTCAAAATCAATCGACACCTATCGAAAATATAGGGTGGCCCAAAAAAACGGGAACTTTTTAACAATCCAATAAAACCAAGAGTGTTGGAAGAAAAATATTTAATTCATAGTAATTGAAACCTTAAAATATGCCATTTAATAAACAATGATGGAATTTTCATTTTTTTTTAAAATTACGTCCTGTAGATGGCGTCCTCCTGTACGAATGCATTCTTGAAATCTACTGTTGAGATTTCTCATTGACTGCTGCAACATCTCAGCTGGGATACTGTGAATTTCATTCTCGTTACTAAAATGGTGAAATGTTTACTTGCTCAAGGTCACTGTCTCGCAGTGTTGCCACTTGCTCATGTCTGGCGATACGCACTTCAAAAATTCCCGTTTTTTGGGTCACCTTGTAGTTACTCGTTATCTATCTATTTATTTATCTATCTATCTATTAAAATTATCTATCTGTCTGTCTATCTATATATGGGGAGATAAAGAACAAATAGGAAACGTTTATCAATCTAACATGTCTCACTGACCCCAAATTGCCATCAATCTTGATGAATGGAGTGCCTCTCGGGGAAGCACCGTGCTCGAAAGGCTATTGGAACTCACTCCAACCTCAAGTGGAACTTGTGCATACGATCCATTGCTGAGGATGCAGGTAAATTTACCTGCATTCTCAGCAATGGATCGGCTCTCTGTACTGCTTCAGTAAGTACCTGACTCCCCCTGCTATCCTCTATATTTACAAGAGGCAGATAAGGCCAAAAATGGAGGACTGTTGCCATATTTGGTGAGAGCTTCCCATACCCCACTCTACAGCCTTGATAGAGTTCAAAAGCGTATTCGATTCCTTGTGGGTGACGAACTATTCTCCACCATTTAACCTCTCTCCCACAGGCCGGATGTGGCAAGTCTCTCGCTGTTCTTCCGTTACTTTCTACGGCAAGTGCTCGGACGAACTACATTCCCTGGTTCCGCCGCGGCAAACTTTCACGTTAAGAACACGCCATATCATTCACATAGTAGAAAACCACCCACATTCTCTCCGTATTCTATCGATGAGAAGTAAGTTCCACTCGAACAGTCTCTTCCCGCAAACCACTGCCCTGTGGAACAGACTCCCACCAGGATTTTTTCCCCGAGCATTGCAATCTTAACCTGTTCAAGGCTCGGGTTAACCGTTGTCTTCCACTCCTATACACACAAATGGCCTCCAAACGTAACACTATAGCTCGAGTGGCTCCCGGGGCTTGTAAACGCTGAACCCCGCTGTAAAAAAAAAAAAAACTTTCATCAAAGAAAAAGAAGAAAGAAATTCTAGTATGTTTACACCTGTGTTGTTTGATTTTCATTGGTCAATCGTGTATCATGTGCATTGATCTCTATTAAACCAACGTCAGTACAATTTGTGGCGTTCAGTATTCAACGAGTGATGAAGCATCCATCTAAAGTTGCATGAAAAAATGTCAAGCCTACCTGAAAAACCGTAAATATTGCTATAGGTATGTAAGTGTATAAATATTCTAATTTGTCTATATGGGGTTCAGATGATAATGTGTATTCGTAAGTGTGTGTGTGTGTGGGGGGGGGTATGTCTAGTACACATTATGTTTGTTGGTTTTTCGCCGGTTGAACTTGGAATGTTTTTACGTACAAACCGTTTGTTTTAAATAAACATACGTTAGATTCTTTAAGAATGGATTCAATAAAGTTTGGCGATGTGATATGTTTTTGACGTGTGTTTATAGTTGGTAATATTATTAGTCGGCTCTCAAAGTACTTTCTCCTTAAAGAACTATGTTACATCTATCTATCTATGCCTTCTGTACATATCTATCTATGTATCTATCTATACCAGTCTGTACATATCTATCTATCTATCTATCTATGCCTTCTGTACATATCTATCTATCTATCTATCTATGCCTTCTGTACATATCTATCTATCTATCTCAGTCAATTCATATATATCGATCTATCTCATCCTTTTCATATCTATCTGTTCATATCTCAGTTTATTCATATCTATCTCTCTCTCTCTATATATATATATATATATATAATATATATATATATATATATATATATATATATTATATATATATTATATATATATATATATATATATATCTCAGTCTGTTCATATCTATCTCAGTCAATTCATATCTATCTATTCATATCTCCGTTTATTCATATCTATCTATCTATCTATCTATCTATCTATCACAGCCTGTTCAAAATAGCTAGCTGTTTGTCTGTGTGCGTGTGCGTCTGCTAAATTTTTACTCCATTCCGAGCATGACCACTTTCTTAAATATCAGATAGTTCCTCTAACACTAAGATAGTGATAGTTATTTGTACAACATGGATACCAATCTCTAATATCAAGAATGTTCAGTCTCGGAGGGAACACATCCTTATTACTAATGCAATACGAAGAGTATAGAGAGGTGGGGGTTGCCCAGTACGGGTGACATGGCGGGTCTTAAGTTTCAAACTTAGAACTGGTGGAATTCAGCTCGTCTGAACATTAGCCATGGAAATATCAATAGAGTAGTGATAGGCTTGTGACGTTTCGCCTGAGAGAAAGCGGTAGTTGGGTGGAAAATAGTTAATCACCCAAAAGGCCGCGTAGCAGCATTTTTTGATCAAATAGACTGGAAAGGGACTAGTGGGCAGAGTTCCAGTTCAGATATGGTAATGGAACTCCATTTCTGGTCGGATCTGGCTGATAAAGCATAGCCGAAGGAGTCAGGTACTTACAGGGGCTGTACAATCGACAGATTATTTCCCAGGGTCTTCAGCGAAGAATCGTACATATGAATTCCACTTGAGGTATGGAGAGAATTCTAGTAGCAATATGTGTTATCCCATATATATATATATATATATATATATATATATATATATATATATATGACGTTCAGAAAAAGTTATTATAATCATCTAAGTAGTTTTAGTCTCGAAACCTATAGATATAGTACCAGCTTGTACACTTCTATATGGAATATAAAGCAGGAAGATAATAATGAACCCATTTTGAAATGGGAAATGTTAAAATGCCATAAATATAAGGCAGGTGACAAGTTTTGTTGGTTATCTAGGGACGAAATATTAGAAATTGTCATCTATAAGAAACCTAAGAATTTATTAAATAAAAGATCCGAGATACTTAATAAGTGTAGGCATAGGGGAGCCTGGTTATAGTGGGTAAAGAATAAAGTGAACAGGCGCCCTTATTTCTAGAGTTACAATTAGAGGGGTGGGGTGTGGTTTGTCTTTGATTTTTTTCCTGTTGTACATATTAATTAAGTTAGTCATATTTGGCATACAACATTAAAAATATGCAACGAGATACTTAATAAGTTTAGGTATAGGAGAGCCAAGTTATAGTGGATAAAGAATTATTTCTACAGTTACACTTAAAGGGTTTTGTGTTTGGTTTGTCTATGATTTTTATCCTGTTGTACCTACTAATTAAGTTAGTCTTATTTGGCATACAACTAAACATATATACACCGAGATACTTAATAAGTGTAGGCATAGAGGAGCCTGGTTATATGGATAAAGTATAAAGTGGACAGGCGTCCTTATGCGTTCAGGTACACTTAAAGGGGTTTGAGTGTGTTTTGTCTATGATTTCTTTCCTGTTGTACATACTAATTAAGTTAGTCATATTTAGTATACAACTATACACAGATGCAATGAGATACTTAATAAGTGTAGGCATAGGAGAGCCTGGTTATTAGAATAGTGTTTTGGGTTTTCTTTCCTTCTTTTGTTTTATTTTGTCACGTGGTTTTATTTTTTTTAATGGTTTTATCAATACTGTTCCGCCATTTCCTTTTTTATCCAATGTACACTGAAGATCCGTTTAGGGGAACCCTAGGTAGGTTTGGCTGTCTCGTTAGGATTTATTCTAATTTACCGCTCTACTTAGCGTGTTGAGCCCTGTACGTTTTCTTTGTCTTTATACTCGCTTGTTTTTTTCTTTGGACTAAGAAACTTGATGTTTTTTCGCCTTGTTCTGATGTTTTTAGTTCTTTCTTTTTTAACCTTCATTTTTTTTCCTCGTGTACCAATTTTCCCTCAGGTGTCTACAAAATTGAGTCACTCGAGGTTTTTCAAGCGAGTAATACTGTTACATATATATATATATATATATATATATATATATATGTAAAAGACAGCAGGAAAAACTGTAATATTAGCCGACGCGTTTCGTCCAATGTTTTTTTTTTATTAATAGTTACTTTGTTTTAATAAATTCATTTCGTTTTTACCCTGAAAAATTTCACATTGGACGAAACGCGTCGGTTAATATCACTGCTTTCCTATGGTCATATATATATATATATATATAAATGTAAAAGACAGTAGGAAAACTGTAATATGAGCCGACGCGTTTCGTCCAATGTGGAATTTTTTAAAGGTAAAATAAAATGAATTTATTAAAACAAAGTAACTATTAATAACAAAACAAAATGTTATTACCAACTGGAGGAATATAATAGCGTTTTCTAAATTCTTCCAGTTGCTAAGGACATTTTCCTTGAAAAAGTCCACATTAGACGAAAGGTGTCTGCTAATATTACAGCTTTCCTATTGTCTTTTATATATATTATATATATATATATATATATATATAGATAGGATGTATCAAAAATAATTTTACAATCTTTAGGGACCGATTCCTCACACCAAAACAAGGATAAAAGTCCATATAAACATATCTCCGCAAATCATACGATATTGCTCCGCACTGTGTAAAGGACCATCCTAACCTAGGGACAAATCATTATCTATCCGTCATGTCAAGATTTATTGTATATAAAATACAATTGTGGCACAAGGCCGAAAATAGGGGTGAATGGGATGAAGTTGGTCATACTAGCTATATACTAATATTATATTATATGTACTAATATACCAGCTAATCAGATTCACGACCCATTCACTCATTACAATTTGCACATCCGCCAAAAATAACTTATCAATCATCATTCAATCCTCTATATACCACGTACTCTCAGGGGACTTACAAAAAACACCCCGTGACATAAACATTAACGATTATATAATTCTATATATAAAAATCTGTCGATGATACGTAATAAGGGGAAAGAGAATTAACTCCAAAACCAACTAGGATATTGTTTTATCGTGGATATATCGGCGATATAAACAACAAAGTAATCCCGAGCGGAAAGATTACAATAACACAAGAAATCAGGTAAAAAATAACAATGGTTTATTGTACGTAAAGTACAAATGAGCAAGAGTTCGTAATACTAAGGGAAACAGGAGATAAGTCACGGAGGTTCATTTATTCGGTCGGTCTGTCTGTCTGTCTGTCTGTCTGTCTGTCTGTCTGTCTGTCTCTTTTCCCCCCCTTCTTCAATAGCTCGTCAGTTTTTTATAGACTCACCAATCCATGTCGGGGTGTGCCAGGTTGTTCCACTATAACACCTTCCCCTGAGCTAAATTCTTCCCTAGAATTTTGCTTTCAATATTTTTTTCTCTTTGGATTTGGACATAGACGTGTAGTCCTCTTCCTTTTCCTATCACTTTTTCTCCTACCATTCCGAATTGGTGTATTTTTTGATTTTTGAAAATCAGTGTTTTTTGGAGTCGATGACACCTGCATCGGTACTTCCCTATTTATGGGGGGTTGGATTTGGAAAGCATCGTATAACACTTCCATCGGTATTTCGCTGTCATTTTCTACGGTTTCAATGTATCGGTATCTCATTTGGTTAATATGTCTTTTGCAAAATGTTTTTTTCCTTTTACAATATATATCACTCTACCGATTCTTTTTGACACTATACCGTCCTCCCAAAAACACTTTCCTGACCGATAGTTCTTAAAGAAGACTTTATCGCCCTCTTTATACGTTGTAAGTTTTGTGTTTACTTTCGTATAATTTTTCTTTTTCGGTAACATCCTATCAAACACGGAACGTATTTTTTTTGCAAACATAATTTCTGCAGGTGATAGATTAGCGTTTGTATTCTGATTTGGTATTATCCTATATACCGCTAAGAAATTTTGTAAGCTTTTTTCTTCAGTGTCGATTCCGTTATTTTTTCTTAATGCTCTCTTGAATGTGTCGACAAACCTTTCTGCCTGTCCGTTTGATCTAGGATTGTACGTCGGCGTTGTTACGTGTTCAATTGCCAACGAATCACAGTAATCTTTGAATTCCTTCCCGGTAAACATAGCAGCATTGTCGCTTACAATTGTATTTACTGCTCCAAAACGACTAAATACTTCGTCTAACGCTTTTATGGTGTTTGAAGCTGTCTGGTGTTTATACCTATAAACCTCAGGCCATTTGGAAAAACTATCTACGATTACTAGATAATAGTATCCCTTTAATGGTCCTGCATAGTCAATATGAATACGTGTCCACGGAACGTCCGTTTTTAGTCATGGTTGAGTCCTTATCGGTGGAGCTTTGGCTGCTAACTGACAACCTTCACATTATCATATCTTCTATATTTTGGTCCATTCTAGGCCAATAAACGTAACCTCTCATTAGCGACTTAATTCTGGAGGTTCCAGGATGGCCCATATGAAACTCTTTCAAAACTCTTTTGTAGGACACGCGGTATTACGACTCAATCCGCATACATCAGCGTTTCGTCGCATATCGAAAATGGAGACACCCTTAAACATTTTTTCTTATTTTCATTCCATCTTGCATGTCTCTTCATGTTAGTAATATATTCATCCATTTTCGCTGCTTTTTTATTTCTTCCAGTGTCACTGGTAGCTCTCTAACGGTGTTAACAAGTACTTCCGCTAGTTCTTTTTCCTCTTTTAGTGCTGCTATAACCTTTTCTTCCAGCAATTCAGAGTTTTGGGGGATTAATCTAGATAGACCATCTGCGTGTGCGATTTTACTTGATGGCAAGTATTGCATTTTGAAATTGTAGTCGAGTAAAATAATACTCCATCTCTAATCTATTTGCAGTATGGGCTGATACGCCTTTTTTCGAACCAAAAATCGACAGTAGTGGTTTATGGTCCGTTTGCAGAAGAATCTACCATGAATAAACCTGCGAAATTTCTTAATGGCGTAAATTATTTCCAGACCTTCTTTTTCTATCTGACTATAATTTTTTTTCGCAGTTAATAAGATTCTTGATGCGTGTGCAATCGGTTTCGTTGATCCGTCCTCGAATTTGTCTAAAAGTACCGCACCTACACCATACTCACTTGCATCTGATGCTACAATTAATTCCTTTTTCGGATCGTAATGTGCTAATGCTAAATCCGATGATAAGCACTTTTATTTTTTGAAATGCTTCTCCACATTCTTTTGTCCAGCAACATTTCTTACCTTTCCTTAATAACTCGTTTAACGGAGCTCTCAACTCGTGCATTTTAGAAATATATAAACTATAATAATTTGCTAAACCCAGGAATGATTATAATTTTGTTACATTATCCGGTATAGGCATATTTCTAATAGCTTCTGTTCTATTTGGGTTAGGCTTTCTTCCTTTATGATCAATTATCTGACCCAAATATTCAATTTTGTTCATGCAGAAATCGCATTTGTCAAGTCCCACTTTAAATCCGTAATTATGTATTGAATACTTCTCGAACATGATTTTTGTGCTCTTCCAAATTTTGGCTCTTTATCAATATGTCATTTAAGTATGCCATTGCGAATTCAAGACCAGCCAGCATCGTATCCATAATTTGTTGAAACACACTTGGGGATACCTTCAACCCGAACGGCAAACGTTTTAAGTTGTATAGCCCTCTATGTGTATTGATAGTTAGATACTTTGTACATTCTTCCTCGACTTTGACTTGTAAATAAGCTTCGGACTGATCAATTTTCGAGAAAATTTTTCCTCCATTCAACCTCGAGAAAATTTCTTCAGGCGTAGGAAGAGGATAGCTGTGGTCCTTTAGACATTCATTCAACCCCGTTGAAAAATCAGCGCATACTCTTATTTTCTTATTTTTCTTTTTTACGTACACCGTGGGTGACGCCCACTCAGAGTAATCTACTTTTATAATTACTCCAATCTCTTCTAGTCTTTGTAATTCTTTGTCTATCATTTCCAATGACGAAAATGGTGCCTTTCTTTTCTGCTTAAACACTGGTTTTGCATTATCCTTTAACTCGAACTTTACTTCAGTCTTAGTACAGCAACCTCGTCCGTCAGTAAATACTTCCTTAAATTCATCTTTTAAGCCTTCAAAGAATTTTTCTGTGTCTGCTATTTTCTATATTCGACACATTTAAGTTTCTACAAAACGTGCTAATTGGTTTTTCCCATAAATTGAATAACACAATCCAGTCAATACCAAATAAATTTGAATTTCTTCCAGATATGACGTAGATTTTTGCCTTGTACGTTTTATCGTCAAATGACACTTTCGCGTAAAATTCTCCTTTGAATTTCAGCTTTCTTCCAGAAACATCTCTGGCCCTTTTCTGAGCGTTTTGTAGTTTTGGTTGTCCAATTTTCTTCCATGTAACTTCGTCGATTATAGATATGTCACTTCCGGTATCAAGCAGAAAGCTTCTTGTTCGACCATTTATTTTGACGTCTACATACTTTCTTCCTTCATTATTTGTATCTCTTTCAGATACAACTGTATTTATCCTTTTGGACTTCTGATGTTTTTTCTTTTTGCAAACAGTAGCTTTATGACCTTTTCGACTGCATTCATAACATTTTATTTCTAAAATAACACTTCTAGCATGGTTTATTCCACCACATGCTTTGCAGTAGTATTTTACTTCCTTGTAGACTCGTTGTTTAACTCTTTCTACTTGGGCAATATTTCTCCTCTATACTTATATTGTCCCGTTTTATATTGAGTAGTTTGACATTCCCCCGTAACTAACTTATCGTTACTTCTGTATCTTGTTCCATAATTGCCAGTATTCTTGAACGAATTTCTTTATACTTTGTTGCAGTTAACCCTTGAGCAAAAATTAAACACTTAAACATGTCTTTAATCTCTTTGATCTTGAATAATTCACTTTTCCTGCGTATGAAATAAAGTCGTCTTCTTCCTGTTTAACCATATTTAAACATTTATAACGTGAAATAAATAAACTTTCACGTTCAAATATTTTAGACAATATTTCAATCGTTTCTTTGAACGATATATCCTCGGGCTGCTTTGGTAGAATGAAATTAGTGTACTTGGTGTTTTCCTGAGCACCTAATTTTTGTAATAGTAATATAATTTTTTCTTCGTCAGAGCATAACTGACATTTTTTTGAAAAAATTGTTTCGTACCGTCTGAAGTACGCTGGAAAAGTTACACCTTCCATAGGTTTGTAATGGAATTCTGAAAGTGAATTAGTAATCCCTTCAGCAGAGAAAAATCTTGATCCTTCCTTTTGATCGACTTGTTTTGTTAATATCTTTTCCAAGACTTCTTGCTACTTTAAAATTTGCTTTTGTAAGTCTAACTGCCGTTCCTGCAGTTGTATCTGTTGTTGGTTTTGATACTGGAATTGTTGTACTTGAAATAATTCGATTCGTTTTTGAATCGATTTATTTTGTTCTTCCCAATGTGTATGTTGTTGCTGCATAGCAGAACACATGGTTTTCGAAAATTCCAAGAACTCTTCCATATTACTTATTTAAGGCACAACAAAAAATAAAAAAAAAATCACTGTACCTTTAGTCGATAAACTACTCCAGCGACTGGTGAAAACGTATTGTTTGACTTGGTCGTCGCTGTTATCTTTGGAGGGGTGTCTTTTTTCACTCCTCGTTCGATACTGTTAAATTACCTTGTGAGTTTATTTTGAATTTACGTTCGCCGCTGTTATATCGTCTTGTGAGTTGTTTTCGAATCCTCAGTCATTGTTATGTTGTGTAGTGAGTTCTTTTTGAATCCTCGTCGCCACTGTTATATTGTGGATTATACGATATAAACAACAAAGTAATTCCGAGTGGAAAGATGACAATAACACAAGAAATCAGGTAAAAAAATAACAATGGTTTATTGTACGTAAAGTACAAATGAGCAAGAGTTCATAATACTAAGGAAAACGGAGGTTCGTAAGGGTCGCCTTGGCTCTCTCTGTCTGTCTCACTTGGTATTTACTTGACCCCCCTCCCACTGAGTCAGGTTGTGACACAAGGTCGGTTTTTAGCGTGGGGACCCGAGTGTTTTCACCCGGGCTGCTGGTCTTAGCATGTCCAAGCTGGTCAGAGCTAGTCATAGCTTGTCAAAGCTAGACGTAGCCATGATACCACCAGCGCAGGGACGAATTCCTACACCAGGTGAGTATCGAGTGAAGCTCTCGGCCAGATGGCCGACCAAGCGAGCTATCTGAGAACAGATACTACACTTTGATGCCGAGCGTCTGTCTGTCTGTCTGTCTGTCTGTCTGTCTGTCTGTCTGTCTGTCTGTCTGTCTGTCTGTCTGTCTCACTTTCCCTCCTTCTTTAGTAGCTCTTCAGTCATTTATAGACTGACCAATCCATGTCGGGGTGTGCCAGGTTGTTCCACTATAACAGATATCAAAACAAATATACAAAATAAAAGGTTAACTAATGTTAGTTGGACCCGTCAAACTCTCAAAAGAATTAAGAGGAGCCGTTGTATTCTGTCTTTAGACAAAATCAAAAACCCTCTCGCTAAGTGAGAGGGGAGGATAAAATAAATACGGCGATGGGGAGAGAAAAAATTCTGACCCTGTCGAGATGAAAAAAAATGGGGCCAAAATCAAACTGGGGAGGTTGGGAATCTCAACTTGGATCATAACCAAAGAAGAAGCCGGGAACAGAGCAGGACGTTTACTAATATTAACTAGGTACACAAAAAGTAACCAGGGGAGGGCTCCACAGGAAACCAACCCGATGTGACTTAGGGGGACCTAAAAAGGAGAATCATGGTTAGCCTCGTTCAAGCTAACCGGGCTCACCGCAGTCACACACCTTTCGTTAAAACCAATTGCGTTCTATCAGTTCTAATCTTCATCTTGAGCTGATGCTCGAAGCATCTGATTAGATCCTGATGAGAATAACGGTCACCTCGCAAGATTTCTTCCGTCTTGGCAATCTTCATTTCCTTTACATGCATATTATGACGTTCAGTTACCTTCTACTTTGAGTGACTCACAGGCCCTGTATTAAGTAAACTTTGTTAGAAAAAGTTTTAAAAAAATAAGTAAAATATGTATATATCTGATTCTTTTTCTTGTTATGTTGCATAAATCTAGCCACTTTTCAGAAGAAGACACTCCCAAACACGGATAGATTTATTCTGTGTTTTTTTTTCTGCTTTTTTTTTAATAAAAAAAACGCAAATCTAAGCATTGGCTTTTCCTGTCTTTTTTTTATCCTACGTGTATTTTTTGCATTCTCGACGCATATGCATCAATGTAATCCGACGTAAGAATTTCGCTAAGTAATTTTTTTTTATTATTTGTTCTGTTTTTGAGGTTTTGGTCGTTCTGTTACGGTCATTTTTTCTTTTAATTTTTACTTCTATTCCAATGTAAAAAAACAAGAAAAAAACTCAACTGTAGCATAAATAAATGTATGTAGGAGATAGATTAAAAAAAATACTTTTCGAATTTTATTTATTTTATACTTAATGCTGGTTTAAGATCTTAAAATCTTCGTTTTTATGACTTTTAAGAACGTGCTGTTTTTTTTTATAAGGGCAAATGTATATGTATTCCTGCCAGCTTCGTTGATCGAAGTCTCGCATAAAGTGACAGATCGCCACCCCTGGCAGACAAACAAATGAGGGCTCATGGCGAAAGCACGGGAATACACGTACTCTCTCTTTCTCTCTCTCTCACGTACACACACACACACACACACACACACAAACATATGTATATTTACATTCTGAACGATTTGTTTACATTTATGTGAAATAATCCTCAATATTGGAGAGAGAGCGAAAGGTGTGAGCATAGGAATCAACACAGTATGGTGACTGTCGGTTCAACGCATCAAGCGATCTCCACGATGTGTTAATAAAAATTTAACGTGTTTATAATTTCTCCTTCACTTACCTTTATCCTATTTATATCTATTTCTCTCTCTCTCCCCATATATAAATATATATATATGTATATATATATATATTGTCATCCACAGACAGACTGTTTCACTGTATCACAGCTCATCAGTGTGGCTAGACGTCCGGTTGCCTCTGGCTAGGATCGAAATCCGACTAAATTGGCGTCAGTCGGGGATTTTCCCATTATATATATATATATATATATATATTTATATGTGAAAATGTGGAAAAGACAAAGCAAAATCCGAATATGTGAGTTTACTGTTTTTTTTATTTTGTTTTTGTTTTTGTTATTCGGATTTTGCTTTCTCTTTTCCACATTTTCATCATACCGTCGGATCTACATCCACACATTTGCTTACATATATATATGTGTATGCTCTCGTTCGACGATTGATCACTATGGAAAAAAGGGAATTTTTAACGGCTGCTACTGCTGCTTTAATTCATTGCTTTTCGTAAGAATTGAACGCTATGACGGCCGGTATGCCGTTTATATAGCACGGGTATAATGGGTTAAAAATTACCTTTCTCTGCAGTGCGCTGATAGCCTAGGGGTAAGAGTATCTGACTGATGTCAAATCGATCGACTTTCGATCTCAGCTTGTAGCAATCTGATGTGTAGCCGCACTGATGTGCTGTGGTACAGCGCAGCAGTCTGTGTATGGATAATTATATATATGTGATAAGATATCGTTTTAATTTATGTTATATTTATGGGTTAAAGTGTTCAGTATTGGAGACAGAGTGTATGCAAATATAAAAGTGGACATTGACGTCAATATCCAGAGCATGAATCAGAGTGTCACCTCTGCGTATTGACTTCAATGCCCACTTTGGTTTTTTGCCGACATCAACAAATTTTCGCATTAAATAATTAACAAAAAAAAAACAACAAAAAACAAAAACAACAACATATAAACAAATAAATTCTATAATTTAATAAAGGCCTTAAAAGCTCAGCACAATCATTAAATAGAAAAACACTTTATGGAGTCGCCAAAAAAAAAACAAATTCTAATCCACTTCAACACGTTTGTAAAAGAAAATAGCCATCTGAATAAACAAATAAATAAAGATATTAATAGACAGATAATAATGAAACAGAATCCTCTCGACACTTAACGCCCTGCCGCAAGGCCATAAACTGCCTCTTTAGACCAACTAAACTGCGACCGCTACTATCAGACTTGAAATAGGGACCCCAACGTAACCTGACATAATCTTTCTGAAGGGGACTGCTCTGTAGATAAAAATTAATTCTTAACTCTTCGACCACCTAACCAATATAGCCGACCCTAGCCGTTTCCATAATAACTAATGTTACAAGAGACATACTTATAAACATGTGCAAACCACAAGTTAGCTTATTCCCAAATTCTCGCTTGACGAGGAAGCGTGACCAGACACTTTAATTCAACTTAATTTCAAAAATTATATTGAGGGTCTCGGTTCTCGCTTTTGAAACATGAGAACTCTTATGTAGCAAAGGAATCATATTTTAAAAAATATTATAATATATATATATATATATATATATATATATATATATATATATATATATATATATTAACAGTATTACTTGCTTGAAAAACCTTGGATGACTCAACTTGTAGACACCTGAGGGAAAATTGGTACCCGAGGAAAAAATTGGAAGTAAAAAAAGAAAGAACAAAAACATCAGAACAAGGCGAAAAAAATCGTCAAGTGTCTTAAGTCCGTAATCCAAAGAAAAAAAAACAAGCGAGTATAAAGACAACGAAAACTTTGAGGGCTCAACACGCTAAGTAGAGCGGTAAATTAGAATAAATCCTAACCAGCCAGCCAAACCTACTTAGGGTTCCCTGAAGATTAATTTAGGTGAAACCTAGGTAGGTTTGCCTGGCTCGTTAGGATTTATTCTATATATATATATATATATATATATATATATATATATATATATATATATATATATATATCTGTATGTATGTATATCATTATAGTAATTCATCGAGTATAGAAGAATACTCAATAGAATGCAGAAAACTGCTCTGTTTTGGGACTCATCAGCAGTGCGCATCCACCACTGAGACTCGAACCCGTACCATTTCGCGTCATACCAATTGTACCAACGGGCCTGAATGGTGAAGAAGAAACTGAATAAACTCAATATAGCGCCTCGACTCACAAATTCCGTGGTGATACTCATCCGCCGTCCAGTGCTTTCTGCATTCTGTTGAGGATTCTTCTAGACTCGATGCATTGCTATAATGATTTGTCTAAATCCCCAAAATTCTATTACACATACACACACACACATATATATATATATATATATATATATATATATATATATATATATATATATATATATATATATATATATATATATATAGTAGCGGCCATAATATAAGGAACGGAAACAACAAAGACATAAATATGTGTATTACTTAAAAAGTAATGCATGATTAGCAATGAAATTTTTACCGAATAAAGATTAGGGTGTATGTATTATACAAAGTTACAAAAATTTACATAATAGTTTGTTTTTTTAAATAAATATTAAATGGAACAAAGGAAATAAGCTACTTGACAAAAGTTAAGGAACAATCTTATTAATACTTGATTGTGAACAAAATATCAACAAAATTTAATATTTGGTAAACATCCCCTTATTTTCAATGACTTCTCTGCATCGTCGACCACATGATCTAATTAATTTCTTGCAAAAATCAGCAGTAATTCCCTCCCATTCGTCTTTCAATAACTCCCATAGGTGATCCTGGTTTTCCGGGTTTCTTTTCTCAGCCCTTTCTCCACTTATCTTCCAAACATTTTCTATTGGATTCAGGTCGGGGCTCTGGGCTGGCCACTTCATTAGGGTGATTCCTTCTTCTTCAAATAAAGCCATAACCTTCCGAGCCTTGTGGCAAGGTGCATTGTCCTCCATGAAAATAGGAGATTCATAAAGATTATGGTATAATCTTGGTACCACATTCTGCTGAAGAAGCCTTTTGTAAATCTCAGCATTGATATTGCCATGTACGCGGAAGATAGGGCCAAACCCTGCAGATGAAATCATTCCCCATACCATCACACTGCTACCACCAAACTTAACGGTTTTCTTAACACATTGAGAAGACAGTCTTTCACCTGTTCTACGGCGTACGTAAGTTTTGCCCTCAGAATCAAATATAGTAAACTTGGACTCGTCACTGAAATGAACTGTATCCCATTGTGCGTCAGTCCAAACAAGATTTTCTCTCGCATACTCCAGGTGTGCCCTTTGGTTTCGCTTTACAATGAGAGGCTTCGAAGCTGGAATACGGGCATGCAATCCTGCATTTTTAACCTGCGAGCAACCGTTTTCCTTGAGATCTTATTATCTGTCTCTTCATTAAATTTACGAGCAATTGATGTAGCAGTTTCAAAACGGTTTTTTGTACATATTCTAACAATTCTTCGATCTTCTCTTTGCGATGTTTTGGAGGTCTGCCGGTTTTTGGTTTTGCATTTAACGTTTTATCGGTTTTATACCTGCTAATTACACGATGAACGACATTTTTAGACCTATGAACAATATCAGAAATTTCTGAAATTGACTTTTTTCTTGATAGTTTTTTTTTCTTCAAAAGACAGTGTTTTGCGTGTATAATTTGCCATATTGCTTAAAAAGAAAGTCCTAATGATAAATGAACTTTTACTTATTGTTGAAAAGCTCCATCGGGTTCTTTAACAATGTAAATTAAATGTTTATGTAAATTATTAACATCGTTCCTTAACTTTTGTCCAGTAGCTTATTTCCTTTGTTCCATTCTATCTTTATTTTTAAAAAAGCTATTATGTAAATTTTTGTAACTTTGTATAGTATTTATGCATTACACCCTAATCTTTATTCGGTAAAAAAATCATTGCTAATCATGCATTACTTTTTAAGTAATACACATATTTATGTCTTTGTTGTTTCCGTTCCTTATATTATGGCCGCTACTGTATATATATATATATATATATATATATATATATATATATATATATATATATATATGTGTGTGTGTGTGTGTGTGTATGTGTGTGTGTGTGTAATAGAATTAGAATTAGGCATGCAGATAATTATTTCGTGGTCGTCGGAACCTCATACATCGAACTCGATGGGAGAGTCCGTCATATATATATATATATATATATATATATATATATATATATATATATATACTAGACTGGCTGGAATGTCCTAACTCACTGAGGAAGCGGAAAGAAAATCTGTCTGATGGAATTTCCATGGAGTACTGCATTTCGAGCTTGTTCCACACGGTCGCGCCATCAACACTAGACTCTATTGCCAGCAGCTAGACCGCGTGGACGACAAACTAAAAAGTCGTATCCTGCTTTGGTCAATCGAGGTCTGGCTTTGTTCCAGCAAGACAATGCAAGGTCCCTCACTGCCAGGTTAACTAAGGAGAACTACAAACGGATAGACGGTGTTGAGATTCTTCCACGACTTCCATTTTGTCTCGATGCTGTTCCGAGTGACTAAGGCCGGTTACGGTCAGTGGCACACTCCCTCCGCGAACAGCGATTCAACATTTTCGATGACGTGAATGAAGCTTCTTTACAGTTTTTTTTTAAATTTAAAGCCAGCGGACTGGTATCTAGGACAGATTCTGATGGTGGCTGATCGCTGGCAGATGATCGTCGAGAATGATGGACTTTATTTTCAAGAATAAATGTTGACGTTGATCCATAAAATTTTGTTGTTTTCTTTCCGATTCCTAAGCTGGTCAGGGCTTTCTAGCCAACCTAATATATATATATATATATATATATATATATATATATATATATATTAAGGCATTTTTATGTTTATACATTCTTTTTATAGATACAAATATTTAAGTAAATGCTCTGTTTTATAATAAACAGTATTAATAACATTTAACGGCCTGAATGTCCGAGAAATTTTCATAGAAAATATTCGTCCTCCGACAGGAATCGAACCTGTATCTTATACGGAACAGTCATTTAGCCTGACGTGCCTTAACCGATCGAGCCACGGAGTATCGTTCGATTAGCGAGGTCGTTTTTACTGTTTTTAAACTTCAATCTTCCATGAATCTCTCACGTACATTCATATCTGCTCAAAGCGTATCCAAATGTAAACAACTGACGTTACACATTATGAAATGGACGAAGTCCGACAATTATTTTAAGACATTTTTATGTTTATACATTCTTTTTATAGATACAAATATTTAAGTAAATACTCTGTTTTATAATAAACAGTATTAATAACATTTATCGGCCTGAGTGTCCGAAAAATGTTCATATATATATATATATATGTATGTATTCTGTTTATACGTGATTTTTATGGATACAACTTATTTGAGTAAATATTCTGTTTTAATTAAAACCCGAATGTTCGAGAAATTTCGTAGAAAATATGGTGTTCTCCAACTGGAATTGAACCTGTATGTCATACAGAAAACGTCATCTAGCCTGATGTGCTGTTAACCATTTAGTCACAGAGAACTTTCCGGTTAGCAAAGTTCAAATCACTGCTTATAAACACACATCTTTAACTAGCTTTCTACATATTATTTCTGCTTCGAAACGTAACCTAACGTAAACAGTGACAATGTATTAGATTAGACTGATTAAATTCGACAAATATTTAAACACATTTCCTGTTTATACGTAATTTTCATGGATGCAACTTATTTGTCATTGTTTACGTTTCGAAGCAGAAATTATATACATCGAGAAAAGTCGTTGATACAGGTTCGATTCCTGTCGGAGAACACATATTTTCTACAAAATTTCTCGAACATTCAGGCCGGTAAACGTAATTACTACTGTTTAATTAAAACTCAAATAAGATGTATCCATAAAAATAGCGTGTAATCAGAAAATATATTAAAATATTTTTTCCGATTTAATCCATTTCATCTAATATATATATATATATATATATATATATATATATATATATATATATATATAAAGAAATATAATATAGTTTTACGGTGTGCTATATTTATGGGATAAAGTGCTCAATATCAGAGATAGAGCGTATGTAAATATAAATATAAAAGTGAAAATTGAAGTTAACACTCAGTCGACAGGCTGTTTCATGCTAGACGCAATCGTCTGGACGTCTGATTTATATATATATATATATATATATATATTATAATTATTTAAAAAAATTATGATTCCTCAGATTCGCAGATTCGCAGAGCTCTCAAGTAAAATCCAATAATAACACCTCTCTTAATCCTAGTATCATTGTGAGAGTAAAAGTGTAAATAGTCGTTTTTGCATGTGGGTTTACGATATACTTTGAATTCTAGTTTGTTATTATTTCTAGTAAGTAGTATGTCTAGAAAAGGTAGAGAATTATTCGATTCAAGTTCGTTGGTAAATTTTATAGTAGGTTCTACTCTATTCAATCTATCGGTGATTTTTTTTAAATCATGTTTCTGTGGGTAAATGAATAAAATGTCATCGATGTAACGGAAATAATGTGTTCAGCAAAATATTTAGATGACGAATTTAGTTATATCGAGGATACCTTCTCCAGCCTTTCGTATCCGAGACAACTAATACTCGGCGCTAAACATAAAGCCTTGAAAATTCACAGAGTTCGTCCATCAGTACATAACAACATACCGACTACTACTACTACATCAAAGGTGGAGAGAGGCACACTTTCAGCTGCCCCTGATAATCCTATTGGCCGCATCTTTCTACCGAATAACCCTCTGACCGAACACATCTCCAACAATCTAAACGCGCTAAAAATTAAAACTACTACATTACCCACTAAAACTATACGTAATATATTGAATAATACCAGCAGACAGCATATTACATCCGATGCTTGTGTCTATCAGGTGCCTTGTAGAGACTGCAACTTGAGTTATGTAGGCGAGACAGGTAGATCATTGAAATCTCGCATTTCCGAACATAAACGTGATATTCGCCTCGGTAATCTAAGCAGTGCTTTAGTTATACACATAGCCAAATCTGATGAAAATTTTGATTTCGACTCTGTGAAGATTTTAAAATATATCCACAATAAAAACCTTAGGCAGATTTACGAGGCTGGCATGATAGCCACCTCACACACAGTAAATACCCGACAAGGTTTCTTTCATATAGCAAGCTGTCTAGCAAGATTAATGCTTGACAAACGTACCGATAAGCTATAGTTTTAAATAAGTCCCCCCACCTTCCACTTAGGATACAATCTTTTCCCTGTGCGCAGGTTTTCGTAGTGCCGCCCACGCGACGCCAGCGTATCCGACTCCAAGAGAGAATACTCTGACTTTAGAATTTCAGTTTTTCTGTTTCTGACCAGTCCTGTATATATCGTCTCTTCATCTAACTTAAATCTAATATAAATATGTCTCCATTAACCATGTCCTGAAGAAGGTCTATTTGACCGAAACGTCTGACGTCGACAGAATAACAAAAACAAAAACAAAATAAAAACAGTAAACTCACATATTCGGATTTTGCTTTGTCTTTTCCACATTTTCATCATATATATATATATATATATATATATATATATATATATATATATATATATATATATATGTAGGCACCACTAAAGATTCGCTGAAAGATATGCATATATACAAAATGCCCAAAACTTAATGAAAACAAAGTTTCATTTTCAAAATATTTAACGTATTATTATTTGGAAGGTTCAAAGATTATTAAATTATATATTTTTAACCCTTTTCAAAACGTCCGAAATTTTGTTTAAAAATTTGGTTTTTCTTGCGTTAGCAGAAAACCATAAATTACTATAGTAAATTTTAGCGTCGTTTTTATCAGCGACAAACGCATTGATTTGGAAAATCTTGCAAACATCAAATAAATGTCAGATTTTAATGAAACTTTAAGGACTAATTCACAAAGGAAAGAAATAATTTTATAAATGTTTTTTTTTTTAGTAAATCTTGGTAAAAAATTTTGTTTTACATCAGTGACCGCCCACCCAATTATTTAATTTTATGAAATTTGGACAAATTTATATTTGGTACTGGTTTATGTTTGTATTAGTTGTACGTAGAACTGCTTGGAGAATTTAACACGAAAAACTTTTCTGTAAAAAAGGCCACCATCTTATGGAAAATCGGCTCTGACACGTAAAACAAAGGCAATGAAACAAAAAAAATTATTTAATTACAAAAACTTTTAAATGCTATTATGAATAAGATATATTATGAAAACTACTGTGTTCAAAACAATTTCTGAATAAGATATATTATGAACACTATTGTGTTCAAGACAAGTTATGAATAAAATATATTATGAACACTATTGTGTTCAAAATAATTGAGAATATATATTATGAACACTATTATGTTCACAATAATTTATGGATAAGGTATATAATGAACACAATTTTCTTAAGAGAAAATCTTTCAATGTATACTGAAATTTTACAAGTATTGTTTTAATTTTTTTAATTTATTTTGAATAATTTATGAAAAGTTAATTGTTTTAAATTTCCGTATTAATTTGTATTGAATAACTGCTATTGTTATTAAGTAAAGACTAATATTTACGAATTATAAATGGACGCCCAACATTTTAAAAATAATTTTAATTTGTGTGTGTATGTTTGTCTCTGTGCAAATGTGTTCATTTTTCTAAATACGCAAAACCATACACAACATTATCGGAAAATATAATAAATTTAAATCCAAATTACGTAAATTGGGATAAAACATTAAATTATGGAGAATATTTTCCTAAATTTTTAAGATTACTGAGTAGTTAAAAATTCTTTAAAAATGGGGCTCACGTTATATTCCTAAAGTACTTTTTAAGCATCTATCGTAGAAAAATATCAGTGAAGCTGCCATCTTGTCAACTCCTAAAATAAACAGCTACCTCTGTGTTAACAAAATGCATTTCTGCTAGATTTTAAACTTAAAGTAAGTAATATTTTTTTCAAATCTGAGTAATTAAACTTTAAATCAGCTAATATTCCGCAAATAAAATTCCAGAAAATATAATTTACATCTGAAAGACATTTAATAGAGAGAATTACATTGCTAAGATGGAAGGCGCTAAAATCAGTGATGTTTAGTGAATTCACAACAAATTTTCTATCCAGTGAATTTAAACTAGTTTTGAAATACAACAAAGTGTTTAGCACACTGGAAATGTTCTTCTTCTCTCTCCTGCTATAGGTGAATAGTAGGACAGACTGGGTTCTATAGCCTTGGATGGCAACTGGTCTAGGAGAAGGACAACCCTGAATTCAAAATCTGCGGAGGGTCGTTTGGGGATCTTGTGGCACGTAGTGCACCAAGTCTCTGTATTCGGCCCTTCAAAAAGTGTGATTGGTTCTACACAAAGCCTTCACCACTATAATCATATCTCATGTGCTGGTATCGGGCTGTCAGTTTCCTAGGAACTGATCTGCTTGACCCTCATACGTAGAATTCGACGGGAGAGTCAAGTACATATATATATATATATATATATATATATAGAGAGAGAGAGAGAGAGAGAGAGAGAGAGAGACAGAGACAGAGAGAGAGACCTCTTGAAAATATATTTTCAATTAAGCACTTAAATGACAAGCTAATTCTAAAAACAACGGTCGGATGCGTAAATGCGAAGCTCTTCAGTAAAATGAATGGAGCACTTTGGCTGCTTGGCGTTTGTTTACGTTTGTAAAAAAAACAATACACTAGATTTGGCTTATGCGTTCTTTCGAGTGAAGATGGCTCAGTGGTAGAAGCTCTGACTAACGCCAAATTGGTTGGGTTTCGAACCGGGCTTGAGACATTCGGTTGTCTAGTCGTACTGAGGAGCTGTGATACAGCGAAACAGTACTGTCTGCGAATGACATATTTGTACACACACACATATATATATATATATATATATATATATATATATATATATATATATATATATATATATATGTCAGTCGGGTTGAAGCAATCGGACGTCTTCAGCGAAACAGTTTGTCTGTGGATGACTTAAATATATATATATATATATATATATATATATAATGTTAAACATAAAAATGTCTTTAAATATATATATATATATATATATAAACAATGTTAAACATAAAAATGTCTTTAAATATATATATATATATATATATATATATATATATATAGAGAGAGAGAGAGAGAGAGAGAGAGAGAAAGAAAGACAGAGAGAGAGAGATAGCAATACAAGGATACAGAAATGGAAGCAGAATGAGATAGATAGATAGATAGATAGATAGATAGATAGATAGATATTACTATTACTATTACTATACGTTTATGTTTGCATTTTTTTATGCTTTTTGCAGTTTACCGGACACGCATTCCTGGAGGAAGACAACGACATGAATTAAACAGTTGACAAAATGTTACTGTTAAACGCACGTACAGTGCTGATAATAATGTTGTCGAAAAATGAATTCGATGCAGATCTGAGTATGACAGCTAATAATTTAAAATAACGCAGACCCCGTTATTGTCCTAGATCCGCCTTCAGTATGTAATTAATATTTACCCTATCGACAATTAACTGTAAATGAAATAGTAGCGATAGTTCAATTGTGTTGGCCTGAGGTGTACTTGTCAAAATATTGTGATGAAATTGCAGCATTATTTTAGTCAATTAGGCTTATTCCATTTACCCAATGTTTTTATTCAAGTCCTTGTCTACCTCCAGGGCCGTGTGTTTGGTAAACAACATTCAGGCCCATTTTTTTTTAATTTATAGTCAACGACGAAATTATTTGTACATTCTTCAATTTCTAATATTGTTATTCATTTCCTAGAATATAATACCGATATGATGAAATATTTTGTATCTTAATAAGCACAAAAAAAGGAATATAAAACCAAATTTTCAGAACAATAGGTTAAATACAACAAATTTGACAGGCGAATTATGCAAAATAGGAAAAGACAAAATTATTCGTACAATATAAAAAATAGAAAAAAATACGAACGATTTTCACAATATTAATAATCAATAGCATGGCTTCTCATCCCTATAAATTGCTGCAATCGTTTTCTAAAGTTTTTTCATGAGATTTGAACAAGTCTTTTTATGGGATTTTCTTCCATTCTTCAATGGTTCTTTTCTTTCTTGTGTGCCATGTCCTTTCAGGACGTAGGCGATCATGGCTCTCCACCTCCCTTTATCCCTTGAAGCTCTCAGCAAACTCCTTCCATCTGCTTCCTTCCTGGGACCACGTTCTAGCATCCACCTGCTCAAGCTCGCCAGGTATGTCACGCGCTGCTTTCCCCTGTCTCTCTTAGTCGCTGGATGACGATCAGGTGACACCTGTTGCGCATGTCGGTCCTTGTCGGGTAAGGAGCTAATTCCTATAGACTTAACTACCTTCACGCCTTTAGGTTTCGTATAATCTGAGTTACGTTCTAATTCCTGAATGTTTTTTGGTGACCGACGATATATTCGAACGTTCAATTTTTGCCATAGATTTTCAATAGGATTTAAGTCAGGACTCATTGAAGGCGATGACAGAACTGTAATCTTCTTTTTCTGAAGCCATGCAGTCACTGATTTAGATATATGCTTGGGATCATTATCTTTCTGGAAAGCAAATCGCCGACCTAGATGAAGATTTTGCGCTGATAGTTGTAGATTTTCATCCTGAATTTTGAGATAGTCTGCAGATTTCACTATTCCTCTTATTGCAATTAATTATTCAGCTCCTCTTGCGCTAAAACAATCCCAAAACATTATCGAGCGGCCTCCTTGTTTTGATGATGTCACTGTGTTCTTTGGAGGGAAAGCCTCAGCTTTCTTGCGCCAAATCTTCTGTTCAAGATTATGTCTAAAAAGCTCACATTTTGTTTCATCACTCCATAGTACCTGTTCCCAAAAGCAATTTTCTTTGTCCAAGAACGTTTTGGCAAAATTAAACCGAACACAAAGTGTGACATGGTTTGTGAAGAGAGGTTCATCGTGATCGGTTTCCATACAACCCATTTCTATTTAAACAACGTTGTATTGTGCGAGTACTCACGCTGATACTCATCGTATCGGAACTTTTGGCGATGTCTTTCCAAACAACTCTTGGGTTTATATTTACCTGGTGACACAGTTTTCGTACAGTTCTCGGTGACAATTAGAGTCTTCTTCCACGGCCAGGCAAATTCTCTGTCGTGCCAAATTGTTTAAACTTCCTTATAACGGACTGTACCATAGATCTAGGGATAGCTAACCGGTTTGAAATAGCCCTGTAACTATTTCCTGACTGGTGGAAGTTAATATTTCTCTGTTTCAAGTCAACGCTAAGCTCCTTTGTCTTCCCTATCATGTTGTTGACATGAGAACAACAATGGTGACACTTTATGTACCACATGATGTTCTTTGCTGGAATCATCACAAATGTTCTACTGAATAAATAGTCTAGACGGCTTCACCGATAAAATAATTATGTAAATTATTTATACTTACACGAATCAAACAATTTAAAGCCATATTTTCTATTGTACGAATAATTTTATCTTTTCCTATTTTGCATACTTCGCCTGTCAATTTTTGTTCTGAAAATTGAGTTTTATATTTCTTTTTCTGTGCTTATTGACATATAAAAAAACGTCCTATCGTACGGGTTTTAGATTCAGAGTAATGGATAAAAATATTCAAAAATTTACATTCCAGCAAGATAATGATCCCAAACTAAATTAGTATCTGCGTGGCTTCAGAAAAAGAAGATTACAGTTCTATCATAGCCTTCCATGAGTCCTGACTTGGATTCTATTGAAAATCTGTGGCAAGAATTGAAAGTTCGAATAAATCGTCGGTCACCAAAAAACTTCAGGAACTAGGATGTGTAACAATTGAAGAATGGAAGAAAATCGCAGAAAAGACTTGTTCAAATCTCATCAGAAACTTTAGAAAACGATTGCAACAAGTTATAAAGATGTAAGGCCATGAATTTTGACTATTAAAATTGTGAAAATTGTTCGATTTTTTCTATTTTTCTTACTGTACGAATAATTTGGTCTTTTCCTATTTTGGATAATTCGCCTGTCAAATGTGTTGTATTTAACCTATTGTTCTGAAATTTGAGTTTAATCGTTTTTGTGTTTATTAACATATTGAAGACCTGGCATCATTTGGGAATCAGATTCTGAGAAATGGATAAAAATATCCAAAATTGATGTGTTTACGAAAGCTTTCGTCGTTGACTGTAATTTACCCATTTGCAGTACAGTTTTGTGCTAAGCAACTTTTTAAAATGGGTTGTTGTTTTTTTAATAGCATTCTATAAATCCAGTTTTTTTTTTCATTTTTTAAAAGGAATATGTCAGCGTGCTGACAGTTTTAAATAATTTCATTTTCTTTATTTATTAAATTAATCATATTCTTAAATTCCATAATATATAGATTTTTCTCCATGCATAAATTATATAATATTGACCGAGTCGTGAGTTCAATCTTCAATGAGTACTCCATACTTTTGGCCTTTTGCCAAATCTAAGCTATGCATAAAAAATCACCATGAATTATATATTATTATAAGTAGCGTTTTTCAACATTTGCTTTCGATACAGAGAATGAATCAGAATTGATACTGGCATCACATCTAAGCGTTGTTTTTTTTTATAGCTTTTCTTTTGGTCATTCACCGACAGAAAGACTTACATGTATGCATATACATTTTTATTTGTATATTCTTTTCCTTAAATTTCTTTTAAATTAACTTTTTAATAATAAATATAAAACTAACATCCTGAGGCTTGACTAGCATTTACTCGACACTGTCCTGAAGGAAGACAAGGTCTTGAATAAAACAAGTGGCTAAATGGTACTATGCTGATAATTATGGTGGCAAAGGCTGAAAAAGAAAACCTGAGAATAAACAGCTAATAATTTAAATAAGATAACCTCAGCTGCTATTTTGCCACATGCAGCTTCAGAAAGTAATTCATATTCAACCAAATTGCAATTAGCAGTTGATAAAGTTGAAAGAATAGTTCAATTATGATGGATCTCTTGTTCAATGAGACCCGATTTGTGTTTCTCAAAATACACTCGTGAGATTGCGTCCTTTCCGCTGACAAGAACTGGGAAGATGATATCGAATCAATTGCTCGGTCTGATGCCAAGAAAGTTGGTTTACTGTGTCGTGCAAGACAATCTTTCTACCCATAATCTATCTTAATCTACAAGTCGTCCTTACTTTGAATACTGCTGCCACATCTGGTCTGAGATTCTTGATAAAATCCAAAGAAGAATCTGCAATGTTAGTGGTCCTGAAATGGCATCTCGCCATAAGCAACTCTCCCACCGCCGTAATGTAGCTTCCCTGTACCTTTTATATGAATACTTTCATGGCAATTATTGTGATGAACTTTACACTATGATACATAGAATAGTTCAATTATGTTGATTCTCTTGTACAATGTGCTTGTCAAAATACAGTGATGAGACTGCGTCACCCTTTTAGTCAAATAGGTTCTATTTAGATAACTATTTTATTCGTGACGTTATCTACCTCCAGGACCGTGTACCCGCTAAACTGTTGATTGATTGTTTGATTCGTTTTCTACGGTTTATCAACCCTTTGCAGGTTATTTAAAGCCAGAAAATAGTTTTAGGTTGCAAGAATTTTTATTTATTTTTGGAGATAATAATGGTTTTAGTGATACAAGTCTTATTATTTAGCCCATGACCGGTGGGGGAGAGGTTGATTCATAGATTTCCCACTGGTATTCGCGGGCAAGTGTATATAATGAATACAAAGGAATTGGAACTGGGCTCTCCGATTAAAAACTCTGAGCTATTATCCATTACACCACTCGCTCAGCAACTGGAATTATCCCAAGCGATGACACATTGAAGTACTAACCAGGCTCGACGTCGTGATGTGCCCGTAACCCCCCGTTTAGCTGTTGTCCAGCCGTTTTTTAATGGGCTAAACAACTTTTTTAATGGGATAAACAACTTTTAATGGAAAAATATTTAATAAGTTTTAATGGGATAAATAATTTTTAAGGATTGAACTTTTTCATGGGATAAACACATTTTAATGGGTTGAACAACTTTTTAATGAGATAAACTTTTTAAATGGCTTTACACATTTTTAATGGGATAAACAACCTTTTAAAGGGATAAACAATTTTTAAATGGGATAAACATTTTTAATAGGATAAAATTAAAAATACATACGATCTACGCCTTTATAGGCATGATATTTTTCGGTCCGAGCGTCAGATCTAGGAAGAGGCGGCTAGAAAGAAAAAGAAAGAACATGAGAGAAAGAGAGACAGAGGAGGAGGAGGGGAATATAGAAAATGAAAAAAATGAGAAGACTGCACTGGTCAATTAGTAAGGTGGCTAGAAAGAAAAATCGAATAAAGTTAAAGAGAGTGGGAGAAAGAGAGGGACATAGTTAACGAGGATAGAGACAGCTAGGTTGATAAAGAAGGAGTAAGGGGGTTAAAAAGAAAGAGAGAAACCTAGGCTGGTGAAGGATTTAAGTTGTTAGAAAGAAAAACAAAATTCTCTTGTACGAAAAACGTAAAACAATAGTATTTTTTTTACCATTCTTCAAAATCTTCCGGATTCCCTGTCAACTTCAATCTTCAAAAATTTATATTCAATGGCAATCGTTATCCGTTGACTTCTGTCATTGTCCTCTCTCCTTTTTTTCATATTCTCTAACACTCAACACCCCTTGTGTCCTAGTGGCTTTATTGCCTATCTTGGGGTGAAATGATTTAAAAAATACGACATTACATATGGGACAACTTAATACATTCCGTATCTATCTTTCAAAGATTAACGTTAAGATGACGTAAGGACATAGAAAACCACAGTAATAATTTGATGACATTCCATTCCATCAACGCTGATCAGACCCCGAACTAGCGCCAGTTACGATGAACGGATATCCCCTCAAGAAAGCTCTGTGCGTTGGGAAAATATTGGGGCTCAAACTCACACCCTTGGAACTCTTATATGCGTTCCAACGCTAAAGATGCAGGTAAAATGATCAGTTCTCTGTACCGCTCCAGTAAGTACCTGATTTCTCATACTATCTTCTACCTTTATAAGAGCCAGATCAGGCCAAAAATTGTCATATTTGGACGGGAGATGCCCGGCCCTCACTTTTCAGTCTTGATAGAGTTCAAAAGCGTCTCCGAGTTCTTGTGGGAGAAGAATTATTTTCCACCTTCAATTCTCTCTCTCTCCCCCCTCACTAGCGGAATTTGGTGAGTCTCTCACGGCTCTGTCGCTACTTACATGGAAAGTGCTCGGACAAACTACATTCCTTGGTTCCGCCATGTCTAACCTTCACGGCTAGGACCCGCCATGCCACTTACATCGTATCAAATCACCCACATTCCCTCCGTATTCCATCGGTGAGAAGTAAGTTCCTCTCGAACAGCTTCTTCGATCACTACAAGGACATGTGGATAAAGATTTTAGTTACATCCAGTGACAGGACCCAAAGAGTGTGAGTTCAATATCTGGTTAAGGCAGTGGAGAACTTGGAGATGGTATTAAGCAGGAGATAACTGATAACTGATATCCATTAGACATGGCACGTGGAACTAGAACAGTCTACCCCAGCGAGCGAAATAAAGGTTTCAGTTCGACATTCCAACCACCTGAAGAAGGCCGGAGCATACAAAGGCCGAAACGTTGTGATAAAGATGGGGACAAAGATGAGGAGAATAGTCCGACTAATGTAAATAGTGTACGTAATACAGCATCTCAGAAATATAGACAGACACTACAATTTTAACACGTTCAAATCTAAGGTCAACAATTATCTCCAACTCCTATCCATATAAACTACGCCTTAACAAAACCCTCTACCTCGAGTGGCTCCCAGGCCATCTACAAGGTAAAAAAAGATTATAATAATGCTACAATTATATAAATAAAGAATGTTATCACATACCGCGCATATGCTGGAAACCTTTGCATCAACCTTTCGAATGCTTAATTAACGCCTTCATCACCTAACAGCTTTTGTCCATTTCACAGGTGATCCAAGAGCTTGGTTAGTTACATTGAAAGCCATTTCCTCGAGGCAGTCATTTGACGCTATTTCTGGGCTATTAAATGTGACTGGACCCTGATTCATTTTGGCTTGGCGCGGACGGAAAACATAAAAAACAATCAAGTGGTGTCTGAAATACGATTTCGCTGTCAAATCACCCATCGTTGTCTTGACAATTGTTTGATGCATTTTTTTTTATCCAGGTTGTTACGTGATTGGAAATGATGTAAAACCTTTTCGTGGCGTTGAATTTTGCGAAGCGGGGGAAACTTTATCCCGGTGGTAAATGGTTATTTATAGTCTTAACCATGACATTTTTCGGTCGGCGCGCCGACTAAAGGGAGAGGCGCTTTAGAGAGAGAAAAAAGAAAAAAGAACGAAACTAAGAGAGACAGAGAGTGAGAAGAATATAGAAAATGAAAAATGAGAAGGCTAGGCTGGTAAATTAGTAAGGCGGCTAGAAAGAAAACGACAAAAGAAAGAGAGAGAGAGACATAGTAAACGAGAGAGGTGAAAGCTAGGCTGGTAAAGTGTTAGGTGGTTAGAAAGACAAAGAGAATAGAAAGA
>OZ038494.1:24121322-24166322 GCA_964036315.1 Acanthosepion esculentum | reverse complement strand
ATATATATAAGGGGAATAACGTGTAAATAATTAGCGAGGGACAGTTAAAATAAAATATCCCCCAACAGATTCAGGGACTTCACAAATTCTTTCTGCCGGCAGAGAGAAGGTTTCCTTAATCCTATACAGACTGATTCCAAAATCTTCAAATGATTGTTGGAACCAGCCGTATGAACGATTTTAAACCACTCTTTTGTATAGGACTTGGCACAGGCTATATTCTCAACTAAGTGTTGAGCAATAGCCGATTCCATATTTATGGGGGGAAGATAACACATTTTATCTATCTAACCGAGTCGTATTTTGGAAGGTACATACTGGTTAATTCTAGTTTCCAAATGCAAGGTTGTACGCCCCTTCCTTCGTTATAAGTATATACACTTATATGTTATTTTAACGTGTTTCCCCCTTTTTTTGCTCTTCATTTTCGTCACTGTTTTTTTTCGTTAATTTGTCAATTATCCAACGATTGTTTCCTGATGAGATGTTGGTTGAAAGGGCCTTGGATACTAATAAAATTAAAATTAATAAATTCCTAGTTTTTAAAACTGTATATAAATTTTGTACCTCTAAGCATTTGTTCATATATATATATATATATATATATATATATATATATATATATATATATATATATATATATATATATATATATATAGGTAACTATACTCGTGTCGAAAAACCTTCGAATTCTTGATTTAACAATAGCCAAATCAATCTCGAAGGGAAAAAAAGGTTTCAAAAAAGAAAGAGCCAGGAACATGAAAGCCTGTCGAAAATAATCGCACAGATACAGGTTCAAGGCCCAAAGAAAAAAACCCGCCAGCTGACCCTGACGATCTGCCTAAGTGAAACCTTGGTAGGTTTGTCTGGCTCATTAGGTTTGACTATATATATATATATATATATATATATATATATATATATATATATATATATATATATATCGCAAATTGAGTTCTCTTGGCTAATAAAGCAGTGCTCGATTTAATATAAGAGTTGTATTAAATCCAAATTATATAAGGCAAATTTCCTAACAAAATCCCAGTACTGATTATTAAACCACACCAAAAATAATATCGGTATAATCGGCAATAAGATCCTTGAAAGAAAAAGCAAATACAACAAAAATGCTCTAGGAATTAATCAGTAGCAAAATATGAGCTGAAGTTATAGAATGGTTTACCAATATAAAAAGGAAAAAAGAATGTACATTCATCCAATTCGATATTTGTCACTTTTACACGTCCGTCACCGAGATTCTGCTAATGTCGTGTATCAATAACTTACTGTCCCATTAGCGATCGCGAAATTAATATCATAAAGCAGACACAAAAATACTTTACTTTTCTATAATGGTTATTGGTACAGAATAAACCGGAATTTAATATAGCTTTCGGAGCGTAGGATTCAACGAAGGCATGCGATTTAGTTGGACTTCTATTATTATGGCGACTTAGATGTATTTTCGACATCAAGGACACCGGACTCTATCGAGATGACGGTGTAATTCTCTTCCGTAAAACTGTTCCACGAAAGCTAGTCAGATTGAGAAAGGAACTGGATTTTTTTTAAGATTACGAACTAAATATTACCACTAACACCTCCACAAATGCGATCAACTTTCTCGATGTAACCTTAAAACTGAATTGTGGTTTTTTGAAGCCATGCACAAACATAGATACATTGGTAAACAATCAAACCCAGACCATAGAATTCTGGAAATTTTATTTTTATCATCGTACATGGCCTTAAATAATTTAAAATACAAAAACAGCATTGCTCTCTCCAAATAATTCTGGCAATTGAAGAATGATAGCATCTCACAATCAGTCAAATGGAAAATTATATCTAGGGCTAAAGCTTAAAATGGTAATGGAAATAAATGCAATTTATGCCATGTTGAAAAGCTGGTTATCTTAAAACACTTAAATACTCCTAACTAATTAAGAGAAATGAATTGATGAATACATGTAGGCATAAAAATAAATAACTTCTTAAATACGTTGATCCAGATTAATATTATTTTTTAATTGTGTTTAATTTTAAAATTTTTAAAATCCTTAAATTTTTATTTCTTAAAGAAATTTAATTTTTAAATTTAAATTTTTATTTTTATTTTAAATTTTTTAATTTTTAATGTGTAATTTTTATATTATTTTATGTTTTATTTTAAAATTCTTAATTTTTAATTATTTTTAAAAATTTTTAATTATTAATTTTCATAATAATGACGGTCTATTTTAATATATTATTTTTAAATAAATGTATTCATGTTTTATTAACAACAAGTAATATCCTTTTAATCATATAATACTTAAAAAAAGTTTTTAATTCTTCCTTAAGATTTTGACTCTGACTTTTTAAATTGGTCGCTTGTACACTTACGTTTTTATAATAAACGTTTATCGCCAAGTCCCAAAGTTCAAATAGCTACATCCAGTCAGTATGGAATAATTTCGTAGCGTTTTTTTAATGCATGAGCTATAGTTTTTACATCATTATTACGGAATTAAATATTACCAGTTATTTCTAAAAGAAAAAATGCTCACTAGAAACTGAAATCGCGACTTTGGAAGTTCTTTGTGATAAAGGCTTTCCAATTTCCTTTCATGTGGTTTCACTGATTATTGGAATATCACTACGAGTTTCTAGTAGCATTTTCACATCCTTATTATTTATTTTCACATTCACAAGTTCATTTTTGTTTTCTGTGATCATTTTTCCGTAGCAATGCTCCATACGAATTTCTTCCTGTGAGAATTTTTCTTGGATTGGTTTCGTAGTGTGACTTTATATGTCTATTTTTACCACACTTGTAACATTCTGCATTTTTAAATGGACAATCTTTTCCAAGATATAATTTACCACATCTGAAACAAGGATTTATTCGCCTTTCTGTACAATCGTCCTCTGCTTCTACCAATGCACATTCTTTTTTCTGAATTTCTTCAGCATCGTGTTCAAGATTTAGAATTGTCTGACAATCGTCCACTATTTCTTGCAATGTAATATTACTGTTTTGTTCAATTTTCGTTAAAATTTTTAGCTCTTAAACCTTGAACGAAAATTAACCTTTTTAACATACCTTTATTTATTTTTATTCAAAAGTTTTCACATTCTTTGTTGACTATACCAGCATACATAAAAAATCTTCCTCCTCTTTTTTCGTTAGATTCATGCAACATCAGCGAGCATCAAACAGAGAGTTCTTGTCACTAAAGATTTTCGTCAGAATGTGTACCATGTCTTCCAACTCGATTTCACCTGTTGTTTTTTTTTCGGAAATATGTAGTTACAGAATTTTTCATACCCTATCGGAACTATTTTCCTCAACAACGATCTCGTTTTTCTCTCATCCTCCCAGCCGCTGCATTCTTGACTGAATTTGTTCATATCTACGAAAATACGCAAAAAACAGCCAGTCCCTCATCAGGATTATAGACAAATTCTGATATGATGTTTTCGACAGCGTCTGCCGTAAGAGATGTTGAAGATTTTTTTTTGTTTTCTTCAGAATTTATATCAGACAACTCTTGTTACTGTTTTTGTATTTCTAGAAACTGTTGATGTTTGTTGTTGCTGATGTTTGTTGTTGTTGATGTTTTTTGTTGTTGATATTTGTTGTTGTTGATTTGCTTTTGTCTTACACCCAAGAGATTTTTTTCTTCTACACATCAAAAAATAAAAAAATAAAAATAAATAAACCAACCTGGTTAAAAGTCTTGTCGTCACCCGTATCATTGTTCTCGAAGCAACAAGTATATTTTTCCGTACTTTTTCACTCATCATGAGTTTCCAAAATCCTTGTAACTCCAGTTGCAACTGATATGAGTTCCTGAATCCTCGTTACAGTTATAAATAGTAAGAGTCCCGAATTCTCGTCATTAACGCTTATAAATCGCCCAAGTTTCGAATTCCACGTCGCCACTCATAGAATGCGCTTCGTAGGAATTATAATATAGGTAATGATTTGGCAACGAGCCGTGACACCTGTATCAATTAGTTTGAAGACTGACTCCAAAACGGCTTATTTTGATTACCTCTAACCTGGAGCTCTCTGTCTATAGTTATGGACTAGCACATATAATGACAGGGAGTGTACTATTTACTCCAAAACAGGTTGTTTTTAGATAATTAGTATTCATTTTATTTTAGTTTGGGATTAATATATATATATATATATATATATATATATATATATATATTAACTGATTTAAAATATTTTTTCGCTACAGAGTAATAACCATGTTTCAAAAGCCGAAGCTAAAAACTTCAAATTTAATTATATAATTAACTTAAAAGCATTAGTTCCGTTTCATCTTCAAGCGAATTTTGAAATAACTTATTTTTAAATTTACTGAGTTTTAAACGCACATATAAATTCATAATTTCCTGTTTCCAATGATACAGAGAAATCCACCCCCTCAATAACACATGCCACAGTGGACAAAAGCATTAGTTAGATCCAGTGACAGGACCCAAAGAGTGTGAGTTCAATACCTAGTTAAGTCGGCTGAGAACGTGGAGAGGGGAATTAACAGGAGATAACTGATAACTGACATCCATTAGACATGGCATGTGGAACTAGAACAGTCTACCCAGTGAGCGAAATAGAAGGGTCAGTTCGACATCCCAAACACCTGAAGAAAGTCAGAGCGTACAACAACAGAAACGCTGTAATAAATATAGCGACAAAGATGAGGACAATAGTCCGAATAAGGTAAATATTGTATACAATACCTCATCTCAGAAATATAGACAGAAAATAATTCCAATATTATTTACTTCTTTTTCATATTTTTCCAATGAAACATGACCCAGTGCACATCTTAATACTTCGTATGTCCATTCCACGAAGTCTATTCTTGCAGATTGACTACAGATTCTCGACTGGATTTAAATCAGGAGAGTTTCCAGGCTAATCTATAGTACTTTCATTTGCTCATTTGTAAGGCTTGCCAGTGTGTTTGTGCGGCGTTATAATTTTCGTACGCTTCTTTGGAGTAACGTCCGTCTCAGACAACGGCTGTATGACAACTAATCAACAGTCGCGACAATACTGTCGAGGCGTGATAAAAATCTGATACAATCACAAATGACGTAATATTTTTCAAGGCCAAATAAATTTCATTATACACCCCGAAAATAGATTCATATTACTGCACACCACTGCAAATGACCTAAACCGAGGAAAAAATAGAAATCAATTACACACTGTTACTCCAGTGGGTCTAAAACTGACCGTATGTTGAAAGAAAGAAAACTAAAGCGGTTGTTTCAATTAATTTGAACAATTAGAAATGCTACAAATGGTGCAAAAAATATTCTCTGAATCTGGTTGACACAATCCCTGCTGCAGGTGTTTGCTCAGACCTATTTGTGTTTATTCCAAACTGACGTAATCAACTGGTTGAACAATCCAGTACGATCAGACCGTCGGTCACGATGACCCTCGAAAATCTCCGTCTACACAGTTTCCCCCTCAAGGCCCTGGTCAACCTGTTTTTCAAGCAATTTCCAACGCATCCTCAGGCCGATAATATCACGAAGTCACCTCCCTGACAAATCGACCATGGCAAGATTCTAATCCGGGTCTCATGGTCAGAAAACGAATGTTCTAAGCATTTGGCCACGCGTTCATTCATTACAAGCTTAGAATGCATGAGATTTAGGTCAGGTACAACATCTCACCTAACGCCCAGTTCGTTTAGTGATCAGGTTACAGGAACGAGGCCTACTCGTTGATTGAGGATGGCTGTATATTTATATATATAACGTAAAAGTTTTGAAGGGAAAACATTTCTCTTAGAAATTCAAAGAAAAATGTCTGCAACCCCCCCCTAAAAAACAAAATACACAGCAATCTTTGCGCAGTTTTTCCTTCATTAACCGAAAAAAAAAAAAATGGCGAGTGTTCCGAGGCAAATTTCTTGCGAGAGAAATGCATATATAATAATTGAACACATTATGTTTTATGATTAAAAAGATCAGCCCTCTACCGCAGAGAACATCGACAAATCTGTTAATCTGTTAGGAATTTTTTTTTTAATTCTCGTTCTTTTTCTGTCCAGAATGTCATACAATATTTTCTTATCATAACCACAGGAAAATATTAACATCACACACACACACACACACACACACACACACACACACACACACACACACACACACACATATATATATATATATACACACACACACACACACATATATATATATGTGTGTGTGTGTGTGTGTGTGTGTGTATGTGTGTGTGTGTGTGTGTGTGTGTGTGTGTGTGTGTGTGCAAATATTCTCCGATGGATTTTATCTGTAGTAGAGGCAAAATGAATAAAAAAGACAAGAGAAAAATGTGCACATATTCGACACGTTTCGTCATCTGACGAACTTATCAAGGCAATAAAGTGTCCGTCAGATGACGAAACGCGTCGGCTACGTATAGTTTTACCTCTTGTCTTTTTTATTCACACACACACACACACACATATATATATATATATATATATATATATATATATATATATATATGACACTCATTGAATAATTTAGAAAAGTTTTGTCTACTTATTTTCAACAGGATCCTCTCATATCCATGGACATTACAAGAAGAGAGAAAATTACCATGTTGATACATATTCATTTATTCTTATTTTTACTTTTGCATTAGCATATTATCATCATCAGGGTGTTGTTGTTTTTTCTAAGACAAAAATGTTATGCTTATCTGATAGTATGTTTTTTTTAGCTGTGACGTGAAAAAACGCTAATGTACTGTGCAGTTTATTGTTTAATTTCTAAACGTCAGGGCAGGTAACTAACTTGAAATGGCCATATGTTTTTTGTTTTTTAAACATGCTGCCAAAGTATACGCATATATAGATATATATTTAAAGACATTTTTATGTTTAACATTCTTTTTATAGATGCAAGTATTTAAGTAAATAAATGCTCTGTTTATAATAAACAGTATTAAATAACATTTAACAGCCTGAATTTACAGGTTCGAATCCTGTCGGAGGACGAATATTTTCTATGACATTCAGGCCGCTAAATGTTATTTAATACTGTTTATTATAAACAGAGCATTTACTTAAATACTTGTATCTATAAAAAGAATGTTAAACATAAAAATGTCTTAAAATAATTGTCGGACTTTGTCCATTTCATAATATATATATATATATATATATATATATATATATATATATATATATATATATATATTCGGTTCATATATTATTTGTATAGATAGAAATATTTAAGTAAATACTCTGTTTATATTGTTAACAATATTTAAAGACCTGCATGTCCGAGAAATTTCATAGAAAATGTATGAAAGTTGATAATCCGTAAAAAACGAATCAATCAATAAATTTACAGTGACCTCAATCAGGTAGCATCAACCTTGAGTGGCGTTTGGGCCTTGTGTTGGATGAACTAAAATAAAAAATGAAGAATGACAATTCGTACTTGAGCCAAACGTGCGGCCGTATTTATTTGCCGTTAACAGCTGCCGTCATTGTTGACACGTCTTCTCCAGTACAACTGGCCGTGACAATGGACGGTACTATATTACTCTGGTAATCAAGGGGTTAATGTGTTAGGGCTTTAAACATTCTGCCTTGCTGCCGATCGGACCATAAATAATCCTTCTAGACTGATTTTGTAATTAATTCCACAATTTTCAATTGATTTCCAACGAGTGATTCACGTGCAAATCTCACAGCGGTTATTTTGTGCACCGCTCGATCCTTTATTCATTACCAAGGATTGATTTATGTTACTTCTCGTGTATAAGTCGACCATTTCCTTTTTTTTTTTTTTTTGGCCATAGAATCCATTAGATTAAACAAAAAAAAAACACGATACTTTATGAGATATTCAAGTGCTGTCGTTTCGCGGGGCATTGATAATGTTCAGTTCAATATGATGATTATCTAAGCGTAGCTTAGATGTGACACAAGGCCTGAAGTATAGGGCACCCAGTAAGGATCGAACTCTCTATTCAGTCGTAATTGTTCAAGCGAGACAAGATCACTAACCTTTACACCACATCGAAGTAATTTTGAAAAGCGTAGTTTCGATATGGCAAAAGGCCAAAATTATTAAGCACCCAGTGAGGACCGAACTCTCTACACACTCGTAGGAGATCTAGCGAGACAAGCTTGCTAGCCATTACACCACCTCGAGGTGGCCAATAGAGATTTTCCATGCGTAGCTTAGATGTGGCACAAAGGCCAAAGTATGCGGCACCCAGTGAGAACCGAATTCACTATACAGTCGTAATTAATCTAGCGAGACAAGATCGCTAACCTTTACACCACATCGATGTAATTTTGAAAAGCGTAGTTTCGATATGGCAAAAGGCCAAAATTATTAAGCACCTAGGGAGGATCGAACTCTCTACTCACTCGTAGTAGATCTAGCGAGACGAGTTTGCTGACCATTACACCACGTCGAATTTTGACTGACGTCGGCTTATCGTCACATCACCTTGAAACATAATAAAATTTAAAAGTATGTCATCGATTTCCAGTGGTGGGAAAAATGACTGATTACATTCAATTACCTTAAAAACCAAACGTGTTTCATTCCATCAACGACGATCGGACCTCGAACTACCACCAGTCACAATAAAAGGATCTTCCCTCGGGGAGGCCCCCTTGCCTTGAACGACTACTGGGCCTCAAACTCAACCCAGACCTCGAGTGGAACTCGTATATATGATTCGTCGCTAAAGATGATTTTGATTTTCTGTACCGCTTCAGTAAGTATTCTCTACCTTTACAAGAACCAGATGTGGTCTAAAATGGAGCACTGCTGTCATATTTAGGCAGCAGCCACCTAGTCCTTAATTTCCAGTCTGAAAATTCTTCTTCACAGACAAAATGGAGCAAGCCTCTCAATGCCCTGTCGCTACTTTCATGAAAAGTGCTCAGACGAATGGCATTCCTTAGTTCCACCAGTACTAACCTTCACATCTAGGACCCGCCATGCCACTCGCATTGTAGCGAACCACCCACTTTCCCTCCGAATTCCATTGGTGAAATGAAGTTCCACTCGAACAGCTTCTTCCCGTGAACCACTGCTCTGTGGAAGCGACTCCAAAGTGGATGTTTTCCAGATCAATAAGCTTTTTAAGTCTAGGGTTAGCTGTTATCTTCCCCATCTATTCGCTCCGCCGCTTGCTCTGTAACCATCTACCTCGAGTGGCTACCGGTACTTGTACAGAGTGAACCTCACTGTAAAAAAAAAAAAAAAAGCCTGAATGATGAATGCCTATTAGATTTGTCCCTTTTTAAGTTCCAGTACTAATAAGCAGGAGTTCCAGTAGTCATCAATCGTCATGTTTGGTCCCGTCTTCCTAGATATAGTTCTTCCATAATTTTAATGTCCTGGGGGACTCATTCACTTTGTCCTCGTTTCCACCTTTCCAATCATTTGATGTTGTCTTATTTTCTTTTTTTTTAAATGTCTTCTTCTTCTTCTTCTTCTTTTTCTTCTTCTTCTTCTTCTTCTTCTTCTTCTTCTTCTTCTTCTTCTTCTTCTTCTTCTTCTTCTTCTTCTTCTTCTACTACTACTACTACTACTTCTATTCAATACATTTCCATTTCACCTTTCTCATCTCTAACATCACAAACTTGATACTCACTGGACAGAATGAAGATAAGTGTAACAAAAGAGGACAATCCATAACCTATTTACTGAGGGTGAGTAAACGGATCGTAGAAAATATTTTAGGAGAGATAACAAAAAGACAAAATTTATTAAGTGCTACAAAGGAGATAGAAATGTGGAGAGTCATGACCCCCTAAGTCCTGAAGGAACAATGTGCATAGAACATAAAGAAGAAATGCTATTTTAAGTTCCGGCAGATGTGGTTCTACAGAAGGATGCTGAGGATATCATGGACTGAGCGTGTGAGCAACGATGAGGTCTTAGAGAGGTTGCAAACAAAGAGGAGACTTATACTTAACATCAGGAAGAGGCAGCTGAAGTGTCTGGGACACATAATGTGGAAGGAGGGCCTGGAGAATCTGATACTCACGGGTCGAATAGAGGGAAAGAGAGACAAGAGAAAGCAACGCATGTCATACTAGCGGGCTTAAGCAAGTGGATGACAGAATGGGGTCCGGGGAAGGTGGCAGAGGGAAGGAATTTGTTGAGATCTGCAATATGGCGAAGGTGCAATTTTTCATTCTCCATGTATCAGAAATTCGTTTTCGGACAAAGCGTCACCATTCAACAAAGTCTGACTCGTAACTCAACGATGCAAGATTTCAATACCGAACACACCAGAAATCGCCCCCCACCCACCACCAAAAAAAAATGACTGTCTCAAGTTGCGGTCATTTTATATTAACAATGGAAATTGAGGCACAAACTTTTGTAGTGATCTGATACATAAATATATGTACAAGTTAAATTGATTTATTTATTGTCTTCTTCTTCTTCTTCCTCTTCTTCTTCTTCTTCTTCTTCTTCTTCTACTACTACTACTACTACTACTACTACTGCTATAGCTAGTTTCACCTGTCTTTTTAATTGGTGTCTTCTATTCCAGACAACTTCTATTTCACCTTTGTCATCTCCAAGATCACAAACTTTATATTCGCTGGACAGACTGAAGACAAGTGTAACAGAGGAAGACAATGCATAACCTATTTACTAAGTTTGAGTAATCGGATCGTAGAAAAGATTTTAGGAGAGAATCTTTTTTTTTTTTTTTTTTGTTAATCATTTCCCTCCAAGCAAGGCGGGAAGCCACTAGCACGCAAGGGGTTACAGAAGATTTGGAGCGAGAGCAGATAGGAGCGATAGAGGAAAGGAAGTGGAGAAGGACAGTGGATAGATCAAGGCAACTGGAGATGTCGATTGACATTACATTTGAATAAAAAGACAAAATTTATTAAGTGCTACAAAGGGCAGGAAAATGTGGAGAGTCATAATCACCTCAGTCCTGAAGGAACACAGTACAGAGAACATAAAAAAAATTCCTATTTTAGGTTCCAGCAGAAGTCAGTGATCATGAATTTGTGTCGTCTTCTTCGATACCGTTCTTCCATAACTTTGATGCCCCGGTGGAATCTTTCACATTGCTTATCACGGACATCATTTTTATCGTAGTTCCGACGCTTAGATCTTTTTGAAATTCATTTAGCTTCGTATGGCGAAAATGCAACTTTTCATCCTCCATATTTCAGGCATGTATATGTGCACAAAACGTCAACATTCAACAAAGTCTGACTCGCAACAGAACGATGCAAGCTTTCAATCTCGAACACAGCAGAAATCGGCACAAAAACAAACGCCAGTGTCAAGTTGCGGTTATTTTATATTGATAATGAAAATCGGGCGCGTCCTTTTGCACTGATCTGATAGCTAATCTCCTACAGAGGAGTGGATACTGGGATTCCCCTAAAAAGATGAAGAAGAGACTTCAAACGACAGAGATGTGTTTCTAGCTATGGGTACGAAAAATACCAAGGACAGAACATGTGAACAATGGGGAAGATTTAAGGAAAATATGAACTGTACGGTCACTTATACCGGCAAAATTATTCAAATTGTTTAACAGCATGGGATTATTGTCCATCCAACAAAATGTTTGATATGTAAAAAAAAGAAAAAAAAAGATTAAAAAAAGAAAACACTAAACTAATTGAGTTTCTTTTCTCCAGGTTTTCAGATAAGAGGTTTAGACATCTTGATGCAAAGGACAGGAAAAATGGGAGAGCCATGATCACGTAAGTCCTGAAAGTACACAGTACAAAACACACACAAAAAAAATGCTATTTTAGGTTCCAGCAGAAGCCAATTCCGACGCTTGGATTTTTCCGAAATTCATAGAGGCTAATATGGCGAAAATATAACCTTTCATCCTCCATCTTGAAGGCATTCACTTGTGGAAAAAAGATCAACATTCAAAAAAGTCAGCCTCGCAATTGAACGATGCAGGGTTTCAGAAATCGGCACCTAAACAAAGGGCCCAGTAACAAGTTTCGATCATTTTTATATTAACAATGAAAACCGGGCGCGACCTTTTGCAATGATCCTGTAGATTTGTCGCGTTCCAGTTGAAGTCAGCTATCGTTGTTATGGCCTACATTCCTTGATATCATTCTTCAATAACTTTAATATCCTGATGGAATCTTTCACATTTCCCGTCACTAACATCACCCAAATTAAATTATGTCACTGACAGACTCAGATTTCTATCGAAAATATTTGATGTAGATTATGTAAAGTGATTATATCCAAGGGTTTTTGTATTGTTTACATTCATATATTCGATATGGTGTAATGGTTAACAAGGTTGTCCCGCTAGAACAATTATGGTTGAGTAGTGAGTTCGATCGTCACTGGGGGCTCCATAATTTCTGCCTTGTGCCGCATCTAAGCTGCTCTTAGAAAATCAGCTTTTCTTTATATTTCATATCGATAGATCAATTACGACTGAATAGTGAGTTCGATCCTCACTGGGTGCTCCATAATTTCAGCCTTGTGCCACATCTAAGCATTTCTTTATATTTTATATCGCTAGATAAATTACGACTAAATAGTGAGTTCGATACTCACTGGGTGCTCCATATTTTCAGCCTTGTGCCACATCTAAGATACTCTTAGAAAATTACCATTTCTTTATATTTCATATCGATAGATCAATTACGACTGAATAGTGAGTTCGATCCTCACACGGTGCTCCATATTTTCAGCCTTGTGCCACATCGAAGTTAGTCTTAGATAATCACCATTTCTTTATATTTCATATCGCTAGATTAATTACGACTGAATAATGAATTCGATACTCACTTGGTGCTCCATACTTTCCGCCTTGTGCCACATCTAAGCTACGCATAGAATATTACCATAAATAGAGAATATAGTTATGCTGACATTTTCATTATGATATTAAACCTAGGTGGTTGATCAATGGTCAGGAGAAAGTTACTGAAGTCGAGATGCCAGCTCAGGATCGATTACATTTTTGATTTTGTCAAAAACCTCAAGATGAATATCATGAGCACCAGATCAGATATAACGGCAGTATTCGATGCACGGGTGAATGTGTAAGATGGACGCTGGCGGGAAAAACCTTCTGGCACGACACAGTGAACCAACTTTCCTTGCAGTAGATGCAGCTATTGATTCATTGTAGTTGTTCCACTTCAAGTCAGTTGAAAACGTGAAGCCAAGAAGACGCAATGAGACGCTCTCACGGAAGCGCGTATCAACCATAATGATCGAGGGAGTCCGACAATTATTTAATAAATTTTCTCTTTATGAATTGTATAAATAAACTCTATCCATAAAAATAACGTATAAACAGAAATACATACATACATACATACATACATATATATATATATATATATATATATATATATATATATATATATATATATATATATATATATGTATGTATGTATGTATTTCTGTTTATACGTTATTTATACATATATATATATATATATATATATATATATATATATATATATATATATATATATATATACGGTATTGACATTATTGGGACTATTGTCCTCATCTTTGTCGCGATATTTATTACGTTTCGGCCGTTATACGCTCCGGTCTTCTTCAGTTGGTTGAAATGTCAAAGTAATATAAATAGTGTACATAATACCTCATCTCAGAACTATATATACACACACATATATATATATATATATATATATATATATATATATATATATATATATATATATAATTAGAAAACTGATAGTCTGTTTCATACTTCAATGTCCATTTACGTAGTGATTTTCCAAGCGTTGTTCATATGTGGCACAAGGCCGAAAGTATGAGGCACCCAGTGAGGATCGGCCTCACTACTCAGTCGTAATTGTTCTAGCAAGACAATCTTGCTAACCATTACACCACGTCGTGGTACGCAGTGCCCATTTATATATGGACAATTTTAATAATAATTATTTAACCACTGCCCCACGCAGCAAGTTGTGGCACAAGACCAAGTTTAAAAGTGGGGAAATCAAGCCCGTAGACTCGGGCAAAAATTCCCTATAGACAACGTAAAAACGGAATCAGTTTCCAGAGACGAGACTGCTCTTCGGGCATAGCTTCGTCTCGGGGATACCCTCTGAGATGTGCCAGGTAAATATTTATATATGGACAATTTTAATAATAATATTACGGCATCTAAACTGATTCCCCATAAAGGTTTTTTAGGAGGATATTGGCTGTTTCGACTCGGAAAATAATTCAATAACTTGGCTAAAAATATTCTTTTTAAAAATATACTAAAGTTCTGTAGAACAAAATGTCGTGTTAACTAATAAAAACGGACTTTTTTTCTTACCATGTACTACCTGGCGCATGATCAGTTCATTGGCAAGAAAAAACAGTTCTTTCAGTCGGCTTTCCTGGGAGAGGAGGGCGACATGACGCCATTCAGGATTAAAAACAAGGCCTGTTAAATGGCAGAAGAACCTTCTTTTAGGGTCAACTATCATCTAACACAAAGAGATCGAATGGGATCCGTAGATATGCAAGCTACCAGTTCGACAGAATGGGATGCGTAGATATGCATGCCGACAGTTCGACAGAATGGGATCCGTAGATATGCTGCTACCAATTCGACAGAATGGGATCCGTAGATATGCTGCTACCAGTTCGACAGAATGGGATCCATAGATATGCATGCAACCAGTTCGGCAGAATGGGATCCGTAGATATTATGCATGCTATCAGTTCGACAGAATGGGATACGTAGATAGGCATGCTACCAGTTCAACAGAATGGGATCCGCAGATATGCATGCTACCAGTTCTAGAGAATGAGATCCGTAAATATGCTGCTACCAGTTCGAGAGAATGGGATCCGTAGATATGCATGCTGCCAGTTCGATAGAATAGGATCCGTAGATATGCATGCTACCGGTTCGACAGAATGGGATGCGTAGATATGCATGCTACCAGTTCGATCGAATGGTATCCGTAGATATGCATGCTACCAGTTCGACAGAATGGCATCCGTAGATAAACATGCTGCCAGTTCGACAGAAGTCAACGCCGATGGTAGAGTGTTTCCCCACCCCCATTAAATCAACGGTCACGTGTCCATGACCAAGGTGAGCTTCAAGTTCGAGGAGAGCGGCTGTGGTTTGACCTGGTGAGAGACGGGTTCCGCAAGGTCAACTAGGTCAATAGATGCTCCGCATGAGTGAGTGTATCTCTGGTTTTCAAATCCGATAAGATAAGGCTGCACATGTACGCAGCGATCCTACAAAAACGCATGGTCATGAGACAAGACGACGATGATGATTATGATAATGATTGTTGTACTTTTTTTTCACACGCACGACTTCACGGCCACTTAGCAATCCCACGAACATGTATGCGTGACTTTATAGTCAGACAACCAGAAGAACACAAGAATCAATACAGCATTGAAATCGGCAAGAGACACTCTAACTCATTTTGATAATAATGACAGCCATAGAAACGACAATCCGTACAGAATTCAGTTGATGACATGAAGGCCGGCAAGAAACGGCGGAAACCCAACAAGATTTCTTCTCCGTTCGCAGGCCTTTGTCCAACGCGACTGGGAACAGAGAAAGAGAGATGCAAGGAAGGGTCGGGGACATGATCTGAGCTGCTGCTACTCGTCCAAAACTTCCGGTTTGGAACTCAACGAACGCCAGGAAAAGAGAGAAAAATCTTCTGCTGGACGCGATTACCGGTGATTGCTTCGTGTGCCAAATTTCATCATTCCAGCTGGTGTCCATTAATTATTTGTACAATCTGGACATGATATAAATTGCGATTTCTCTTGTGCTCTTGTCATTTTCATTGAAAGTCAGGGATCAATAAGGGTGTCCATAAATTATCTTGACAACTTCCAGAGTTCATCTGTACCCATTAGAGTTAGAATCCATCAATACATTTTTTGGGCACGTTAAAGAATAATTATTCAATTTATATATAGTTTATTCTCTTCGTTTTAATCTCTTTTCTTTTGGTTTTCAGATAGAAGCTAAAAGTGCTTATTATTGATCATTGAGTTTTAATGAAAATGAAAAATTTATGGAGACCCGATATATATATATATATATATATATATATATATATATGTATGTATGTATGTATGTATATATATATATATTATATATAAAAAGAAAGTCAAAGATACCCCATATTTCATTTTATATGTAATTTATTTATATATGCTCTGTAATAAATACATTGAGCTCTCTGTATGGATCAATTTTAATATTTTAAATTATTAGTATTCACTTGGATTATTTACCCCCACGGATTTTTACCTATATATACACACACACACACACACACACAGATATATATATATATATATATATATATATATATATATATATATATATATATATATATATATATATATATATGTATGTATGTGTGTGTGTGTGTGATCCTGTAACAGCAAAATTGTCCAGTTGTTAGATTAAGATTTGAACCGCTGTGCCTTAGAAATGATTTAAGATATCTTACTGGAATTGTCCGAGGTTTTTTTTATAACACTATTGGACTCTACTTTGAACAATAAGAATAGAGGGAAATACTAAGTTGGAATAATGATCCCTGTTCTGACATCTTGATCCAATTTTCCTCTCTAAACTTATTCACCGATCTCTTGATGGTTCTAGAATGGATTTTGAAGATGGAAGCCAAAGTATGAATATTGGTACCATTACTAAAGGCCTGAATGATCTTTTTCATCTAGCCATTGCCCAGTTGTGAAGATATAGTGGGTCTGACTCAAAGCGATTTAAAACTTTTCTCTTTCTAGCTGAATAACTTAAGATGGGTAAATGTGTTTTCCTGTAAAAAGAATAAGTTCAGTGGATTTTTACATATTAAACATTTTGTGGGATAGATAATTATGCTGTTAGACGATTTGAGCAATATTGCTGTTACACCCGGTGTATGTATATATATATATATATATATATATATATATATATATATATATATATATATATATATATATATATATAATATTAGTGGACAATATACATATATATATACATATATATATATATATATATATATATATATATATATATATATATATATATATATATATATATATATATATATATATATATATATATATAATATTAGTGGTCAATATACATATATATATATATATATATATATATATATATATATTTAATATATATATATATATATATATATATATATAAATAAAGTTCCAAGAGGATAGAATCCAGGTAGAACTCAATGCCCAGGACAGAGTAAGAATATAATAATATAAAAGGCCCAAACACTAATATTCCATGGTTATAATTTATTACATTGGAATCGTAATCACGATCCAATTCATCAGACCTACAAATTCAAAAAGAAATTTTAATCCCCACCTTCACGTTTAGGCCTTCCTGTTCTTCTTTCTTCTGTTACACCTCTCTCTAGAGCTTTCATACATTTCCCCCTCACACGTGTTTCCCACTGCCACGCATACACTCTCACTAAAATTAGTTATATTTCCGATTCTTTTTTAATTTGTAGGTCTGATGAATTGGATCGTGATTACGATTCCAATGTAATAAATTAAAACCACCATGGAATATTAGTGTTTGAGCTTTTTTATTATATATATGTATATATATATATATATATATATATATATATATATATATATATATATATATATATATATATATAAAATCATCAGACCTACAAATTCAAATTTTGAATTTGTTGGTCTGATGATTTGGATCGTGATTACGATTCCAATGTAATAAGTATGGAATATTAGTGTTTGAGCCTTTTACTCTGTCCTTGGCATTGAGTTCTACCTGGATTCTTTCCTCTTGGGAATTTATATATATGTATATATATATATATATTGACCACAAATATTATCAATATCTCTCTCTCTCTCTCTCTCTCTCTATATATATATATATATATATTGGTGAGAGCCAACAGCTGACTGACACGAATGTTAACTAGCATGCTAGCATACAAAAAAATCGATAGCTGCATTCGTCACAAGTGGGAAAAATTTAAATCTACATGGCACTTTACTCCAATTGGATCATTCGCTTGCATAAACTCAACTTTGATTCTGATTCCGCAGAACTGGGTTGAGTGTGAAAAATTATTCGTTGTTAACATTCTTTTTTCATTCGGTTTTTCCAGTTAGGAGTCCTTTTTTAAAGCTGATCGTTTTGTGTTCATTTTGTTTAGTTCTTTTTTCGTAACAGATTTAATGTTTAGTATAGAGCTTAGAAAAAATTCGCAGTGTGAGATAGGCAAGAAGTAAGGCATGTAGCAACATCAGCACGACAAAGGGCACTCCTTTAAAGGCAAGGAAGGGCAAAAATATTTTAAGTCAAGTGATAGCGATTGCTGTATGAGTCGTACAATTTTTGAATCAAGCACTGGCAACGCCGGGCCATGCTGCTAGTACGATCTAAATCGAGGTAAAGGACGACATTCAAATCCGCCGCTAAAGCTACCCAATGAGATGTCGTAAAAAACGGCTCGATCCGCCGAAACAACACAGTCTGCTCTGTATGTTCATTGGACGCAAGACGAAGAGCCTTGTTATTTATGATAATATCCAGCACGAAAGGCCTGTCCGCTGAATCTGTGAAGACAAGGTATACGCCTCATCTAAAGACTTGCTCACCAGCCAGGAAACACCTCTCAAGCGTCCATCAAAACATGCTAAAAGGAGGATAAACCTCTTAGACTGAATGAAAAACGGGTTTCCTGTACACAGCATATATCCACTCCGAGACGCTGATGATCGTGAGCGAGGATCAACCTGCGAGATTTAACCTCAGGCCCTCGGGCTTTCAAGCTAGCTAACCAGTGTGCCATTATCAGTCCGACTGGGGTTTGCTCATCTGAAATGAACATGGTAGCTTTATGGACACCGACAGTCTGTCATATTGAGCCTTGGGCCATCTCATTCCTGGTGGCACCATCAGGAGACAGGCCACCAATGTTCCAGTGGAACATGAGTGCTAAGAGTCTATACAGGGAACCGGAGCCTCCCAGAACAATACTTTAACATTATTATTCTCAAAGAAAGCCAGTGATGGAAAACTATCAAAGGCGGTATTAGCTTCCTCTATCATAGCCTGTATTTGTTGAGCACCCTGGCCCGAATTTTAAATCCTTTATTTTCAGAGTCTTCGTCAATGCTTTCTGATTGTTTTTTAGACACCCGGCACGCATTTCCCCAGTGTTGAAAATGGGTTTGGATTTGATTTTCTTCTCGAATGAAGGTTCCGCTGTGTCTGACGATAGGCTTCGCTGCCTTTTTTTGGTGATCGTTTTTGTTTAGCGGAATTTATGAGGTTCTGTGCAGAGGATAGATTGGCGATTGTGGCTGGTGTAGAATGGATGCCCTTTGAATGTGTTGGATTTAATGATTTTTTTAATTGGAGGAGGAGCTGTCGGTGTCCCTACCCCGGTCATGTTCAGTTCAGATGAGTAACACTAATTGGACTCATAATAGCACTCTGGTTAGCTCGCTTAAAAGCCGAATGCCTGAGATCCCAGCTCGCAAGGTGAGGCTCGCTCGCGATCTTCAGCGTCTCGGGGTGGATACATGTTGTGTACAGAAGACCCGGTTTTCAACTCGATGATGGGGAAGACGGTGTCGGGGTAGAAGTGCCAACTATTCGGGTAGATGAAATCTATTTTCTCCTTTTCTTCTTAAATGTTTCTCTGAACTTCGTGATTTTTTCGAAACTTGGATTGTATTTTAAACCCTGCTCTCTGATCTTTCCGCATAGCTGGCCGGGCATCACCCTTGATACTGGTAGAGGGAGTGTGGCTGTGCGTGCCTTTACCCGACGGGGATTCTTGGGACAAAGGTTCCGCTGTTTAGCGCTTCCCTCTGGTCTTACCAATAACCAGCAATTCCCCATTTTTCCTTCTACACAACCCACAGCAACGGCGGTCAGAGGGTTTGCAGGAAATGGGGACCGCAAATTGGACACAACCGGTGGTATTACCTCACCAGTTCCAGTGGTGGACAGGCGTGATAGAAATAACAAATTCGGCCAGAGGGGGGAGTTTATGTCAGCGGGACCCAGAACATCAGATGCTTTCTTCTTTGGGCAGCAAGGGAAAAGGGGAACGGACTCTTCACACTTGCAACATGTTGGTTCACGGCCTGTCACAATGACCGGCTTTTTCTAGTTCTCTAGATCCAAACAGTTGGGGACGGAGATGAAGGCTTTGCGATCTAACATAATTTCAAAACTCCATACCTTGAGTTTTTGACCCTATTGGACAAGATATGCGACGATGTTCCCCCTAAGATAAAGAAGGGTCCTCAAATACTGGTACTTTGTTCCTTCGTCTTCCTTCATACTCAGTTCTTATAATGCAATCGATAATCGTGGGTAACAGTAAGTCCCACATGAAATATCTCTTGCCTTTGATCACTCTTTGGGGCTTAACTCCCAAGTTACTTTATGACGGTATCTTTTGTGGAGCGACAAATTTCGCTATCACAAAACTGACTTAATTTTTTTTCAACTTTCTATCTAACCTGCGGGTCTACCAAGATGTGCGTATCTCTTGGCTCTCTACTGAAGCTCAGTACCATGCATTGATACTTGGTTTAAATTCTATATTTTGTGTTTTATTTTTATCCGAACTCACATGAAGTGCGGCAACATTGTTTGCGAGACAAACGTTACAAGAGCCTCAAAAATATTTACTGTAAAATGGCCTAACATCGCAACAACAGTGGTGACTCCTGCAATAGTGAGAAAGAAAGAAAGCGATTATAACACTCTTATGTGTTTAAAGATAGTTTTAGTGAAATAGTAAAAGTAAATTTTTCATTTGTAACCTTTACTTCTTTAAATATCAAACAGCATTCATCGTTTATTTAATATTTTGTTAAAGTTATTAAGCTCAAATAGTTATTGATAGGATATTATATGGATATTTTATTGTCGTAGTACTTTTATAAGTTTATTGAATCATTAAGTTAAGAATTAAGTACCATCAGATAATTCAAATAGAAAAACCGTGAAATTTTCACGAGTACATCTAGTTATCAATAACTTGTGGACCGCCGAAAAATTATGTACGCGCACAATTGGATTCAGCGAGCCGAGTTCATGGATTCACCCTCGTCTGATGTGTTCATATCGCAAACTTCTATTCGGAAAACTATAAAATGATTTATTCACCCTCACATATGGGCTAAATAGTAGAATAGATGGAATTCTCTAGATTTGGTTGGTAGCCATTATAAGCTCACAGTTTTGAGTTGGAAGAAGATGGAGAAGGTATTAAAATTCTACCATCTCTCCGTATACATAATGGCAGTTCGCAGCTAATAAAGAAAAGGATAGGACTGCTGTTAGGTAATTTAGCTCCCTGTGTCGGTCTAGTCATTTTTCTCTCCACAATCTATATATTTACATATTTATAAGTCTACCAGTTGTCCATGCTTCGAATATTGCTGACACATATGGTCTGGTGCTCCTGCTGTATATTTATAGAATCTTGATAGAATCCAAAAGAAGAATCTGCCATGTTATTAGTCCTGATCTGGCATCACGGCTTCAGTCACTTTCCCACAGACGTAATCTAGCATCATTTACTTTTTGTATCGATACTTTAATGGTAATTGTTCTGATGAACTTTCCTCTATGGTACATAGATTTTAAGAATTTAAGCACAGTACTAGATTGGCGGCAAGGTCTCAGTTGAAATGGTTCGATGGGATGTTATTTGCTTTTCTCGCCCGTGGAACATTCTTCGGGATTCTTGTTTTTCACCGAACTTTAATGTTCAAAAATGTAAATGCATTACCAATCGTTATCGACTGTCTTCTTCATTTATCTTCTTTTATTGTTCTCGTCCCTTGATAATGGTTTTTCTGCTTCTTATTTTTACACGCTCAGTAACCCTTGTATCTTAATTGGCTTCAATTACTTGCTTGGGTTGAAATGATTAAAAAACATCCGTGGAAAGCCATGATTGCTGACCTCTTTGAGATGACTTGGTACTTACGAATTTAATTACTATCATTTACTTCTAAAGATTATTTTTTTCATTGTACTTTTGCCGCAGCTGCGTAAAAAGCATAATTCTACGGCCATTAGCAAACATGGCTGAGTGAAAATTTTTAAAAATGGAGGGTCCGTTTTGCGTTAAGGATCTGATCTTATCTTAACTACGGCTTGAGCTTGAACCTTATCGCTAGGCAAGAGTAAAAACTGAATTGATTAAATTAACTCCTCTTTTCTATAAAAACAATTGAATTTAATATAAATTATCTTTCTATTATAGAATGGCGTATATAAAAAATAACTTTCTGTGTTCTAAAGCAGGCCTTTTTCAAAGTGGTCGCAGCGCACCTTAGAGGCCGATAATCATCACACGCGGGTTGTGGAGCAGAGATGAATACTAGGGGAGGGTGACTGAGAAAAAATGGGCCATACGTAGTATAGAACATCTCCAACATTTTTTGAGACGTTGTTTCTTTAGCAGACTTATTTTAAAAAAATAATTAAGTCATTTTGCAAACACAAGAAGACGGTGTAAATTTAATTTGCGCCAAATCTATTATTTCAGAACTCATTTTCAAAATTGGTAGTTTTGAGGCATAGGGCGACGTGAATTAAATAACTCCCCTGGAGAGCTGATTTTGAATTCCAGTCGAATCATTACATTCACTTACGTGCTAATACCCTTGGGAAAGGTATGAATCCTGTTCTTCACTCCTCAGCTAGGGGTAAATAGCAGGATAGATCTGGTTCTATAGCCTTGGATGGCAACTGGCCTACCGCAGAAAGAAATGGCAACCTACTGTAGGAAAAAAACTGCCTCGAGATACATGATCACCTAAGCGTGTATCACGCATGGCACATAACTGACTAACTAAATCGTGTGACCTTGACAAAAGTGTTCTACAAATGCAATTATGGTATAAATATGAAATGAAAACGGATTTGGTAACATTATTGTTATATGATGAAAGGTTTGGCTTGTTTTGCTTTACGGTATATCAACCTCAATGGGTTATTTAATGCCAACAAGATTTTTATTGTTGGTCATACTTTTTATCTATCTATCTATCTATCTATCTATCTATCTATCTATCTATCTATCTATCTATCTATCTCAGTCTATCTATCTATCTATCTATCTATCTCAGTATATATTGGTTTGGTATGGTTTGTTTTACAGCATATCAACCTCAATGGTTTATTTAATGCCAACAAGATTTTCATTGTTGGTCATACTTTTTATCTATCTATCTATCTATCTATCTATCTATCTATCTATCTATCTATCTATCTATCTATCTATTGGTTTGGTTTGGTTTGTTTTACGGTATATCAACCTCAATGGGTTATTTTATGCTGATAAGATTTTTATTGCTGCTAATATTTGTTCCGAAAATGTATTGCTGCTAATAATTCATTGGTGCAAGAATTTTTTTCCTCGAAAATTCATTGTTGGTAATAATTTTAAACAAACAATTATTGCTCGCATTAAAACCTATTTTTCCACTTTTATAATGTTTTCACCGTAGTTTATGGGTTAATTATTTACGCATAGCAGGTGCTAACAGGTGCTACCATCCCGGGTCAGGGTGGAACTGGGAACACCAGCAATTAAGAGGTAGTTCAATGCTTCTCAAAGGCCTTGCTGTTGGATATTTTACCGGCTTACCCAGGGCGTCTATGATTAAATGACTATCCTATGCTGATGGCACAATATATATAACTATTGAAACACCCTTTATATATATATATATATATATATATATATATATATATATATATATATATATATATATATATATATATATAGGTAACTACACTTGTCTAGGAAAACCTTCGGTTTCTTGATTTGCCAATGATCAAATCAATATCCAAGGAAAAAAATGTTTTAAAAAAAGAAAGAGCTATGAACATGAACGTCTGTCGAAAATAATCGTACAACATACAGGACCAAAGCCCAAAGAAAAAACCCCGATACGAGTAATCAACTAACTAAAAAAGTGCTCAATACAAAATTAGAGCGGACCTAGTCAAACCTAGAGAGACAGACAAACCTACCAAAGTTTCTGGCTCTCCAGCTTTCCCTGACGATCCGCTTAGGAGAAACCTTGGTAGGTTAGTCTGGCTCTCTAGGTTTGACTATATATATATATATATATATATATATATATATATATATATATATATATATATATATATATATATATATAAAGTCTGATCGTTTTGATTAGTTCAAATTGGCAGATGATCTCAGAAATGATCTACTATCTGTTTTTAATTGAAACAAAGACTGACCTGTTAATTTTAACACTTCCAATACCAAACTGCTGTCTTTTAACCGCATTAGGGAACAATTTTTTGCCTTCAGTCAGCGTGGCTGATGCTAACCTCCAGGAGAGTGACCTACAATCTGCTGTTCGCCGGGACAAAAAATGACTTTTTAATTTTAACACCTCCAAAACGAAACTATTCACTGGTCACTTATTCTAGCGCATATAATGACGAAAGAGGGCTTGGAAAATTTAATACTCAAAAGACAGATTGAAAGTCCAGGGGAAGCAACGCATAATCTACGTGAAGAGCTTAAGCGAATGGCTGACAGACCAGTGTTTGGAAGATATGGCAAAGAAAAAACAAATTTTAAGAGCTACAAAGAACAGGAAATTGTGGAGAGCCATGATCACCACCATACTGATGGGACACGGCAGATAGAAAAAAAAGCAACTCTTGGTCGAGATTATCCTTATCACTGTCTATCTATTTAAGGCGGCGTTAAAATCATCTGATCTGACTTAAGAGGCTATAGCCAAAATGAGAATTTGAGAAGTCTTCATCTAAAGATTATTCTTTGAGAACTGGTTCTTGATATAAAATGACAAACATCAAAGAGCCAGCATGCTTACCGCATAGGCAACGAATACTTCTCCAAGAATGATCGTGTTTGTACTTGCATGTAATGTTAAGAAATGAATTCCTCAGTATGTTTATTTTTCCTGTTCAATTGAACCAGACTACCAAACAGCCAAGACGTCTCTTCCTCCTTGCTCTCCTTCCTAGCTGAGATAATGTATGTGTCGTCAAGGAGAGGGAATTAGATGTAGTCTTGTTTCATCCCTTGCCCAAGCACGTCCTACGAATTAAGGTTTGGTGAAGGAGTCACACACAGTAGCGTAGAATGTTGGGGTTAAGGTGAGGACCCTAATTTGAAACATCCTCAATTTAATAAGGAAATGCAAATTAACTCCTACCAACATATGTGCACTGTCCGTACGGTAACCACTGACAGGAACTTGTCATGGATTCACCTTCTCTTGACTCCGAGTCGTTTATACTATTTGAGCGCAACTATCAGTCTAACTGCAAAGACGACGGGGAAGATTGTCTCGATGACGGTTAACAGTGAAGGGATTTTTTTTCTAGTCGGAGACCAATTTACTATGAAGAAAAAGCGTATTACTTAAATAGACGAGTCCCTCCGTAAAATAGGATTTTGTATATTTCTTTTATTAGTGTTCCACAAATGCAATTATGGTGAAAATATGAAATAAAAATGGTTTTGGTAACAGTATTCTTCTGTGATTAAAGGTATAGTTTAGTTTATTTTCTTTTACGGTATATCAACCTCAACGGGTTATTTAATGCCGAAAAGATTGTTATTGCTGGTGTTACTTTTTATCTATCTATCTATCTATCTATCTATCTATCTATCTATCCATCTCTCTCTCTCTCTCTCTCTCTCTCTATATATATATATATATATATATATATATATATATATATATATATATATATATATATATCCGTATAGATTGGCTTGGTTTGGTTTGTTTTACGGTATATCAACCTCATCGCGTTATTTAATGCCGACAAGATTTTTAAAGCTGGTAATACTTTTTATCTATCTATCTATCTATCTATCTATCTATCTATCTATCTATGTATCTATCTCAGTATAGATTGGTTTGTTTTGTGTTGTTTTACGGTATATCAATCTCAGTGGTATATTTAATGTCGACAAGATTTGTTGGTAATATTTTTTATCTATCTATCTATCTATCTATCTATCTATCTATCTATCTATCTATATATATATATGTATATATATATATATGTATATATATATATATATATATATATATATATATATATATATATATATATATATATATATCAGTATAGATTGGTTTGGTTTGTTTTACGGTTTATCGACCTCAACGCGTTATTTAATGCCGACAAGATTTTTATTGCTGGTAGTACTATCTATCTATCTATCTATCTATCTATCTATCTATCTATCTCAGTTATTATTGGTTAGGTTTGTTTTGTTTTACGGTATAAAACCTCAATGGGTTATTTAATGCCGACAAGGTTTTTATTGCTGGTAATATTTTTTACAAAAATGTGTTGCTGGTAATATTTTTCCTTCAAAAATGTATTACTGGTAATGTTAGGATGTACAAAATTTTTGTACATTCTTCCATTTTTTTCTGTGTGATATGTCTTTTCATTATGTTGCTGAACATGGTCCTCCACAACTTCTTTTTCCTTGCGGCTTTTAGTAAGATTTTTACTATCTCTCCTAATCCATGTTTTGCCAACATATTAAAAAAGCGCATTTGATAGATTATTCGCTGTCATTCACGGTTTCAATATGTCTCCTGGCTGTCAAATGTTCTCAACCCTCTTTCTTCATCATGTTCACTTTCTGATTCTATGTATCGATGCGTATTCTTTGAATTTTATTTTTTTTTAAATTTAAGAATATTGTAAAAAATCGTTTTTCTCTATGGGATCTTTTTTTTTTTTTGCAAATCACATGCGCAAATTTGATACTGCATCTATATTATAAAAAGTGCCCCTCTTCTAAATCAATTAAAATCAATATTTTTGAATCTGACAAAGATTCGATGAACAGGAAGATATTTTACAATACAACACACTTAATTATCAAGTCCTTCCTAATAGGTAGAGCCCTGAAAATCGTTTTTAACGGCCTGTCATCGGAAGCCCATAAAATCAATGTCGGCATTCCACAAGGTGCCCTCCTCTGTCCTATCCGCTTTTTTTACTGTATATTAATGATCTGCCTAAGAGCATATACAGATCATTATATATAATATAGATACTCACTAATGATTGGTATATGCTCTTATACATAGCATAACCTGTATCTGTGCGATTATTTTCGACAGATTTCATGTTCCTGGCTCTTTCTTTTTTAAAACGTTTTTTTCCCTTCGAGATTGATTTTGGCTATTGTTAAATCAAAAATTCGAAGGTTTTTCGACACGAGTATAGTTACCTATATATATATATATATATATATATATATATATATATATATATATATATATATATATATATATATATATATATATATATATATTATGAAATGAACTAAGTCCGGCAATTATTTTAATATATTTTCTGTTTTTATGTTATTTTTGTAGAAGCAAATATTTAAGTAAATGCTCTGTTTATAATAATCAGTTTTAACGACATTTACCACCCTGAATATCCGAGAAATTTCATAAAAAATGTGTTCTCCGACAGGAATCCAACCTGTATCCTACATGCTATACCGTTCATATATATATATATATATATATATATATATATATATATATATATATATATATATATATATGAAAAGGGTGTTCCAATAACTTGGACCGATTTTAAATGTGATTGAGTTTAAGCGTCTAATGATTTTTTTTCTTTTTCTTTCAGATTTCGCGGACATTTGGGCGATATTAGTTTTCTCACATAATTGCCATCACTTAAATAGCATGATCCAATAGAGAAATAAATAAATTTTCACCAATAACATTGATTTATTTACTGCTGACTTTGATCCGTTTTAATGAAACATTCTTTATATATAATCCGTCTTAATGAAACACCCAATATATATAGCAGGACGATATAAGGATTTACAGGTGTACCTCCGAAAATTTTGAAGACCAGAACGTAGCACTCTGACTTCGCGCAGCTGACTCAGGGGAACGACTGGCTTGTAAAATCCAATGAAGCCAAACCCAAACTAGCGACCCTCCACCACCACGAAGCAGAACCCGACCTATAACCTATCAGGACGGATGGGCCTTCTCTCAAGGAGGCACTGTGTCTTGAGCGGTTATTGAGACAAACTCTCCCCAGACCCCAAGTGGAACATATATATATATATCCGATCTGTTGCTAAAGATACTGGAAAAAGGTCGGTAATTTGTACCGCTCTAGCAAGTATCTAACTGCCGCCTGCTATTCTCTAATATTTACAAGAGCCAGATCTGACCAAATATGGAGTATGGCTGCCATATTTAGGCTGGAGTTTGACAAAGTTATATATATCATATTTTCCCATATATATATATATATATATATAATATATATATATATATATATATATATATGTTTGTGTGTGTGTGTACTCTCCCGTCGTATTCGATGTATGTGAGTCAAGCAGCTCAGTTCATATGTTTTGATGATAGCGGTGAAGTCTTTGTGCAGAACCAACCACACTTTTTGAAGGGCCGAATACAGGGACCTGGTGCATTACGTGCCACAAAGTCCCCAAACGACGCTCCGGAGGTTTTGAAATTAGAGTTGTCCTTCTCTTAGACCGGTTGCCCTCCAAGGCTATAGAACCCAGCCTGTCCTGCTATTTGCCCATAGCTGGAGGGAGAAGAAGAGGATTAATACTTTTCCCAAGGGTATTAGCACGTAAGTGAATGTAATGGATCCGTCTGGAATTCGAACTCGGCTCTCCGATTCCTCAATCCGCTATCCATGACTCTACCGTGCCTTCTCTCTCTCTCTCTCTCATATATATATATATATATATATATATATATATATATATATATATATATATATATATATATATATATATATATATATATATATATATATATATATATATATGCCACGACATTAGAGACATATGCGCCTATACACACGTACATAAGCACATACATACAAAAAGAAAAATTCAACCTCACACCAATAACTAGTGTATACATCAATCTTTAACATAATATAATAATAACGAAAATGAGAAACAGCATCAATTACTGAAATCTTCTGACGAGTGGATAGAACGATTACAACACGGTTTGTCTTCAAAACTCCTGCGTTAAGGTGCCTGAATATAACATGAAAGAGCTAAGTAACAAATTTGATTTGTATTAATCACATATATATATGTATGTGTATATATATATGTGTGTGTGTGTGTGTGAGTGAGTGTGTGTGTGTATGTGTGTGTGTGTGCGCGCTTAGAGTGTATACTGATATTGGTTGGAAGATTGCATTGTGCTGTGAAACCGACAGTCACCATTTCTATGCTATCTATCTATCTATCTATCTATCTATCTATCTATCTATCTATCTATCTATTAATCTATCTATCTATCTATCTATCTATCTCATTCTGTTCCTATCTATCTATCTATCTATCTATCTATATATCTATCTATCTATCTATATATCTATCTATCTATCTATCTATCTATCTCAGTTTGATCCTATCTATCTATCTATCTATCTATCAATTGAAGTCTTTTTATATCTATTTTAATCTTTTCATATCTATCTATCTATCTATCTATCTATCTATCTATCTATCTATCTATCTAAATCTATTCAGATATATTCAGATCTATCTACTTATCGATCTATCTATCTCAATCTGTTCATATCTATCTATCTATCTATCTATCTGTCTATCTATCTATCTATCTATCTATCTATCTATCTATCTATCTATCTATCTATCGATCGATCTATCTATAATGGGTGTTATTTAAGACCCTTTGATACTCCAGCAGTATCATGTACAATGGAATAGGTGCATTCAATTGCGATGTCTTTAGTTGGAGTTGCTTGCCAACTGTGAAAACAATGTGTTTGGTTTCCTTCCTTAGTGAAAGGATAAATGTGATGGGATAAATTTATGAATATCAATCAGTAGATTTTAGGTTTTCATTTTTTTTTATTTCATCTTAATTATCAGGTTTACTAAAGTGTATTACTGATAACGTTTACCAGTTAATTTGAATTTTTGGCGGTATTCGGTATTTCTATTTTAATATTTTTGACCTACAAACATTTTTTTCTGATAAAAATAATTTATTTTGGGTGGCTCACAGAAATTGCTTGGCCTACCTAAAAACAGATGGGTTTCTACGACCTTTATTGACTAAATTTTGCGATTAGCCAAGATCGTAAATTGATCTTCTTTCCAAAAAATGAGCAACTTCAGTTCAACAAAACGGTAGTTCACTTTCGGAATCAACACCATCAGATTACTGAAAATATGTCTTTTGTTTCTGGGCACCAAAAATTGTGTTGACCAGTGTTATTAATAAAAATAATAAGGATAGATATTGGAATCTACAAGACTTAATGCTTATATAAATATGAATATAATAGTTAGAAATTATCTAACATCGGTTATTTATTATCAGTTTTATTTTTAAAACATTGACTGGCAAAATATCTTCTGACATATATTTTAATCTTATATATTTATTTATTTATTATTTTTATTTTCATCGGTGTTTTTATTAACGTAATAAAAAATTGTTTATATAGCTTATTTAATAGTTTTGTTTTTGTTCGGGAGGATAAAGCTATTTGTTGAATTTTGGGGTTGATTGTTGTGGTTAAAAAAATAAAAATAAATAAAAACAAAATAATTTGACCCAAATAAATAAATAAATAAACGACTTCCGGGAAAATAGCCGCCATAATAGACTAACCACAATAAGCTATATAAACAAATTTTTACTACGTTAATAAAAACACCGATCAAAATAAAAAATAAAACTAAAATAAATATACAGGATAAAAAACAAAAATAAAATTAAATAAAAACACAAAATAAACACAAATAAACAAATAATATATATATATATATAAGTAGACACACAGGTCAACACCAAGCAGTGACAGTCTGTTTCATGCTTCAAGGTAATCTTTAGGTCATGGTATTTTGCATTTTGTTCTATTCACTAGCCTCTTCACCAGCTCGTGAAGATATGTTGGCTTAGCCGCCTTTTTTCTTTACAGATAATATAAAAGGTAAATAAGAAAAATTTCAAGCCAGAGAGATAGATAGATAGATAGATAGATAGATAGATAGATAGATATGGTGGACTCTCCCGTCGAATTCGACGTATGAGTGTCAAGCATCTCAGTTCCTAGGAACCGACGGCCCGAGATGAGCACATACGATTTGACTATAATGGTGAAGACGTTGTGCAGAATCAACCACACCTTTTTGAAGGGCCGAATACAGAGCCCCGGTGCTCTACCTGCCATAACATCCCCAAACAAGCTTCCGGAGGTTTTGAATTTAGAGTTGTCCTTCTCCTAGACCAGTTGCCATCCAAGGCTATAGAACCCAGTTTGTCCTGCTAATTACCCATAGATAGAGGGAGAAGAGGAGGATTCATACCTTTCCCAAGGGTATTAGCACGTAAGTGAATGTAATGGATTCGACTGGAATTCGGACTCGGTTCTCCGAGCCCTCAGTCCGATTAAAAAAAAACTGCATACATTACCTAGACATTCGGCTCTCTGACCTTTAAAATGCAGCTCATAAAGTTATGTTGGCTTAGATCCTTTTTTCGTCATAGGTAAAAATGTCACGCTATATACATATATATATATATATATATATATACATATATATATATATATACATATATATATATATATAATTATTTGTGTTTAATGTTCAAGGTTAGTAAACAGTTTTAGAAGAGCTGCATACATAAATAGAGATAGTCGTATAACAGATTTGTAACAAAATGTGGATGTAACAAAAACACGTATAAATTTTGTTCATGCCTTGCTATTTTTTCTCAAACATCTAAACTTTATCGTATGTGACTCTTACATTAAGCAAGTTTGCCCACCGCTGGTATACAATGTCTGGAATAAGAACCAGTGGCATTGAAAATCTATTCAAAACATACCTTCGATTCGACTCGACTGATTTCGAAGATATATAAAGACGTTAATTATAATTTTTGACATTCTCCCAGCTGCCAACGGTTAAAAAGGAATATAAAAAGTACTACTGGGTTCCAAATACAGTGTAACCCGGATATAAGAGACCCGGATATAAGAGATATTTTCTCTGGTCCCAAATTAGACCCATACTTACCTAAAATAGACCAAACCCGGATATAAGAGAAACCCGGATATAAGATACTTCTTATCCGGTCCCAACAACTCTTATATCCGGGTTCCACTGTATTAAAATGAAGAACATTTACCAGACATAAAACCGAATTAAATTGAATATACATCACCAGGATACAATTTTCTAGGATCAGGAACAGACATTGTTAAGAAAAGATTTAGGACAGTGAAAAATGTTTTTGATCAAGCCACAAAAATGCACGATTTAGATTATGGAAAAATAATTCATTCATACTTGGACTGTAGACAAAAAATTATCATAACTGCTATTGGAACAGGTGGGGGTACTGGAGTTAAATAAGTGGAAATTATTGCTGCTCAATTTTAAATTGTGGCTGACGAATACTTCAGTGCTACTTGAAGCAACATTGATATTACTGATGCTGATAATACAGTAAACATTTCTAAGGACAAGTTGGAAAGAATGATCAGAAGGAGAGGAGATAGCGATTGACATTGCTTTTAAATTTTTGCAGATTAATGTTGGCCGGAAAGCATGGAGTCGGAAGGAAGTTCCACGAATGAGAAGTGCGAGAAAAGAACCTGTTTGCACAGAACTTACGGTTACATCTATCCAGCTCAACTCTAAATTGATGAGATCTCGACGCCAGTCTAGTACTGCGCTTAAATTGAATATATATATATATGTGTGTGTGTGTGTGTGTGTGTGTACTTCGTGATTACTGAAACCAATACAAATTAACAGTTTTAAAACTGCATAGACGAATAGCTATAAGCATTTCTTTATACAAAAATATTGTACATAAAATGTGTATGTAACGAAAACGTCTTTGTAAATTTTGTTCGTGTCTTGCGGGTATTAAACATCTAAACGTTATCGTATATGGCTCTTACATTAAGCAAGTTTGGCCACCCTGCTTTAGAATAATTTGAAATATAACAGTTACCGCCCACCAAGCGTTAGGGTAATGCAATAGACCTTACTACCCATAATGCACCACTGGCGAGCATATATAAATAGTCGAGCCAACGCAAAACAAACTTAGCGTGAAGATTGCCTTGAACCATGGAACAAACTTTCGTCACTCGGTGGTACCATTACATTTGTAGTTACACACGCTCTATCCCTGATATAGCATAATGGGCTCCATCAGACACACGACGGCTGTAGTACATATGGTGCCACGGCTCTAGTACATATGGTGCCACTACAACCCAATGGTTTATAGGATTCGTGATCATCACGCACACACACAGACACAGAGAGACACACATACACAAATAGTCGCACTGAGGAGCTGTGATACAGCGAAACAGTACTGTCTGTGAATGACATAATTTAGCTCTTGAAAATACATTTCAATTGAGCACTGTTGAGTGATAAGCTAATTCTATAAACAACAGCCACCTGCACTAATGCAAAACTCTTCAGTAAAATGAATGGAGCACTTTGGCTGATGGCATTTGTTTACATTTGTAAAAACAATACGCTAGATTTAGTTCTGTAACTCTACCGAGTGAAGATAGCTCTGGCTGACACCAAATTAGTTGTGTTTCAATCCTGGCTTGAGGCATTCGAAAGTCTAGTCACACTGAGGAGCTGTCATACAGCGAAACAGTACTGTCTGTGAATGACATAATTTAGTTCTTGAAAATACATTTCAATTTAGCACTAATCTTCAGACACACTGGGTTGTATATTAATATTCTTTCGTTTTTATTATTTCAATTAGATTTCTCGACTAGTTTCGGCCAGCATGGCCATCACCAGGAGAAAAAAAAACTGCTTGTTAGTAGCACTGAACTACAGAAATGAATGGAACATTGTGTATATGTATATACACATACACAGGGTGTGATGGGTAAATTTTCGCCATTTTAGATTCTTAATTTCGCGCATGCGTATTGGTTTTTATTATTATTTTGTCGCTTGTACAGTATAGTAGGGTCTGTTTTCTGTGAGAAAACGAGCACCATGACGCAATACTCTGCCAGAAATTTGGAAACGGCATTCTGTTTGGCATTTGTGCCGAAGCTCTCATTTCAGATAGTCTGTGTGTCAATCTGATGACAGTGCAGAGGATTAGGAAAGAGTTAGATGAGTCTAATGGTGATTACGAAGGTACGACAGCACGAAAATCTCACTCTGATCGTTCTGACATAAAAGAACTCCCGAATTTGTTGGTGAGATCCTCAGACTCAACAGGGAGGACTACATCAAGTGCCTTGAGGAGGTAGTACCCCGCCGGGTCAAGATGGTGGCTGCTGGATGTCCCTATGCCTGGCAATAGGACTCTGCACCATGCCACACAAGCAGGAGAACCTACTCATGACTACCAGACAATTTCTGCGATTACATCCTCCTTTACATCTGGCCACCTAATTCCCCTTGATTACTACGTGGGGAGCATAGTTGAGCGAGAGATAAACAAAACTCCTTGTAGCACCAAAGATGAACTGAATGCAAGGATCATGGCAGAGTTCACCAACTTAAACAAGGAGACCGCCATAGAAGAGATGCAGGAGATTACGATGTTGTCTCGAGGCCGGGGATGAAGCCAACGACGATTTTATTGAATAAATTTACTCCTTAATATTTCAAGATATTTTGGGGTAATTTTCATAATTTTTTTTTTTAAATGAGATATCAGCGTTATTTTCATTATTTTAATTTAATTTTTTTTTTTTTTTTTTACTTAATTTAGACGACAATTTATCCATCGCACCATGTGTATACATATTTCGTTCAAATTTTTAAAAAAAAGTCTCACTATGACCTTTCTACGCTATTGCCGGTTTGTCTGATATTGTCATTCCAATTATATTGTTGGGGATGTGTGATGAGTTGGATGTATAAGAAAGTTAAATTGTTTGAAGATTTAGAAATGGGTGTGTTCGATAAACTTTCACCTACAACAATAAAACAAGTAAGCATTTAAAGGCAACCAATTGCAAAGAAAATTCAAGGAGAAACAATGGAATGAAAGGTTTCAACAATAACAGGCATTTGTATACAATTGACATACATATAGTGAATTTATGATTGATGTTTGAGTGTGACGTGATAGGAGAAAATGTATGGAATGATTTGGTGTCTAAGTGTTTACAGTTCAGGTTTGTTGATGAAATTAAACAAGTTAAGTTCTGTAGGGTGAAAATTGTCAGTTATGTAAGTTCAGATGTTAGTGTGTATGTGTGTTTTAGTTGTAAATGTTTGTTTAGAGTCTCAAGGACTTATGCACCTTTAACTGTATTAATAATAATTGGTTGATGAATACAATTTCTACTTGGTAGTGAATATTATCACTCTTTTCAGTAAATTGTAGATAGAGTTCTTGAGAGAGAAATGGTGATTATTGAGTCAGCAAGTTGACGCGCGAAAAGTTCGTTGGATCAGTGTAATGACACGCGTGAAGTTGTTTAGCATCTCTCGAAGATTATGTTACTGACTGTTCGAATCGGACCAAACGATCCTATTTATTTATTTTCTGGGTTTCAAACCGGCTCCAAGGCGTTGAGCGGGAAAACAGATTTGTAGGAAATTGCTATACTTTTTGTGCTGTCTCGACCAATGAGAAGTCAATATCTAAAAAGTGAAGTGCTGATTGGTTAGGATTGGTTTGGTAGAAGAGTGTATTTTTATACAGGGGTGAGTAGCAAATATGGATGATTCCATCAATAGTCTCAACACATATTGTCATATCGTAAAATATAATAATTTTTATGTAATCATTTACATTTCACGAGTCAATTAATGTTTTTGTTCTGCCTGTAATCATGCACAAACGTTACATTTGAGAGCTGAAATTTTTTCCCGCCCTATCGGCTGAGGCTTCAAAATACGCTGACTGCACCTCTACAGAGGGGTAAGACCCCCCTCCCCGCCCCAAATGAGGCGTCCTGACGATAAACTACATCCAACAGCAAGGCCTCTGATCAGGAGGTTATGAGGACCGTGGAATCACCTCTTAACTGCTGGTGTTCTCAGGTCCACTCTGACCCGGTTTGGTAGCACCAGTTAGGGTCCCAGCTATGGGCAAATAGCTAACCCGCGAAATTGGGTCAAAACACTATGAAAGTGTAAAAATATATTTTAATACTATCAATACGATTTTGTAAAAATTTATTACCAGCAATGAATTTTTGATGAAACAATTATTACCAGCAATACATTTTAGATGAAACAATTATTACCAGCAATACATTTTTGCTGAAACAATTATTACCAGCAATACATTTTTGCTGAAACAATTATTACCAGCAATACATTTTTGATGAAACAATTATTACCAGCAATACATTTTTGCTGAAACAATTATTACCAGCAATACATTTTTGCTGAAACAATTATTACCAGCAATACATTTTTGATGAAACAATTATTACCAGCAATACATTTTAGATGAAACAATTATTACCAGCAATACATTTTTGATGAAACAATTATTACCAGCAATACATTTTTGCTGAAACAATTATTACCAGCAATACATTTTTGATGAAACAATTATTACCAGCAATGCATTTTTGCTGAAACAATTATTACCAGCAATACATTTTTAATGAAACAATTATTACCAGCAATACATTTTTGATGAAACAATTATTACCAGCAATACATTTTTGATGAAACAATTATTACCAGCAATACATTTTCGAAAAAGACATATTAACAGCATTATACATATACCAGTAGCACATTTTTGAAGTTAAAAATTATTATCAGCAATACCTTTATTGAAGGAAAAATATTACCAGTAAAACATTTTTGAAGAAAAAAATAATGCCGGTAATCAAAATCTTGTCGCCATTAAATAACCCATTGAGGTTGATATGCCGTAAAACAAACCAAACCAATATATATATATATATATATATATATATATATATATATATATATATATATATATATAGAGAGAGAGAGAGAGAGAGATAGAGAGAGATAGATAGATAGATAGATAGATAGATAGATAGATAGATAGATAGATAGATAGATAGATATGACGACCAAGAGAGACTGGCATGAAAGACCAAGATAGATAGATAGTTAGATAGATAGATAGATAGATAGATAGATGAAATATATTACCAGTAATAAAATATCTTGTCGGCATTAAGAAACCCATTGAGGTTGATATGCCGTAAAACAATATATACTGATAGATAGATAGATAGATAGATAGATATAGACTGTGATAGATAGATAGATAGATAGATAGATAGATAGATATAGACTGTTATAGATAGATATATAGATAGATAAAAAGTATTACAAGCAATAAAAAATCTTGTCGGCATTAGATAACCCATTGAGTTTGATATGCCGTAAATGAAACCAAACGAAACCAATATATACTGATAGATAGATAGATAGATAGATAGATAGATAGATAGATAGATAGATAGATAGATAGATAAAAAGTATTACCAGCAATAAAAATCTCGTCGGCATTAAATAACCCATTGAGGTTGATATGCCGTAAAACAAACCAAAAGAAACCAATATATACTGATAGATAGATAGATAGATAGATAGATAGATAGATAGATAGATAGATAGATAGATATAGACTATGATAGATAGATAGATAGATAGATAGATAGATAGATAGATAGATAGATATAGACTGTGATAGATAGATAGATAGATAGATAGATAGATAGATAGATAGATAGATAGATAAAAAGTATTACCAGCAATAAAAATCTCGTCGGCATTAAATAACCCATTGAGGTTGATATGCCGTAAAACAAACCAAACGAAACCAATATATACTGATAGATAGATAGATAGATAGATAGATAGATAGATAGATAGATATAGACTATGATAGATAGATAGATAGATAGATAGATAGATAGATAGATAGATATAGACTGTGATAGATAGATAGATAGATAGATAGATAGATAGATAGATAGATAGATAGATAGATAGATAAAAAGTATTACCAGCAATAAAAAATCTTGTCGGCATTAGATAACCCATTGAGTTTGATATGCCGTAAATGAAACCAAACGAAACCAATATATACTGATAGATAGATAGATAGATAGATAGATAGATAGATAGATAGATAGATAGATAGATAGATAAAAAGTATTACCAGCAATAAAAATCTCGTCGGCACTAAATAACCCATTGAGGTTGATATGCCGTAAAACAAACCAAACGAAACCAATATATACTGATAGATAGATAGATAGATAGATAGATAGATAGATAGATAGATAGATATAGACTGTGATAGATAGATAGATAGATAGATAGATAGATAGATAGATAGATAGATAGATAGATAGATAGATAGAAAAAAGTATTACCAGCAATAAAAAATCTTGTCGGCATTAGATAACCCATTGAGTTTGATATGCCGTAAATGAAACCAAACGAAACCAATATATACTGATAGATAGATAGATAGATAGATAGATAGATAGATAGATAGATAGATAGATAGATAGATAGATAGATAAAAAGTATTACCAGCAATAAAAATCTCGTCGGCATTAGATAACCCATTGATATGCCGTAAACCGAACCAAACCTGAAAGTTGCTCTATTGATGTTTGTACAAGTGAGAAAAAAGCAGCCCCCTTTTATGCTGAAAATTCCCAATCAATTTGAGGTCTCATCTGGGAATTAAATGACGCTTCCATTATTTAATTCCAACCACAAAGAAAACGAAATCGTGTATGCATTACATCATATATGTGCAAGTATGTGCACATGTTGAGAACTGTGTCCGCGTGCGTGAATGTTTGGTTCTATCTTTCGCGTGTGCGTGTGTCCGTGTGCGTATTTGCGTGTGTATGTGCATATTATGCCTCTCTGTCTGAGTCTGTATCTGTGATTGTGTGCGTCTTTCTTTATATTCGAATGTGTCTATATCTACGTGAGGAATAGTCTGTGTGTGTGTTTGGCTGTGTTTGTGCGTTCTTGTCTCACTGCGTGTGTATATGCATATTTTGGATGTGTCCTTGCGTCAGTGTGTGCCTGAGTGTGTATCTTCGTGGCTGCCGGCGTGTGTGCATGTTTGTGTATCTTTGAATGTGCCCGGGTAGAGTTGTGTGTGTGTGCCCGTGTGTGAATGCTTGGCGTGAGTGTATGCGTGTCTGTGCGTGTGCGTGCACATGTTTCTGCATCTTTGAATTTGTAAGTGAGTGTGTGCGTGTATGTTTAGCTTTCTTTGACATGCGCGTGCTAGTGTGTATATGTGTGTGTCGGGGGGGATGTTTGGATGCGTCCGTACACGTGTGTTTGTGTGTGTATCAGCGTTTGTGTCTGTGTCGTTTCTTATGCTTATTTGTATGTGACAGTGTACGTATGTTTTTGCGTGTACGCATTTGTGAACGCGTACACGCGTGTGCTTCTTGACTTGGATTTTCAGTACACTGGTCGGTGGGTGCAAAAAAAAAACAAAAAAACAACCTTTTCAAATCCAGTCAGCATTTCTTGTTTGGCATGTTTTTCATGGATGTTTGCTATTTAAAAAAAGAGAGAAGGAAACGTCACCCCCACCCGTGGCCCTACCTCTCTCTCTCTCTCTCCCTTCCTCTCTACCTTTCCATGTCTTTCTCTTTCTCGCCCTCTCTATTTTACCCCCCGTCTCTATTCCCCCCTCTCTCTCTCTCTCGCTCACGTCTTTTTACTTCCTTTTCCCCACACACAAGCAACAAAACACATCCTAAGCACAGAAAGCTTGCCCTACAAGATGATGGTATTTCGTCAGCACCCAGATAACGCAGAATTATAGGCATGAAAGCAATGAACCGCAAAGCTCATATGGATTTGCCGGTCTCGACCATTATTAGGAGGCACCGGCCTTTACGAAGCTTTCTGCCTTTCATGTTATCTTTTGTCTCTATTAACTAAGAAGTCTTTCGACAGATGCACCCCCCCCACACACACATACACACACACACACATACACACACACACACACACACACACACACACACACACACACACAGTGACACTTTTTTTTCATAACACAGAATCAGTGTAATGTTGATACCTTCTAAGGTTTATTTGTTGAATAAGGGAGCAGTTGGGTAAAAAAAAAAAATCACTGAATATTTTTTGGGAAGGAAAGGAAAATGTGTCGGGGAACCAGACAATAATCGGAAAGAAATTAAAAACGAAATTAAAATTGAACCTAAGTCGGGAGAAAAACTTTTTATAAAAGGGACAGTATCATTTAAGGATTTGAAAGAAAGAAAGAAAGAAAGAAAGAAAGAAAGAAAGAAAGAAAGAAAGAAAGAAAGAAAGGAAAATGTTAAGAAGAAAAATCAACAAAAAGCAAATAAATAAACAAAGAAAGTAAGGGAGAAGCAAGAAAAAGAAGAAACAAAAAGCGCAAAAGGAAAGAATGAATAAAAGAAGGAAAGAAAGAATTGTAGGCTGAAAGGATTAAACAAATAAAGAGAATGTAAAGAAGAAAAAGAAAGAAAGAGAAAGAAAAGAAGGAAAAACGAAAGAAGCAAGTAAAAAGATAACACAAAAAGAAGTAAATAAAAAAGGAGAAACAAAAAGAAAGAAAGAAGAAAAAAGACTTAGCGTAAAGAAATATAGAAAGACAGAAAAACATAATAGAAACAAACAAGCAAAAAGAAAAATACAGAAGGCAAACAGAAAGAAAGAAAGAAAGAAAGAATAGGAGAAAGAAAGAAAGAACGTTAATGATAGATAAGAATGAAAAGGCAAAGAAAGAAGCAAAAAATCACAAAATAGAAGAAGCAAGTAAAAAAATAGTGAAACGATAAAACAGAAAGAAACAAAGAAACAAAAACAAAGAAACAAAATGTGAAAAAAAAGCAAGAAAAAAGAATGTAAAGAAGAAAAATCAACAAAACGCAAATAAATTAACAAAGAAAGTAAGGAAGAAGTAAGAAAAAGAAGAAACAAAAAAGAGTAAAAGGAAAGGAAAAATGAAAGAAAGAAAGAAGGAAAGAAATAATGAATGAATGATTGAAAGAAAGAAAGAATGAAAGAAACGCATGCTGAAAGAAAGGTTTAAATAAATAAAGAGAATTTAAAGAAGAAAGAAAGAGAGTTCATTAGAAACATGGTAAAAAATAATAACAGGAAGGAAAAGAATAAACAACATCAAAGAAAGAAAGAAAAAAGAAAGAAAGAAAAATAAAGAAAGAAAAATAGTGTTGATTAAAAACAAGGTAAGAAATAACAAAATGTAAAAGAAGAAGCAAAAACTTGAAAGGAAAAAAATGAAGAAAAAGAATGTAAAGTAGAAAGCAGCTAAAAGGCAAAGAAAGAAAGAAAGAAAGAAAGAAAAGAAAAGAAAGAAAATAAATAAGAACGAAAGAAAAAAGAAAGAAAGAAAGAAAGAAAAGAAAGAAAGATCGAAAGAAAAAAGAAAGAAAGAAAGAAAAGAAAGAAAAGAAAGAAAGAAAGAAAGAAAGAAAAGAAAAGAAAGAAAGAACGAAAGAAAAAAGAAGGAAAGAAAGAAAATAAATAAAGAACAAAAGAAAGAAAGAAAAAAAGAAAGAAAAGAAAGAAAGAACGAAAAAACAAAGAAAGAAAGAAAAGAAAGAAAGAACGAAAGAAAGAAAGAAAGAAAAGAAAGAAAAGAAAGAACGAAAGAAAAAGAAAGAAAGAAAGAAAAGAAAGAAAAGAAAGAAAAGAAAGAAAAGAAAAGAAAAGGTGAAGAGGAAGGAAAAGTGTGTGAGAGAGAGAGGGCGGAAAAGAAGAGTGTGAGGAAAATAGCGACGTCGAAAGAGAACAAAAAGGAAGAAGATAAAGTGTGAAAAAGAGGAAGCGGCGAATAAAAAAATATTTGAAATCTGAAGTTGCGACGCTTTTTAAAGCAAAAAAAAAAATGAAATCGTTTTAGAGATTGGAAGGAAACGATTGGATAAAAGAAATTCGTCTCTCTGCGTACAATACGGCAACAATGAAGCCTAAATTTCGAATATGAGCAGAAGGTGGTTGTCGAACGGTGGTAGAAGAGGTGGCTGATTTAGCGCGGGAAAGCGACAGAAGAATTAATACGAAAGGGAAAGCAAAAATGATCAAGAAAGAAAAAGAAGGATAAATAAATAAAAAAAATAAAAAATAGAAATAGAACAAAAAAAAAGAAGAATGAAGATTGATAAAAGCGAAAACGTTGGACTGGGAGAAAAAGCAGACATCTCTGAAAGTGTTTGTAGCATGGACAAAGTAAAAAAAAATGGCGACTGAGAATCGTATCAAAAATTTCAGGGTTCTAAAAAAATAGAACTATTAAAAATAAAAAATTGAAGTGTTTCCCATTGAGCTAAACCTTAAAAATGCTGTTCCCAATGAGCATCTTGTACGTCATTCTGTTCCTCGGTCTTCTTTGCCTTTTCCTCTCTTCAATGACAACACTTCACAGTTAATACTCGACAGCAATTAAAATGTTCCATTTTTGGTTTTAAAAAAAATGATCACAAACGTTTGTCGGTTTTACAGCAAGCTAGTTTTAATAATCATTTTCTTCTTATTGGGTCGCTGTTTTTCTCTTGGTTAAAAGAAGACAAAAAAAGAAAAAATCTCGCCTCAAACAGGATTCTCAAAAAGAAAAATGATAAAGTAAAAAAAAAAAATGACCTGCATCTTTCCCAACCCTTACTTCTACTGATGTGTTTCCCCCACCAGCTTTAAACTTGCTTCTTGTAATATATTTTGTGCTGGTAAAATATAGAGTAGAAAGAACTTTACCTTTTAAGAAATATTAATATATTTTTTTTGGTTTTCTGTTTTTCGATTTTGTTATTTTAATTCAAACTTTTCTTGTTTCAACAACGAATTGCGATTTATCATTTCTTTATATGGTTATCTTCCCATTGTATTTCGTTTTTATTACTGCTTCAATTATTACCTCTTTTCTTTTTCTCTTCTTTCTTTTTTTGTTTGTTTGTTTGTTTGTTTCTTTCTTTCTCATTTTAATATACATCTTCCTTAATGCTGCCCATTAACAATTCTTTCCTTCTTTCTTTCTTCTTTCTTTACTTTCTTCTTTTTCTTTCTGTTATTACTTCTTAAGATGTTTTTAATCAACACCCTTTCTTTCTTTTTTCTTTCTTTCTCATTTTAAAATACATCTGCCTTAATGCTGCCCATTAACAATTCTTTCCTTCTTTCTTTCTTTTTTTCTTTCTTTCTTCTACCAATTTCCATTGTTTTTCATTTTTCTTCTTGTTCTTTTTTATTGTTCTTCTTTCTTTCTTTCTTTCTTTCTTTCTTTCTTTCTTTCTTTCTCATTTTAATATACATCTCCCTTAATTCTTTCTTTCTTTCTTTGCTTTTTACTTTACATTCTTTTTCCTTCATTTTTTCTTTCAAGTTGTTACTTTTTCTTTTCCATTTTGTTATTTCGTATCTTGTTTTTAATCAACATTTTCTTTTTCTTTATTTCTTTCTTTTTTCTTTCTTTCTTTTTTCTTTGATGTTGTTGCTTTATTCTTTTTCTTTCTGTTATTACTTCTTACAATGTCTTTAATCAACACCCTTTCTTTCTTTCTTTCTTTCTTTACACTCTCTTTATTTAATTAATCCTTTCTTTCAGCATTGCTTTTTTCTTTCCTTCATTCATTCTTTCATTTCTTTTCTTCCTTTTCCCCTTTTTATTTCTTCTTTTTCTTGCTTCTTCCTTACTTTCTTTGTTTATTTGCTTTTTGTTGATTGTTCTTCTTTACCTTCTTTCTTTCTTTCTAGTTGTATTTCTTTCTCATAGTCTTCTTTCTTTGACATTTCTACAATTCTCAGTGCTTTTCTATTACTTTACTTCCCTTCTCTTCACTCTCTCTCTCTTTCTTTTTTCTATTATCTATCTATCTATCTATCTATCTATCTATCTATCTATCTATCTATCCTTTCTTTATTCTTTTCTTTTTTTATCTTTCTTTTACCATTCTAAACTTTTATTTTCTACTTTTTCTTTTTACATTTCTCTAATTTTTCGTCGTTATTTCTGTGACCTTACATTTATTCTTTTTTCTCTCTTTCTTTCTCTCTTTCGTTCTCTTTTTCTTCCTTTCTCACAGTTCCTCTTTCCTTCTGTCTTTCGTTTTCGTTTATATTGTTATATTTTTTTTATATATTTCAGTCTTTTTCTTTCATTCTACAAAGAGTGATTAAATATATTTCGACCCAACTCATTTCATAAACTCTGCCAAACTTGCCAAACATCACTTAATTCTTTTTTAAATTCATGGTCACTTTTCAGTACACCTTCCTATATTTCCTTTTCTTACAAATCTTTCTCCATGTTTCGTCTAATTTCTTTTTCATTCACCCTCATCCCTTCAATAGTTCGTATCTTACTTTTACTTTCTTTCCTCGCTTTCATTTTTTCAGTTTTCCTCTTTCAGTTTATCTTTTCAGTTTTCCTCTTTCAATTAATATTTTCCTTTTTATTATTCATTTCCCACGTTTTATTCCTTCTCTCCTTCCATTTCATATTTGTATTTTTTCAATTTTTCGTTTCTTTCTTCTTCTAGTCTTTCTCTTCTTCCCTTCAATTTCCACGACTTTCGTTTACAGATTTCTTCTTCCTCCTTTTCTTCCTCTATCAATTTCTCTTTTCTTTCATCTTTTTCACGTTCCTCGTTATATTCTTCATTCTTCCGTTTTTATTATATATTATTTCACCTTTCTTTCCTTCTTCTTCTTCTTTTCCTTCCTTTCTTTCTTTCTTTCTTTCCTTCTTTTCTCTCCTGCCTTATTTTTCTTTTTTCTTTCTTTCTTTCTTTGTTTTTTCTTTCCCTCTTTCTTTCCTTCTTTTCTTTCTTGTCTTCTT
>OZ038494.1:24096322-24116322 GCA_964036315.1 Acanthosepion esculentum | reverse complement strand
GGACTACTTGAATGAAAATAACAAAATAGGAACTTCAGGCAGTTTATCCAACAGACGGACATTTTTGTCTGTTCTTTACATTCAAATAACCACACACACACACACACACACACACACACACACACACACATATATATATATATATATATAGTTATATATATATAACATATATAACATATATATATATATATATATATATATATATATATATATATGTAGTGAGAGAGAGAGAAAGAGTGAGAGAGAGAATAGAAAACGAAGAGACTTAGATAGATAGATAGATAGATAGATAGATCAGGTTAGTGGGAGAGATAATGAACAAACTGAGATAGATAGATAGATAGATAGATAGATAGATAGATAGATAGATAGATACTAAACATCCTCAGGCAGATATTAAACCTGTTCAGCTATACAGATAGATAGATAGATAGATATTAAACATATATAACATATATATATATATATATAACATATATATAATAAATGAGAATGTCAGTGTGTCACTGTGTACACGTTTTCAATTAAAGGGACACAACTCTCTAACTTTCATTAGCTCATATTGCAGAATAGGATTTCCAAGTTTTCATTACGGCGATTGTTTTCGGCGATTTTTTTACGTGATTTTTTGCGACGAATTTTTATAAATTTGAAAATGATTTTGGGAATAATCGAAATTAATTGCGAAATCCAGCGTAATTCACCCATGAAATAAAAATAGCTCTTTGTACGTATAGTAAGGACCTACGGACGTAGAAACATACTTGACAGGAAATAAAACGTACACAAATAACAGAAATAGCATGATAAGTTGTATGTTAATATTTATATTTTGTGCGTGGGTGTATAATTTTTTACGTTACTGATGTTACAGATTTTTCGTGGTATATGCGATAAAAGGAAGAAGAAATTACTCCGTGTTATTACAAGCCATATCACAGAGAGAAGTCGGACACGAGTTGCCCGTACCAAGGTTCGTGGTGAAGAGATTTAATTTAACATCTTTTAGCGGGATGTCCATATTTCCGACAGGAACAGTTTTTGTTGCATGCTGGGAGATTTTTTTATTATTTTAAAGTTTTATTTATTTTATACAACGTTTTATTTTATTTCATCTATAATTTTCATTATTATTATAATTTTATATTTTATTTTTATTTATTTATAATAATAATAATAATAATATTCCTACAAGATATATATATTTTGTCATTTTAAACATTATTATCGTATTTGAATAGCCGCACGTTATATATATTGAAACGCATATTTATTTTCACCTAGGGTCTGAATGTTCGAGAAATCTTATCAAAGAAAACTTGTGTTCCGGATAGATGGAACTGCTGTTTAGCCCGTTGCGCCTTACCGCTTGGCCACGAAGAAACAGACAGCCAGACGAACCAGTTTTATGCTTTCAAGCGAAATTTCTTCAGTTATCGATCTATTGGAATTTCTTATATCTGCACATAGTTTCATATCCAAACTTAAGAGAATTTTAGAATGGATTTTTTCTCATCCGACAGATTTTTTTTATCACATTAAACGTTATCATTAGTGGATACCCGTGTTTGAGTAGACGCTCCGTTTATTTATTAAACAGTATATTTATTTATTTTAATCTGATAAGATTTTTTTTAATGAGATGTCTCGAATATTCAAGCTGGTTCCAGTAACACATTGTGGCAAATTTTCATTGAAATGTGTGAATTCACTTCCATATGTTTAGGTTTTATTACAATTCTAATCATCGCTTTTTAAAACAATAAACATGCTAGTTATATTCCATTGTCACTGATCTGATGGACGGAGGTCCTCACGGGGAAGTATCGTGCCTCAAAAGAGTGTTGGGTCTCAAACCCACACCCGACCTCAAGTGAAACATATACATACGATCCATTGCTAATGATGCCGGTAAAATTGTTAGCTCCCTGTACCACTCCAGTAATTACCTGACACCTCCTGCTATCCCCTCCCTTTACAAGAGCCAGATCAGGCCGAAAATGGAGTACTGTTGTCATATTTGGAGAGGAGCAGGATCTCCAGCCTTGATAGAGTCCAGAAGTGTCTCCGAGCTCTTGTGGGTGACAAATTATTCTCCACCCTTCAACATCTCTCCCACAGACGGGATGTGGCAAGCTTTTCCATGCTCTGCCGCTACTTATACAGAAAGTGCTCAGACGAACTACATTCCCTTATTTTCCTTCTGAATGAGTTCTTTCTTTCTTTTTTTCCATAAGTTTAGCATTTTTAAAATCAAAACTATGGTTGAATTTATTTCTATGTATGACTAGTACATTAGTAAAGTTGTTTTTTGTGAGGTCTTCCGATCTTGCACAAACTACCGAATGGGTAGTTCCATCTACCCGGAACACAAGTTTTCTTTGATAAGATTTCTCGAACATTCAGACCCTAGGTGAAAATAAATATACGTTTCAATATATATAACGAGCGGCTATTCAAATACGATAATAATGTTTAAAGTGACAAAATATATATATCTTGTAGGAATATTATTATTATTATTATTATAAATAAATAAAAATAAAATATAAAATTATAATAATAATGAAAATTATAGATGAAATAAAATAAAACGTTGTATAAAATAAATAAAACTTTAAAATAATAAAAAAATCTCCCAGCATGCAACAAAAACTGTTCCTGTCGGAAATATGGACATCCCGCTAAAAGATGTTAAATTAAATCTCTTCACCACGAACCTTGGTACGGGCAACTGACTGGTTACATTCAATGCTTCAAAGACCAAGCTATTTAGTTACATTACATCATTGCCGATTTGAGCCTGAACAACCACCAATCAGGATGAACCGCGTTCCTCTCAAGGAAGCCCTATACTTTGAAAGACTGTTAGGCCTCAAACTCACACCTGACCTCAAGTGGAACTCATACATACGAGCCTTTGCTAAGGATACAGGTATAATGGTTGGTTCTTTGTACCGCTCCAGTAATTACTTGACTCCTTCTGCTATCCGCTACCTTTACAAGAGCCATATCAGACCCAAAACGGAGTACTCTTGTCATATTTGGGCGGGAGCTGCCCAGACTTGGCTTCCAGCTTTGATAGAGTTCAAAAGCGTCTCCGAGCTGCTATGGGTGAAGAATTATTTTCTACCTTCAACTTCTCTCCCACAGACTGGAAGTGGCAAGCCTGTGGCTATTCTACTGCTACTTCCACGGAAAGCCCTACACCCCTTGCTTCCTCCAGGACTGACCCTCATGGCTAGGATCCGCCATGCCACTTACATAGTCGCAAACCACCCACATTCCTTCCGTATTCCATCGTTGAGAAGTAGCTTCCACAGCAGCTTCTCGCGAACCACTTCCCTGTGAAGTCGACTCTCAACAGGATGTTTCCCCGATCACTTAACCTGTTCATGTTTGGAGTTAACCGTTGTCTTCCACTCCTATACGCAAAATGGCCTCCAAACGTAACCCTCTACCTCGAGTGGCTCCTGGGCCTTGTAAAGAGTGAGCCTCGCTGTAAAAAAAAAAAGAATGGCCGAGGAATGTAGGTAGTTAAAATGATAGCGGCGTTTAGGGAAAAACCTTCCCTTTGACACTTGTTGGAACGAAGGTCCAGGTTTTCCCGAAAAGTAAAGACAGTTTTCGTTCAAATGTCTCGTATTATACACAGGTAAATTACATTGCCAAACTTATTTGGAGTCTGTTATTTGGATGGTTTGATAATACAAAATGATGGTTTGATAATATAAAATGATGGTTTGATAATACAAAATGATGGTTTGATAATACAAAATGATGGTTTGATAATACAAAATGATGGTTTGATAATACAAAATGATGGTTTGATAATACAAAATGATGGTTTGATAATATAAAATGATAGCAAATACCTTTCCATGGTTGTTAAATAATATTTTTGTTCCTCTATTTGAAGGAAAAGTACCTTTATTTTTTACGCATATACTTGTTCGTTAAATCTGTGAATACTGGATAGTCTCCTCACAGATGAAGAAGAAACTTGAAGCAACACAAACGTGATTCTACCGAAGGATGCTGAGGATACCATGGACCAAACAAAGTTTTTTTTTAGAGAAAATGGAGACAAGAACGACACATATACTTAACATCAAGAAGAGACGGCTGAAAATTTTAGGGTACATAATGAGGAAAGGGCTTGGAAAATCTGATACTCACAAGGAAGACTGAATACATGAGGGACAGAGGAAAACGATAAATAACCTGCCTAGCGAGCTTGGATAAAATGGACGGCGGAGCAAGGTTTAGTGGAGATAACAGAAAGACAAAAATTATTAAGAGCTAAAAAGGGCAGGAAATAGTGGTGATTATACTTAACATCAGAATGAGTCAGCTGAAGTTCTGCAACGGATAGAGGCAGGTGGAGAGCCATGATCGCCTACGTCCTGAAAGTACATGGCACGTACAAAGAAAGAAGTTCTGACTAATTGCAGTATGACGGGTATGGAAGCCATCCTAAGGAAAATCTAGCATTAAATGGGTGGGACATCTGTTCGTATGAGCGATAGCAGACTTCCAAAACCTTTTTGGCCATTTTCTCAGAAGAAGGCCAGTTGGAAGGCCATTATTGTCTGTCATTACGAACATTTGAACTCCAAATTTTTTAAACACAAATGTTTGAATTAACATCCAATATCAATTAAGTGTTCTTTTATTAATTGTACGTCTGTCACTCCATACTTTTTCCATATTTTGTTTTTTGTTATATAAAATTTATTTACAAAAGTTAATCTTATGTTTGTTATTAGTCGATACCTGTTCGTGTGTTCCGATCTGAGCGAACCCACTTTTTTTTTCTTTTTTTGAACCTACAGTTCATACCTTTTATTCGTTACAAATTCGTAACACCTGTTAAAATAATTAATAAGAGACGCGCTCTCTTTGTGTTTCAATTTCACATCTTGATCCTGACTGCTTTTCACCTTGCTATTTAATCTATTGCAAGTAGAAGATAACTTGACGAAACCCATTGATCTTCAGATTTTTCCACCTAATATAAAACGATTTATTCGACACCAGGAGAAACTAATCAAAAGGATTAACCGACATTCTCTTCGATTTAATTTTTTAATGTCATGTCCAACTCAGGGCAGTCCACAGCTTCCTTTTTACTATCTGTGAATTGCTAAGCATTATCATGTCTTTTATTCGTTGCGAATTCGTAACACCTGTTAAAACAATTAATAAGAGACACCTAAGAAATAGTAGGAATTATGGGCTGCTTGACAACAAACAGAATGACCTCCTAAGAATCAGTCAGCTACCTTCACCTTACATGCATCACCAAGTGGGATCTTTGTATTTTAATTTTAGTTTTCCAGTGACCTTCGACGACAACAGTTCGGGAGAAAAATAGACTCTCATCATGCGATTGCAAGGGATGAGAAATACACCCACACGTCTATTCCATTACTTGTGTCGTGAATAAGGAAATTTCGTCACAGAGATCATGGGTCTATATGACTATTTAATGGGTAAGGAATAAAGAAATATAGTACCCCAGTAGATGCAAAGGAATCATCGTACTTTCATTTTGGATGCAATCCACTTAACCAAGGGGAAAGTGTACACAAACATTATTTCGGAATCTTATCTTCACATTGCAGAAGGAAGAACAACCAACTTCTGTGAATATTCTACAGCAACTTTGTCTGTCACTACGAACCATCGAACTCCAAATTTCTGAAACACAAACGTTTGAACTGACATCCAATATCAGTTAAGTCTTTTATTAATTGTGCATCTGTTACTCCATACGTTTCCCATATTTTATATTTTGTATTTTGTTATACAGGATGACCCAAAAAACTGGAACTTTTTAACAATCCAATAAAACAAAGAGTGATGGAAGAAAAATATTTAATTCATAGTAATTGAAACCTTAAAACATGCCATTTAAGAAACAATGATGGAATTTTCATTTTTTACAAATTACGTCCTGTAGATGGCGTCCTCCTGTACGAATGCATTCTTGAAATCTGCTGTTGAGATTTCTCATTGACTGCTGCAACATCTCAGCTGGGATACTGTGAATTTCATTCTCGTTACTAAAATGGCGAAATGTTTACTTGCTCACGGTCACTGTCTCGCAGTGTTGCCACTTGCTCATGTCTGGCAATACGCACTTCAAAAATTCCCGTTTTTGGGGGGTCACCCTATATAAAATTCATTTACAAAAGTTAATCTTGTGTTTGTTGTTCGTCGGTACCTCCTCTTCATGTATACCTACCTGAGCGAATCCACCTTTCTCTCTTTTTTTTTTTTTTTTTTTTGAACCTGGGTTTAAATATCTTTGTACGTTGCGAATTCGTAGCAATCGTGAGCTGATGGAAGCGGTCTGAGTCTCCGCCTGATACTATTTACATGGAGCTCCTTGAAAAGATCCCAAGAAGAATTAACAATATTATTGGTCCTGATCTGGAAGCTCGGCTTCAATCACTTGCCCACCGCCGTCGGGTTGCCTCCCTGTGCCATTTTTATAAATACTTTCATGGTAATTATTCGGATGCGCTCTTCGCTATGCCACCGAGACATTTTGAATTTCAGCGCAATACTAGACTGACGGCGAGATCTCATCAGTTTACAATTGAGCTGGCGAGATGTAGTCGTAACTTCTATGCTAACCGTTTCTTTTCTCGCACATTTCGCTTGTGGAACTTCTTTCCGGCTCCATGCTTTCCAACCAACTTTAATCTGCAAAAAAAATAAATAAATGCAATGTCAGTATGCTATCTACTGCCTGGTTACTCTTTTCTCCTTCTACTCATTACTAATTCTGTTCCTAATTCCACTACACCCTGTGTAGTCCCTAGTGTCTTAATGTCTGTACTGTCTTACTTGTGGTAATACCGATTTAAAAAGAAAAATTGGGGCAGCAATCCCTCTTTTATACATGTTTTATTGAAAAAGACTGACAAGCTACTGCGTTTCATTAAATGAAAAGAAGAAAACATCTGAAAAATTAAATAATGTTTTTATAATTTTCTTCTTGTTATGGGTCCTTACCTATAACTACAGAATGAACTCTTCCTAACACTATGCATACTACGCCTCTCAAGAGTGAGAGAGAGACGATTCGAGTCGGGCCGATAGTAGTTCACTCCAAACCAGACTGACAGTCATACTAACACCTTCCACATCTTGTATTATTATTCAGTGTAATATATCTTCGTTATTTCTACTCTCGTGTTCGTGTTGTTCTTCCTTGGTCCTAACCTGGACCATAACAATTTACTTTGGTCTTTCTTTTATTCTTCTTTCGTTTAGTTTCCTTCTTTCTCATTCTTTCATTCACTTTCTTTCTTTTCCTCTGGTTTTTCTTTTTTCTTCTTTCATTTATTTTCCTTCTTTATTTTTAATAAAGAAATTACATTGGGTTAACATATGACTAATAATGGCGCTAAAATCAGCGATTTTTAACAAAACCTCCTTCCAGTAAATTTAACTTTGGCTTGAAATGCAGTATCTTGATTAAGGGAAATATGAAATTTTATTCTATTGGCTTGAAATAGAAAATAAAATAAAAGCCTTAGGAGCGATTTAAAAAAAAATTATTTTAAACCTTAGGTATGGCGTTTCTCTGGCGGTAACTATATATAATTGACCATTTAGTCATTTTCCTTATTTCCTCTGCTGTATTCACTCAGACAGGCCAATTTACATATGAGATGGGAATCTACATAAGTATTTAATGTTCCGGAAAACCGAATGAGACTAAGCGATATCTCTTGCGCGTCTTTAAGATTTCCTCAAGATCGACTGGTGAGCGATTCGAGCAGCCCGCACCCCAAACCCAGCCGCCCGCTTACACCCACCTCCTGCCGTTCGACCGACCGTTCGACCAATCAATTCAATACGACCGTCAATTAAAATACAAATAGACAAATAAAATAGGGGGAAAGAAAAATTGTTAAACAATAACAGTCAAGAAAACGTGTTTGAGTAGGCTTTCCAAACGTTGTAATGAGGTCAGCGTTCTCAAGGAGATGTAAAGCGGGCACGTTTCACAAGCAACACAAATGCAGCAGAAAGAGTGACAGAGAGAGACAGAGAGAGAGAGTCAGAAATAGAGAGAGACAGGTAGACACAGAGAAAAGTGAGTAGACGTAAGAGAGGGAGAAAAAAGAAACAAAGTGGCAAGCAATGTGAGAGAAAGAGAGAGATAGAGTCAGAAATAGAGAGAGATAGGTAGACAAAGTAAAGTGAGTAGACGTAAGAGAGGGAGAAAAAAGAAGCAAAGTGGCAAGCAATGAGAGAGAGAGAGAGAGAGTCAGAAATAGAGAGAGATCGGTAGACACGGAGAAAAGTGAGTAGACGTAAGAGAGAGAGAGAGAGAGAGAGAGAGAGAGAGAGAGAGAGAAAAGAAACAAAGTGGCAAGCAATGAGAGAGAGAGAGTCAGAAATAGAGAGAGATGGGTAGAGAGAGAAAAGTGACTAGACGTAAGAGAGGGAGAAAAAAGAAACAAAGTGGCAAGCAATTAGAGAGAGAGAGAGAGAGTCAGAAATAGAGAGAGATCGGTATACATAGGGAAAAGTGAGTAGACGTAAGAGAGAGAGAGAGAGAGAGAGAGAGAGAGAGAGAGAGAAGAAACAAAGTGGCAAGCAATGAGAGAGAGAGAGTTAGAAAAAGAGAGATATAGATAGACATGGAGAAAAGTGAGTAGACGTAAGAGAGGGAGAAAAAAGAAACAAAGTGGCAAGCAATAAGAGAGAGACAGACAGACAGACATGAAGAAGAGGACAAATTTATTAAATAAAAATTAGAACCTAATTGGTGGTTGAGATAGTTGTATTCTTATTTATTTCATTTCGATGGGGTGTTAGTGTTCTTTCATCTAATGATTCGTTCCTATTTTTTATCAATTCACCCCAAACAAGGCGATAATGCCACTAAGACTCAAGTGACTACTGAGAGTGAAAGAGATTGAAAATACTTTAGAAGAAGCCGGAAACCCAATCCTCAACAGGAAACGAGAAATAAACATCTACTTCTATTAAAAAAGACTGGGGAAAAGTGTGAACCGGGCGAGAGACAAACCTGTCTATTCCTATTGAGAAAAATAGAAAAATAAAATTTAAGAGTTTACACGGAAATGTTAGAAGTACAGAATTTAAAAGGAACCGGAAACACAATCCTAAACATAAAAAAGATAAACCTCTACTCCTGCTCAAAAGACTAGGGAGGTGTGTGAACCGGACGATAGGCGAACCTATATACTCCTATTGAGAAATAAATAGTAAAAGAAAAGTCAGTGTTTAGGCGGAGACGTTAGAAGTAAAGAGCTGAAGTAGATTTTAGAAGGAATCGGAAACCCAATCTTAAACAAGATACAAGGGATAAACCTCTACTCCTGTTCAAAAGACCGGGAAGGAGTGTGAACCGGACGATAGGCGAACATATCTACTATTGATAAAAAATAGTAAATAAAATTTCAGTTTTTAGGCGGAGATGTTAGAAGTTTGTTGCCATATTTATCATCAACGTTTCGGATGTTGTACGCTCCAGGCTTCTTCAGGTGGTTGTAATGTCGAACTGAACCCTTTATATCGCTCGCTGGGGTAGACTGTTCTAGTTCTACGTGTCATGTCTAATGGATGTCAGTTATCAGTTATCTCCTTTTAATTCCGCTCTCCAAGTTCTCCACCGCCTTAACCAGGTATTGAACTCAAACTCTTTGTGTCCTGTCACAGGATCTAATTAACGCCTTCATTCACTGTGCCATGTTTCCTTGAGGACATCTGTGTATGAATTTCTGGGTATTATAAACCTAATGTCTTCAGCAACCATTTTTACCTGTGCTCATATTGCACTGGTAAAAATTAGCCATATGTTAGGCTACAAAAATCTCCTGAGCCGACCAAACATAGAAATGAATACAATATGGGAACCAGTAATAAGGAGTGCCAGAGAAAAGCAATAATAACAAAGAGAATTGCAATATGAGCTCTGGTAAAAAACATGCAATGATAACAGCAAAAATTGCAATATATATGGCAACAAAGATGAGGATGATAGTCCGAGCAATTTAAATTGTGTACATAATACTTCATCTCTGAAATAAAGACAGATATATCGAAATTCTTGACAAAATTCAAGGTAGGGTCTGTAATGAAATTAATTCTGACCTGGCATCTCGACTGTCCTCTCTTTCTCACCGACGTGACCTTGCTTCAATCTGTCTTTTCATGGCAATAGTTCTGATGAGCTTTCCTACTTCGTGCCTCGACTGCATGAATTTAAGCGTCTGACTAGGTTGGCAGTTAGGTCCCACCGTTTTACTGTATATTCTATTCTAATAACTTATTTTCTCGCACTTTTCGGTTGTGGAACTATCTTCCTATCCCTTGATTCCCTACCACCTACTATCTTCAAAAAATTTAATGCAACGCCAATCGCCATCTTCAGTTTTCACAAAACCTGTCCTTTCATTATGATTAATCCTAGCTTATACATTTTCGTTCTCTTTCACTCTCAGTAAGACGTAATGTAGCTCCCCCGTGTCTTTCCTATAAATATTTTCATGGTAATTGTTCTGATGAGGTTTCCTCTTTGGTACCTAAATGAATTTACGCGCAGTTCTAGATTGGCAGTTAGGTATCACCAACTCACAGTTGAAATGGTTAGATGTAACCGTAAGTTCTATGCTAACAGTTTCTTCTCTCGCACTTCCTGCTTGTAGAGATCTCTTCCGGTTTCTCGTTTTCAAGTCAACTTTAGTCTTCGAACATTTATAGGCAATGTCAATGGTTATCATTCTTTTTCTCATATTTCAAGCGTCCGGGGTAAGACGATAATCTACGTCCAACAACAAGGCCTCTGGAACGATTGCTGCTAGTTCTAAGCTGGTTCTCTTTAATCCTGATATGCTACAGTGTTCCCATAGAAATTGATTGCAATATATTAGACTACCTCTGTCCTATAAGGGATGGTATATTTAGTGTATGAAATGTGAACGCAAGTGTACAAACTATTATGGGACAGAGGTAGAAATAAATAATTTTAATATGATGAAGTTCTTCTAGAGGTCGAATCTAATAATGAAAATACTAATAACGGTAATAATAATAATAATATAAAAATAATAATAATAGTAATAATGAAAATAATAATAATAATTATAATAATAATAATAATGGAAAAAATAACAACAATAATGGAAATAATATTAATAATAATGAAGATAATAATAATAATAATGGAAATAATAAATAATTATGTAAAAAGAAGAAAAGGGATGTAAAAAATGAAAAAAAAAACAGGAAAGAACAAAGAGAAAGGTTATCAGAGAAATATGGAAGTTGTAGAGAGAAGAAAAATTAGTCATTGCAAACGCGCGCAAAGTTGGTAATGATCCCTGAAGGCGAAGAGGTGAAATGTAGAACTCATTTCCGAACTGCCCATTAAGTATTTTTAAGTAGCGCTACTAAATCCATAGGATTTATGCATAGGTACAGAATGATATAGAAAACGAAGTATAAGAAAAATAAAAAAAAATAAATAAAAAAACCCAAAGAAATGCTAAATGCAAAGCGAGCAAATAGGCGCAAAAATTTAACTATCCGTGGAGGGAATTTGTTGCACAAGTGCAGGAAAATAATATACTTTTCATAATCATTTTTTTTTAATATAAAAAAAAAACGACCTTATCTGGCACAGGAGTTAACCATTAGCCAAGGAGGTGTGGTTTTTTGCGCCCTGTATTGTAACTGGAGCTATGATTCTCCTCATTTTAGATCGGAGAAGTTTCTCAGCCCCGGGGATTCCCACCCTGAGGTAGCACCATCCTCATTGCAGTAAGAGTGGTTGGGTCGGCGTAATCTCGATGCCAGCGTGATAGTGGGCGCAGGCGCGAGGCAAAAACACAATGTTTGTCATTGGCTCGTAGTCATAAGCATGCGTATGGAGCTCCCCACGTTAAAACGACCTTAGTGGGGAGGCCAGCTAAAATAAATACAAAACTTCACCAGGACACTTCGACGTGGTGTTATGGTTAACAAGCATGTCTCGCTAGATCAATTACGACTGAGTTCGATCCTCACTGGGTGCCTCATAATTTCGTTCTTGCGCCACATCTAAGCTACGTTTAATAAATCACTATTGGGCACTTCGATGTCGTGTATTATGGTTAACAAGCATATCTGACTTGATCAGTTAAGACTGAGTAGTGTTCGATCCTCACTGGGTGGCCTATCTTTTCAGCCTTGTGCCATAACTAATCGACGCTAAGCAAATGATTATACAAAATTTCATCCGATAAAAGATTTGAGAACTACCCATGATAGCGGGCTACTCTTAAAATGTTGGAGTTGTATGTGGTGTGTGCTACAACCAAAAGGGAAAGTGGTAGGAGGGGAAGATCATCATCGTCCTTCGACCTCGTGCGTTTATTCCTGCTAGAAAGTTCACTCTCAAGAACATGGCGAACTCAGAGATTGAATCCACCATAAAGAAGTGTAAAGAAAACAAACAAGACCGATATATATATATATATATATATATATATATATATATATATATATATATATATATATATATATATATATATATATATAAATACAAACAAGTGTATGTATTAAACAACAAAATTTACAATGGACATAGACATTAATATTTCTGTTTATGTGTGAACGTAAAGAGTTTGTATTTTGGTGAGTGTTCGTACGTACGTGTATGTTTGTATAATGTTCATGGCGTCTCCCACAAATGGGAAGACGCAATCTTCTGCGAGAACTTACATTGTAGATGTGTTCGCTGAAAATGAAGAAATGAAAAAGAGAATGAGGCAAGAAATCGCCCAGTACTTATAGTGTAGGGGGAGAGATCCCTAGTGAATAATTAGGGAATTAATGAGGAGCTAACTCCCACAGTATGCAATAAATGATTTAAAATGGACATTTGAAAACCACGTTGAAATAAAAATGGGTTATTTGAAAAAGAGGTCATACAAGTCATTAGAGATTTTCGAAAGATTATTTATAAAATTAAAGCAAGAAATCTGCCTTTTCTACAAGTACTTCCACGGTAATTGCTCTGAGGAGTTGCTTTCGCTTGTCCCTAAGCCTCGTGAATTTAAGCGTCCTACGAGGCTGGCATCCCGTTCCCACCCCTTCACCGTTGAAACTGTTAGATGTAGACGTCTTTTCTACTCCAATAGCTTCATGTCTCGCACATCTCGCCTATGGAACTCCCTTCCCTATTACTGTTTCCCTGACAAATACAATCTCCAACGGTTTAAGTGTAACGTCAATCGTCATCTCCAATTGCCTTGATCTATCCACTTCCTGACATCTTTCATTCCTATCTGCTCTCGCTCTATATCTTCCGTAACCCCACTTCCTCGATCGACCCTCCGTCCTTCTTTCTCCACATCCCTTCCTTTACCACTCCTATCTGCTCTTCCTCCAACCCTTCTGTAACTCCATGCATGATAGTGGCCACCGGCCTTGCTTGGGGTGATACGCTTTAAAAAAAAACAAAAAAAACAAACAAACAAACAAAAAAACATTGCCTATTCAGTATGTCTTCAACTTGATAGGGATGAGATACACGCAGCCCATCTGATTACATTAATTTTATTTCATTCTTTTTTTACACATTTTCTTTCTTTGTTTTTTCTTTCTTTCTTCTTTCTTTCTTCTTTCTTTCTTCTTAATAAACAATATCAACGAAAAATATTTCGGTCAATATTCTGTGGCACGGAGTTAAAACAATTCATACTGGATTAGGCACAAGTCAAGAATGAAAACGACGAAATAAAAGATTTTTTGTTGCTTTGAAATAGATAGACTTGAATGACGTCACACATTATGAAATGGACAAAGTCCGACAATTATGTTAAGACATTTTTTATGTTTATACGTTATTTTTATAGATACAAATATTTAAGTAAATGCTCTGTTTATAATAAACAGTATTAACAACATTTACCGGCCTGAATGTCCGATAAATTTTCATAGAAAACATTTGTCCTCCGACAGGAATCGAACCTGTATCCTACACGGAACCGTCATTTAGCCTGACGTGCCTTAACCGATTAGGCCACAGAGTAGCGTGCGGTTAGCAAGGCTGATTTTACTGTTTTTAAACTAGAATTCTCCATGATTTTCTTTCATACATTCGTATCTGCTCGGTGCGTATCCAAATGTAAAGAAATGACGTCACACATTATGAAATGGACAAAGTCCGACAATTAAGACATAATTTTAAGACATTTTTATGTTTATACGTTCTTTTTATAGATACAAATATTTTAGTAAATTCTGTTTCGATGATAATTTCTATAGGACACAGGTTCGATTCCTGTCGAAGGACGAAAATTTTCTCTGATAATTTCTCGGACATTCAGGCCGGTAAATGTTGTTAATACTGTTTATTATTTGTATCTATAAAAATAACGTATAAACATAAAACATATGTCTTGAAATATACTTGAATGTTGACACACTCGGGCTAAGCCCGACTTCCGGAGTCGCCACTCATATATATATATATATATATATATATATATAAGCTATCTGTTTTAAATTTTTTATTATATTCAGAATAGAAATTTGTTTGTAAAGCGATCATTGTCATTAAATAAAATTAAATTAAAATAAAAATTGAATATATAGTAATTAGAGTTATAAATATCATTTAGAATGTTTATTTCTTCTTCATCTAGATTCTGTGTCCCTTCAGAGTGTTGGTGATCAAGGCTCTCCACAACTTCCTGTCCTTTGGATTAATGCGTTGATTTGCCATGTTCCAATTTTCCAAGCCTTCTTTCTTCAGTATCTGCACTAGAAATATCAACTGAAAGTTAATTAAAAATGATAGATGGATTGGTGGATATATATATTTCAAATTTGAACGCATAAGTTTATTTTTGTTAGCGTTACTTTTTATACATACATATTCCAAAATAAATTTTTTTATATTTACCCTGATCTGCTTCTTCATGTGTCACGCCCCGTCAGGACGTAGGTGATCGTCGCTCTCCACAATTTTCTGTTCTTTGTGGCTCTTAATAAATGTCGTCTTTTTGTTATTTCTCCTGAACCCTGTTTCGCTATCCATTTAATCAAGCTCACTAAATATGTTATGCATTGTTTTCCCCTGTCTCTCTTGCCTCCAATCTGTCCCGTGAGGATCAAATTTTCCAAACCCTCTTTCCTCATTAGTTGCCCTAGAAACCACAACTGTCTCTTCTTGATGTTATGTATAAGTTACCTTTAGGTTTCCATTTTCTCTAAAACTTTGTCACATTTTCGGACCGTGGTATTCTCAGCATCCTTCTGTAGAACAACGTAAGACTATATTATGCTTAGAAATTAAGCAAAAAAAAAAAATGAATTTCATTTTTCCCCAACATCCGTTGCTTTCACTGTTATAATTTTTTATTTTCCATTTATCAGAAATCCATTGATTAATTGCTCATAATAAATTCAAAATCATTTATAAATGTCCAATAAAATTATAGAAATCGTAAATAAATTAATTAGGCATTAAGTATTTTCAGACATTGGTGAATATTTGATTAATCACTGACTGAAAACGAAGCTAAATTTCGGAACGTCATTAAAACGAGAATAGTAGGCGAAATTTTTTTTTTTTTTTTGGAAAGGAAAGCAAGAAAGATTTTAAATACGTTTAATGTATCTACGAGTGTCATTTTTAATACGATCCAAAATATAATTATCGTGGAAAAGAAACAAATGAATGAATTAATGAATAGAAGAAAAATAAAAATGAGGGCGCCTCATGGATAGCTTATAATGAATAAACAGAAAACGAAAAACTATGAAGGAAAACGAAGAATTTAGGTACCTCCACGAGATCGCTAAAAAAAGAGCATAGCATGAAGAAAAAGACGCCAAACTTGACGAAAACAAAATTTTATCGTCTAAATATTTATGTTATTATTAAGAGGAAAGATCAAAGTTTATTTTAATTATTTAAAAAAAAATGTCATTCTTTTTAGAACAAACTGAATTTTAATTTAAAAATCCTTGTTTCTCTTTCTATCACCGGAACTAGTAAAATAACATATACAATTTTTAATACGTTTTTTTTTGTATGACACACATTAATTTGGAAAATCTTGCACAAATGAAGATAATTGTCAGATGTTGATGAAGTTTTCAGAATGTATTCACAGATAATCGAAATTATTATAAATATGCTTTCTTTTATTAAAGTCATGGCAGAAATATTTATTTCCCCCTCTATAAATAATTTTATGAAAACGCTAGATATTCGATCACGTTAGGTTTAGTGATTCCAATAGTTAAAAGCACAAGGCTTTGAGGAATTTAAATCATGTTTTTTTTTTGTTTTTAATTGGACCCCCCTACCTGAAAATCAGCTCTGAATTGTAACATACAAAACTCAATAAAACAAATATATTATTTAATTTCAAATGCTTTTATTTGCTTTTAGTTGTTTTTATGAATATGGACAATATTTTCTGACGGCAAAAACAATGTGCGATGAAAAATGAATTTTTAATACAATTATTTGTTATTTTTTTAAATTATAATAGATTTTTACATTTAAGTTGTTAAAATATTATAAAATTAGTTAAAAGCCGCATCAGGTTTTGTAAGTGACCTGATGAGATAGATCTTTGTTTAGCGCGTTGTAAATTGTATCGTTTTGACTAATCAGAAGACCCGCAGTAATTAAGAAATATAATTTTGTGTTTATAATCGAGCTCTAATTATAAAGTACGGAAGACCAACCAGAATACAATTAAGTTGCGTTATTTGAGTTAAGCACTGTTCTCCGCTGTTAAGGCATTTACTTTTGCGAAACACGTGTGGAGAAGTTGATTTTTCAATTTCAACAGAGAAGGGTACCTAAAAGTATCAGTATCATCTTATGAAATTTATATGATCTTATTTTTATATTAATCTCAGTTATGGCATTTTTTCCATAAATGAAATATCAAAATTAATAATAAAACGAATAGAAATACAGATAACGCATTAAAATGTAATAAATGTACATAAAATTATAGTATTTTATGTACACTTCTGATAAAATTTCATAAGAAAGGTAGAAATTAATTAGATACATTTCTTATAAAATTTAATCTCATTCGTAACAGTCTTGTTTTAATTTATTTATAATATATTTTCCATAAAGCATCATAAACGTAAAGGTGAAAGCTAAGTACAAAAAAAACAAAAAAAAAATTAGAGCGCTGAAAGTCTTCCTTAAAAATAACGAGGTAAATAATTTGTTCGCTTAAATGTAAAATATTTCACTTTTCTCCTTCCGTAGAACAAATTATCCTCACGGAATCCGTCAATATGTCATTCATCACTTGTCAAGTGACGCGAATGTTTATGACCTGCTTTGTTTTATTTTCAAATTACATCTTTTCGGCGCAGAAGCTAAGTTAAGCTTGGTTCAAAATATTTTAAACATTATAATTTCTGATTTTCTTAAAATAAGTTTTGAAAAAGTGATAATTGATATTTAAAAGAATTTCAAACTGAGATTCTCATTGATTCTATAAAATGGAAAAAAATGGTCAATTTTGCTGACACAAAAAAAACCCAAGATTTTAACGAAATTTTCGGACGTGTTAGGAACGATTAAAAATGTAAAAAAATACCAGAAAAATACTTTGATCTTTCCTCTTAATAATAACATAAACATTTAGACGATAAAGTTTTGTTTTTGTCAAGTTTGGCGTCTTTTTCATCATGCTATGCTCTTTTTTAGCGATCTGGTGGAGGTACCTGACGAAGATGAAAAAGATGAAAGAAAAATGAATAGGAGAAAGCTACAGATCTGATGACGTCTACGAAGAAAAACGAAAGAAGAAAGGTATGAATGAGAAAAAACGAAATATCTGACAACAAATAAATGAAAGTAGGACCAAAGAATAAAGAAAGAAAGAACTAACTATTAAAAGAAAGAAGGAGAGAGAAACAAGAAAAATGAAGAAAGAATGAATTGATCAGAGAAAGAAATAAAGAATGTAATGAATAATTAAGAAAGAAAAGAAGAAAGGAGAGGGAACCAGAAAGAAAGAAAGAAAGAAAGAAAGAAAGAAAGAAAGAAAGAAAAAGGAACATAAACGAAGGAAGGAAGAAAGAAAGAACAGAACAGAAAGAAAGAAAGAAAGAAAGAACAGAACAGAAAGAAAGAAAGAAAGAAAGAAAGAAATGGAAGGAAGGAAGAAAGAAGCAATAAAAAAGAAGAAATAAAAAGGAATAGAAAGAAAGAAAGAAAGAAATAACTAGTAAGAGAGATAGAAACAAGAAAATGAAGAAAGAACAGAACAGAAAGAATCACAGAATGTAAGGAAGAATCAAGAAAAATAAGAAAGAAAAAGAGGAGCAAAAAAGAAAGAAGAAAGAAAGAAAAAAAAAACGATTTATTTAATTCTTTCTCTCTCCTAGAATAGTTGTTCCATTTAGTGTATGAAATGTAGTTAGAAATGTTAGAATTATAATGAGACCAGGGTAGTAGTTACTCTCGCAACGTGAATCTCGTGCACGACTACGAGACTACGATATTGGAGCATCCAATGAGATTTGAACTCAGTTCAATGCCAATTGCCTACGAAATATGTAGAAAAATATGACAAACTGCAAAGGTTTTTTTTTAGTGACGCGTTTCATCCGTTAGGATTTCATCGGACTGGGTTTTGTTGACGATGACACGTCTACACATGCGCACGAAACGAGAGACGCAGGTAGTTTCAAAATATTTTGAAAGAATATTTTTGAAAGAATATTTTTTTTTCTCAATCTAGCTGAAATCATCTGTATTCTTTTTCTTTTTCTCTCCACCGCCTGTTACTGACTTTCCCACACTGCGACAATATAACATCTACCAAGAATAGTCATAAATTGTTATAACCCTCTCACGAAACTGTCAGGCACACTTATTCCCGTTAAAAAAGAACAACAAAAATCTTTTAATGTCATTCAACTTCCATTTAATAATGGTGAAGCTGTATCTTACTACGGGTATAGCTAAGTTGTTGATAGCCTCCATTTTATTGGTCCTATTAAGTTACCTTTCAAACACACTCTCATATAATACTCGTTTCCGATCTTTTTTCTTCATAATTGAATTTTGTATTCCGTCTCCTTCATTAATTCCTAAGTATTTGTATGTACCCTCTTGGTCTAGTTTCTTAATCATGTTGTTGATATCAAAGTCTAAAGTCGTAGTTTTCGTTAGTTTACCGGCTCTGAAGTTTCTTTTCTTTGTTTTCACCTCTTTCATTATTATTATTATTATTACTATTATTATTATTATTTCCGGAGTAATCGATATCAATTTTTTTTATATCGATTACACACAGGCTAGAATTTCTAAGAGCTGTGGACATTTTATGTAGGCCTCGCTAAACCCGTAGAACTATTCCATTACAAAGATTGACCTTTCAAAACAAGCGCCATTTCAATTTTAGTAACTAATGATTTCTACCAGCGCCTCACATCACATCCTACTGGCCAACGCTTCCACACGTCCGACGCAATACTCCCTTTCGACGATTCATTTTGCACTTGCTAAACCTGATGTCAGTTAAGCTTGCACGAAGTGACGACCTTCGGTTCATTGAAGGCGGCGGACGTTTGAAAGTTCACTCGGCGCGTAGAAGCTCTTGAGCATAACCGAACGGCCGGAAGGGCAAAATCAGATGCAAGAAGTGACATAAGACGAGCGTCGGGTGATGACAGTTTGCGTCTGTTTCGCTAATGAGAATCGACTAAGAATGACTGAAAAAAAATCTATCTTACATATTTATAAGTTTGCTCTTCGTCTTTGCATTAAATATTGCGGTCTTATCTGGTCTGGTTTGGCTTGGTTTGGTTTACTTTGGTTTAGTTTGTTTTGTTTGACGCCATTCTGCATAAGTTCAATGGATAATTTAATGGCGGCAAAGTTTATATTGTTGGTAATAATTTCTTCCCGAAAATGTATTGTTGGTAATATTTCTTCCCCAAAACTGTATTGTTGGTAATACTAC
>OZ038494.1:24026322-24091322 GCA_964036315.1 Acanthosepion esculentum | reverse complement strand
TATTTTTTTTTCTACGCTTACAAACATTTAGCTGCCAAAAATGGTATAGAAGTATCGTGAAATAAAACAAATGGTTGGATAAAGAGAAAAATAATAAGAAAATTGCGCCTAATTATGTCGATTTTTTTTTATATGAATTCAGTATGATTATTAATCAATGATTATTATATGCTTCATTATTGAATTCAGTGGCTGATATAAACAGAATATAAACAGAATCGGGCAATTATTTTGCATTTAGTCAACTATTTCCGTCGCAGTATTATTGGTAATAATTAAAACGTCGTAAATCTTTAACAAATCTACTTCATAAATAGCTCTCCTCATAAATACCAGACATATATATGAGAGGGATTGAAAGTGTTGACGTATTGAGATACGTCAAAACTTTTCTTATGTCAAATGATTACATATATAACGGGTATGATTTAGTATCTGTCTATATTTCTGAGATGAGGTATTATGTAATTTACATTATTCGGACTATTGTCCTCATCTTTGTCGCCATATTTATTACAACGTATTGCCCTTTCAGTATCTGTCTATATTTCTGAGATGAGGTATTATGTACATTATTTACATTATTCGGACTATTGTCCTCATCTTTGTCGCCATATTTATTACAACGTATTGCCCTTTCAGTATCTGTCTATATTTCTGAGATGAGGTATTATGTACATTATTTACATTATTCGGACTATTGTCCTCATCTTTGTCGCCATATTTATTACAACGTATTGCCCTTTCAGTATCTGTCTATATTTCTGAGATGAGGTATTATGTACATTATTTACATTATTCGGACTATTGTCCTCATCTTTGTCGCCATATTTATTACAACGTATTGCCCTTTCAGTATCTGTCTATATTTCTGAGATGAGGTATTATGTACATTATTTACATTATTCGGACTATTGACCTCATCTTTGTCGCCATATTTATTACAACGTTTTGGCCTTTCAGTATCTGTCTATATTTCTGAGATGAGGTATTATGTACATTATTTACATTATTCGGACTATTGTCCTCATCTTTGTCGCCATATTTATTACAACGTATTGCCCTTTCAGTATCTGTCTATATTTCTGAGATGAGGTATTATGTACATTATTTACATTATTCGGACTATTGTCCTCATCTTTGTCGCCATATTTATTACAACGTATTGCCCTTTCAGTATCTGTCTATATTTCTGAGATGAGGTATTATGTACATTATTTACATTATTCGGACTATTGACCTCATCTTTGTCGCCATATTTATTACAACGTTTCGGCCGTTGTACGCTCCGGCCTTCTTCAGGTGGTTGGAATGTCGAACTGAACCCCTTATCCACTGTGCCATGTGTCCTTGAAAACACATGGCACAGTGGATAAAGACGTTAGTTAGATCCAGTGACAAGACACAAAGAGTGTGAGTTCAATACCAGGTTAAGGCGGTGGAGAACTTGAAGAGGGAAATTAACAAGAGATAATTGATAACCGACATCGATTAAACATGGCACGTGTAAGTAGAACAGTCTACCCCAGTGAGCGAAATAAAGGGTTCAGTTCGACATTCCAACTACCTGAAGAAGGCCGGCGCGTAGAACGGCCGAAAACTTGTAACAAATATAGCGACAAAGATGAGGACAATAGTCCGAATAATGGAAATAATGTACAAAATACCTCTTCTCAGAAATATAGACAGATACTAAATCGTACTGGTTATATATGTACTCATTAGACAGAAGAAAGGTTTTGACGTATTTGTTTAATAAATCCTACATTTATATATGTACTCATTAGACAGAAGAAAGGTTTTGACGTATTTGTTTAATAAATCCTACATTTATATATGTAATCATTAGAGAGAATGAAAGTTTCGACGTATTTGTTTAATAAATCCTACTCATTATATATGTAATCATTAGAGAGAATGAAAGCTTTGACTTATTTGTTTAATAAATCCTACTCTTTATATATGTAATCATTAGAGAGAATGAAAGCTTTGACGTATTTGTTTAATAAATCCTACTCGTTATATATGTAACCCATTAGATAAACTAAAAATTTTGCTGTACATTTTTACGTGTAAATCCTCTACTTTTCATATGTAATGACGTGCGTAATTGAAAATTTTCACGTATTACTTCGCCGAATATCAAAATGTATTTCTCGTTTTCTCTTTCTTTCTTTAATTTCTTGTTTCTTCCATATTTTCATTCTTTCTTCACTTCATTCAGTCCTCAATATATTCTTTCTTCCTTTATTTCTGTCTTTCGTTTATTTCCTCTTCGTTTTTGTCTTTCTTAATTAATTCATATTTTCAATCTTTCTTTCTCCCTTTCCTTAATTTCTATATTTACCCTCTTTCTCTTTCTCTTTCTTCTGCTTCATTTACATAACAATTTCTATTCTTCTATATTTTTCCATATTTTCTTATTTCTTTTGTTTCTTCTTCATTCATTCATGATTTATCTTTTTAATATTCTTCCATATTTCCTCTCCTTTCTCTTTGTCCTTCTTTACTTCGTTTATTAATGGATATTTTCTTTCTTTCTTTTTTCATTCTTTCTTTCTTTCACGGTTTTTTTGTTTTGTATTTCTTTAATTCATTCATTTTTCTTTCCTTCTATCTTTTTTATTTAATTCCATAGTTTCTTTCCTTCACTTATTCATCAATGACTTTCTTTCATTCTTTCTTTCTCTATTATATTTTTTCTTTTTGTCTTTCTTTTATTCGATGCTACTTTGTTTCTTTTTTAATTTCTATATTCTTCCATATTTTCATTCTTTCTCTGTCTTGTTTTCGTTCATTTATTCAGCGATATTTTTCTTTTTTTTTCTTTCTTTCTATATTTTTATATTTCCTTTTGTCTTTTTGTATATCTTTAATTCATTCATTTTGCTCTCTTTTTTTTAAATTTGTATATTCTTCTATATTTCCTCTCTTTTCTCTTTGTCTTACTTTTTTCCTATAGTCTTCGATATTTTCTTTCTTTCTTTCTTTCTGTCTGTCTTTCTTTTTTTATTTTTTTATATTTCCTTCTTTCTTTTTGTCTTTCACTCAATTTTCTCTTCTTTTTTAATTTTAATATTCTTTCTTATTTCCTCTCCTTTACTTCCTATATTCTTCGATATTTTCCTTCTTTCTTTCTTTCATTATTTCTTTCTTTCTATATTTTTTATATTTCCTTCTTTGTTTTTATCTTTCTTTTATTCATTCATTTTTCTCTCTTTCTGTTTTTTTTTAATTTTTATATTCTTCCATATTTCCTCTCTTTTCTCTTTGTCTTAATTTACTTCCTATATTCATAGATATTTTCTTTCTTTTTTCTTTCTTTTCTCTCTCTCTCTCTTTCTTTCTCTCTCTCTCTCTATCTATCTCCATTGTTTCATTTCCAAATTAAACCTTTTTTTTCCTATTCTTATTCACTCCGCCCTGCTTCCTTTATTTTAATGAAAACAGACTCATTCCACTCACGCTTCGTTTCCCCACATTTAATGCTGGACATTCAAACTCTGCCTTTCTATTTCTTCCATTAAAAGAATCCCTAATTCGATTGATTACAATTTGCCTCATCAGCGACATCATGGTCGCTTACTTGGCAGATTATTATTCATTTCGAAATTAATTTTTTTTCCATGCATCACTTCTCGCCTGACTGCGAAATCATATTTACCTTTTTATTTTGTTCACCTACAGAACCGACCATTTCTCCGTGAATCTTCCGCCCACAGTTATTAGCAAATTTGTCAAAAGGAAGAAATATATATAGAAAAGTCATTTTCTGACACGCATTTGCTTGTAATTGAGTTTGATTTCTTTTTCATTTTATTTCCTCCATACAATAACTGTCTCGTGTCCTCCTAATGATTGGCCCGCCTTTGAGCTGTTCATATCTATCTATCTATCTATCTATCTATCTATCTATCTATCTGTTGTGGTATCCTCCCTCTAAAGAGTCTATGTTGGAATCTTCCGCCTACTATAAGATTAGTAGGAGAGAAGGCCTTGGGGGAACAGTTGAATTGATTGAATGCTGGTCAACCGACACACACTCACTAGTCGTGTAATACTCTTCTGTTGTACTTACTGTTTAATATATTATATATCTGCAACATTATTTTGCTATTTCTTTAACCATTTACTTGGTCACAACACTATCTCAGATCTCTTCAAATCTATCTATCTATCTATCTATCTATCTATCTATCTCAGATCTCTTGAAATCTATCTATCTATATATCCCAGATCTCTTGGAATCTATCTATCTATCTATCTATCTATCTATCTATCTATCTATCTATCTATCTATCTATCTATCTATCTATCTAACTATCTATCCTCTGCCACTATCTGTGTCAGTCTGCGCATCTCTTCTCTCCCACTCTCTCTCTCTCTCTCTCTCTCTCTCTCTCTCTCTCTCTATATATATATATATATATATATATGTATATATATATATATATATATATATATATATATATATATATATATATATATATATATATATTGAATTGGACAGAGTCCGACAATTTATTTAAAGACATTTATGATATATTTAACGGTTTTTTTATAGATACAAGTATTTAAGCAAATGCATTTGCTTAAATACTTGTAGCTATAAAAATAACGTTAAACATATCATATATATATATATATATATATATATATATATATATATATATATATATATATATATATATATATACATTGGCTTAGCAAATCATGATTAGGTAAACTTTTATATTAGACTGTTCTATATTGGGAACGAAGTTCGATAAACATTATTTTCTAAATTACAATGCAAATTCCCCCACACACATAAAAGGAATACATTTCTATTTGCATCAAACATTTCCATTGCTTTCAGACTGTATTTAACAAGCAAGGAGTCCCCTTGTGAATATCGAACTTGCTAAATTTGTTAGGTACGCACGAAGGTTAAATATGATCCCTGTCCGGAAATTCTCTAGCAATTCAAAGTTAAAAAGATGGCCGATGTTAGGAAATAGCGCTTCTTTCTACTGCTCGAACATCTTTTATCAGAAGATCGATTCTATTTTGCCAGTGAGCTCAGAGATTTGGCATTTTTGCAACATTTCCCAAGTTATGTAGGTCATTCTGCAAGTAGAGAGTCCCAGGATATTTAAACTGGTCTGACTTTGTCAACACATGGAACTGAGTTGAAATGATGACCAAATCTTGTCAACAATTAAGTTTAGACAAGAACTGGTTAATAATAAATGCAGGCGGAGACGTTTTACTTTATTTTGAAAAGCTATGGAGGTATGTACAAAGATCTTCACGATCTTAATTGCATACCCAGCAGAGGAGGGCAGCACCAGTCAGACTGACGTAATCAGGGTGGACCTTATCAGACCAAGAATCTTACAGCCCCATGTAACCAGGTTTGCCAGATCATGCCTGTCTCAATCCCCTTTGAGCAGCAAGGAAGGCTCATCTGGCCAAGCATGTGTGCTTCTCCATTGTTCAGTGTTGTCCACCCAAATCAAATTCATGCAAATGGCCTCGTCAAACTATTTTTCTTTCACAGCCATCTCCGCCTCCACCACTACCAGTAGAGGGAATTGGGAGAGTGAACGATGGTCCCGATGCTCAGATAAAAATGAGTGCTGATGACAAGAGTGAATCAATAAGTCTGTAGACTGAGACCGTTATTAGCTGAAATTTGATCTAAAATTTTCACTATATAATATATATCGATATGATTAATGGAGATGTATTAAGTGCATTAACAAGAAAGGAGCTTATATCTGTTGTGTAAAATATTTTTTTCATCATTAAGCTATAGACATTAATTATTTTAATTATAATATAAAACACTCAATACATTTACATGAGTATTGTAACTGAAAATATTCATGCCAGTTGGATGGTTTCAAGAGATACACGACAATTCCCCTCACTGACCCTTAAAATGGGAAAAATTAATAATTCCAAAGGACAGCAAATCTTCAAGAATGCCAATGTATATCTTATCTAAAATATAACAAAATTTAAAAAAAAAGAAATCATGGAAGTGAGTGCAAATGATTACCAAATCTTGTCAAAAAATAAATTTAGACAAGAATTGGTTAATAATAAATGCAAACAGATATTTGACTTTATTTTGAAAAGCTATGGAGGTATGTGCTTTTCCCCTTTCATGCATGTCATCTACAATGTTTCTGCCTAGAAAGTGTGTCTTGTAAGCATTTTCAGATAAAAGCTATGGAGGTATGTGCTTCCCCTTTCATGCATGTCATCTACAATGTTTCTGCCTAGAAAGTGTGTCTTGTAACCATTTTCAGATAAAAGCTATGGAGGTATGTGCTTTTCCCCTTTCATGCATGTCATCTACAATGTTTCTGCCTAGAAAGTGTGTGTTGTAAGCATTTTCAGATAAAAGCTATGGAGGTATGTGCTTTTCCCCTTTCATGCATGTCATCTACAATGTTTCTGCTTAGAAAGTGTGTCTTGTAAGCATTTTCAGATAAAAGCTATGGAGGTATGTGCTTTTGCCCTTTCATGCATGTCATCTACAATGTTTCTGCTTAGAAAGTGTGTCTTGTAACCATTTTCAGATAAAAGCTATGGAGGTATGTGCTTTTCCCCTTTCATGCATGTCATCTACAATGTTTCTGCCTAGAAAGTGTGTCTTGGAACCATTTTCAGATAAAAGCTATGGAGGTATGTGCTTCCACTTTCATGCATGTCATCTACAATGTTTCTGCCTAGAAAGTGTGTCTTGGAACCATTTTCAGATAAAAACTATGGAGGTATGTGCTTTTCCCCTTTCATGCATGTCATCTACAATGTTTCTGCCTAGAAAGTGTGTCTTGGAACCATTTTCAGATAAAAGCTATGGAGGTATGTGCTTCCACTTTCATGCATGTCATCTACAATGTTTCTGCCTAGAAAGTGTGTCTTGTAACCATTTTCAGATAAAAGCTATGGAGGTATGTGCTTTTCCCCTTTCATGCATGTCATCTACAATGTTTCTGCTTAGAAAGTGTGTCTTGTAAGCATTTTCAGATAAAAGCTATGGAGGTATGTGCTTTTCCCCTTTCATGCATGTCATCTACAATGTTTCTGCCTAGAAAGTGTGTCTTGTAAGCATTTTCAGATAAAAGCTATGGTGGTATGTGCTTTTCCCCTTTCATGCATGTCATCTACAATGTTTCTGCCTAGAAAGTGTGTCTTGGAACCATTTTCATATAAAAGCTATTGGGGTATGTGCTTTTCCCCTTTCATGCATGTCATCTACAATGTTTCTGCCTAGAAAGTGTGTCTTGTAACCATTTTCAGATAAAAGCTATGGAGGTATGTGCTTTTCCCCTTTCATGCATGTCATCTACAATGTTTCTGCTTAGAAAGTGTGTCTTGTAACCATTTTCAGATAAAAGCTATGGAGGTATGTGCTTTTCCCCTTTCATGCATGTCATCTACAATGTTTCTGCCTAGAAAGTGTGTCTTGGAACCATTTTCAGATGAAAGCTATGGAGGTATTTGCTTCCACTTTCATGCATGTCATCTACAATGTTTCTGCCTAGAAAGTGTGTCTTGGAACCATTTTCAGATAAAAACTATGGAGGTATGTGCTTTTCCCCTTTCATGCATGTCATCTACAATGTTTCTGCCTAGAAAGTGTGTCTTGGAACCATTTTCAGATAAAAGCTATGGAGGTATGTGCTTCCACGTTCATGCATGTCATCTACAATGTTTCTGCCTAGAAAGTGTGTCTTGTAACCATTTTCAGATAAAAGCTATGGAGGTATGTGCTTTTCCCCTTTCATGCATGTCATCTACAATGTTTCTGCTTAGAAAGTGTGTCTTGTAACCATTTTCAGATAAAAGCTATGGAGGTATGTGCTTTTCCCCTTTCATGCATGTCATCTACAATGTTTCTGCCTAGAAAGTGTGTCTTGTAACCATTTTCAGATAAAAGCTATGGAGGTATGTGCTTCCCCTTTCATGCATGTTATCTACAATGTTTCTGCCTAGAAAGTGTGTCTTGGAACCATTTTCAGATAAAAGCTATTGGGGTATGTGCTTTTCCCCTTTCATGCATGTCATCTACAATGTTTCTGCCTAGAAAGTGTGATTTGTAAGCATTTTCAGATAAAAGCTATGGAGGTATGTGCTTTTCCCCTTTCATGCATGTCATCTACAATGTTTCTGCCTAGAAAGTGTGTCTTGTAACCATTTTCAGATAAAAGCTATGGAGGTATGTGCTTCCACTTTCATGCATGTCATCTACAATGTTTCTGCCTAGAAAGTGTCTTGTAATCATTTTCAGATAAAAGATATGGAGGTATTTGCTTCCCCTTTCATGCATGTCATTTACAATGTTTCTGCCTAGAAAGTGTGTCTTGGAACCATTTTCAGATAAAAGCTATGGAGGTATGTGTTTCCTCTTTCATGCATGTTATCTACAATGTTTCTGCCTAGAAAGTGTGTCTTAGAACCATTTTCAGATAAAAGCTATGGAGGTATGTGCTTCCCCTTTCATGCATGTCATCTACAATGTTTCCGCCTAGAAAGTGTGTCTTGTAAGCATTTTCAGAAAAAAGCTATGGAGGTATGTGCTTCCCCTTTCATGCATGTCATCTACAATGTTTCTGCCTAGAAAGTGTGTCTTGGAACCATTTTCAGATAAAAAGCATTAACGAATAAGATGAATCAACACACTCATACATTTTTTGAAAAACAAAAAGATAAAAAAAATAAAAAAATACCAGCTATACATTAAAAGAAAACACAAACAAAGAAAAACATTACCAGCTATATATTTTTGGAAAAAAAGGGGAAAAAATATTACCAGCAATACATATTTGAAAGAAAATTATTACCAGAAATAGATTTTTGAAGAAAGCATTTTACAAAAATAGATTTGTAGAAAAAAATATTACCGAAAATAGATTTTTTGAAGAAAAAATATTACCAGAAATAGATTCTTTGAAAGAAAAATTATTACCAGGAATAGATTATTTGAAAGAAAACATATTACCAGAAATAGATTTTTAAAAGGAAAAATATTACCAAAAATAAATTTTTGAAGAAAAAATATTGCTAGAAATAGATTTTTTGAAAGAAAAGATAGTGCCAGAAATAGATTCTTTGAAAGAAAAAATATTACCAGAAATAGATTTTTTAAAAGAAAAAATATTACCAGAAATAGATTCTTTGAAAGAAAAAATATTACCAGAAATAGATTTTTTGATGAAAAAATATTGCCAGAAATAGATTTTTGGACAAAAAATATTACCAATAATAAAAATTTTGTCGGGATTAAATAACCCATTTCGGTTGACATGCCGTAAACCAAACCAAACCAAACCAAACCAAACCAAACCAGACCAAACCAAACTCCCTAACTTTGAACAAGGCTAACAAAAATGCCTGCTATTTACTAATCACTTATTCATTTTTAATTATTTTTAAATAGGTTCACGTTCCTTTCTGCACAACCTCCCCGGTCATTTGAACAAGAGTAGGGATTTATCCCTTGTTCCCTGTTAATGTTTGGGTTTCTGGTTCCTTTTTAAAGTCGATTTTACTTTTAATGTCTCCGCCTAAACACTGAAATTTTATTTAATGCTTATTTATTTTTCAGTAGGAGTAGGTAGGTTTACTTATCGTCCGGTTCACACTCCTCTCTAGTCTTTTGAACAGGAGTAGTCGTTTGTCTCTTTTTCCCTGTTTAGGATTGAGTTTCCGGTCCCTTCTAAAGTCTACTTTACTTCTAACGTCTCTGCCTAAACATTGAAATTTAATTTACTATTTTTCTGGATAGGAATAGACAGTTTCGTCTATTGCCCGGTTCACACTCATCCCGGGTCATTTGAATAGTAGAGGTTTATTCCTCGTTTCCTTTTTGAGGATTGGGTTTTCGTTTTCTTCTAAAGTATTTTCTATCTCGTTCACTCCCAGTACTCCCTTGCGTCTTAGTGGCATTATCGCCTTGCTTGTGGTGAATTGGTTAAAAAAATGATGAACTAAACAGTAGCTGAAAGAACACTAACAACACCCCATCGAAATGAAATAAATATGATTACAACTATCTCAACCACCAATTAGGTCCTATTTATTTTTATTTAATAACTTCACCCCCCCTCTCTCTCTCTCTCTCATTGCATGCAGTTTTGTTTCTTTCTCCCTCTCCCTTTCTTCTAATCACTTTTTGCTATGTCTATCTCTCTCCTGTCATTCGTTTGCTTAGGGGAATTGATAAAAAAAAAAAAATCTCAATTATTCTACTTTTCTATACGTTGTCAAATAAAAAAATCAATTTGAATCTGCAAAACGTAAGCTAACTTATCTCGTGGGTGAGGCATATTTAAAAATTATCTCGTGGGTGGAAGGATATTTAAAACTTATCTAGTGGGTGGGTCATATTTAAAAAATTATCTTTTGGGTGGGGGTATATTTAAAACTAATCTTGTGGGTGGGAGCATATTTAAAATTATCTCGTGGATGGGAGCATATTTAAAACTTATCTTGTGGGTAGGGGCATAATTAAAACTTATCTTGTGGGTGGATCATATTTAAAATTATCTGGTGGGTGAGGCATATTTAAAATTATCTCGTGGGTGAGGCATATTTAAAAATTATCTCGTGGGTGCCAGCATATTTAAAACTCATCTCGTGGGTGATGCTTATTTAAAATTATCTCGTGGGTAGGGGCATATTTAAAAATTATCTCTTGCGTGGAAGAAAATATAAAACTTAACTTGTGGGTGGATCATAATTAAACGTATCTCGTGTGTGGGTCTTATTTAAAATTATCTCGCGGGTGGGAGCATATTTAAAACTTATCTCTTTTGTGGGGCATATTTAAAACAAATCTTGTGGGTGGGGGCATATTTAAAATTATCTAGTAGTTGGGAGCATATTTAAAACTCATCTCGTGGGTGGGTCATATTTAAAACTTATCTCGTAAATTAGGCATATATAAAACGCATCTTGTGGGTGGGTCATATTTAAAACTCATCTGTTGGGTGGTGGCATATTTAAAAATTATCTCGTGGGTGGGAGCATATTTAAAACTTATCTCGTGAATGAGGCATATTTAAAACTTATCTCTTGGGTGGGTCATATTTATAACTTATCTCGAAGGCGGGTCATATTTAAAACTTATCCCGTGGGTGTGAGCATATTTAAAACTTATCTCGTCGGTGAGAGCCTATTTAAAACTTATCTTGTGTGTGGGTCATATTTAAATCCTCTCGTGGATGGGAGCATATTTAAAACTTATTGCGTGGGTAGGGGTATATCTAAAACTTATCTCGTGGGTGTGTCATATTTATAACTTATCTCGTGGGTGGGTCATATTTAAAACTTATCTCGTGGGTAGGAGCAGAATTAAAACTATTTATAGCTAATTTCGTGGGGAGGGTATTTTAAAAACTTTTCTCGTGAGTGGGGGCCTATTTAACACGTACTGAGTTCGTTTCAGACGTTTAATTAAACCTTTTTCGCATTTGGTAGCATATGCCGAGCCTAAATTTTTAATATAACTTTCTTTGTATTTATCAGAAAATCATGATCCAGACCTCTAATTCTACATGATTTTTTTGGTGGTGCTGAATCCATTTTCGGCACAAACAAGTCTAAATGTTTTCAATGCAACATTTTCACTCTTTGCGAGAATTTTGAATCTTCACAGCAGATCAAGATTTCTATTTTTTTCATTAGAAATCTTAAAGTTTTGTTTTAATATTCTTCTATATAATGAATGCGAATTTCAGTGTGTCACTGTGTCACGCTTTTTCAATTTTACTCTTAGAGGCCGTAGCTCAACATATCATACCATTTTGGTATCAGGCCGACTCTGTGAGGAAATTAAAAACATTCCGGGCCGGGGCCGGACCCGTAATCTTGGAATTTTGGATTCCCTAATTTTCATTACTGCGATTGTTTTCGGCGATTTTTCATAACTTTGGGATTAAATTAAATTAATTGCGAAAGTTACCTATGCATTTAAATTATTGTTTGTAGGGAAAGTAAGGACCTACGTACATCAAATTGTCTTTAAATTAAGTGGCGTCAGAAGAATTATCGTTGAACTTTTAAAAGGTAAGCTTAAATTTTGAGTTCTTTTGTAGCTCATTGTGGCCTTTCGCATCTACTCCTCCCTACCTTTTGTCATGAAGGCCCAATCATGATCCCATCTGCAGGAGCTAGCTTAAATCTGGCCCGATAGAACCGCTTTTAAGCTAGTCTTATATATATATATCACGTATCCAATTGTGTGGATTTACGACGCCCTCACTGCAAAATTGATATACACGTAAATGCGTAAATATCGACGCCATGAAATTAACACATGACTTCTACAAATCTAATGAAAACAAAAAAATAAAATAAAATTACAGAATTATTTCACTTCAAAAACTTTCTGATGATAAATAAATATAAAAACATGGTGAATTTATAAAGTTTTTCCTACTTGTTCAATATATATATATATATATATATAGAGAGAGAGAGAGAGAGAGAGAGAGAACTTAAAAAAATAAAACAAACACTTCATCAATAATAACTTCCCCAACTACATCGTCGACAAGCAAATAAGATGCTCCATCATGTACAAAACATATAAAACATAATAGCCCTCCAACTAACCCCAAATATATCAACTTTTTTATATTGTAACCAGATACATGCTAATTATAAACAAGACAAAAATATCCTTAAAAATTAATAAAAACTAATGCATCCACCACAGACTCTAGTAAAAAAAATTAAAACTTATCATATACTACACTAAATCCACTATGTATAATAAAATCATTCGTAATGTCTCTTCCCTGGTCACTTGCATGTTGCAGAAAACCAACATCGTTTATAAATTTGAATGTGCTCTGGGAGATTGCATCTTCAATAATAAAAATAATATCTATGTTGGACACACGACAACAACGCTTTGACGTAGGCTAAGTCTTCAACTGAATAATACTTCCAATATTTCTAAACATTTACAACAACATACATGTCCACATTCGCAATTCAGAAAATCCTCGTCGAAAATACTTCCATAAAAGTAAAAAATAAATACAAACTAAAAATTCTCGGAACTATTTACAGCAAAAAATTGAAACCAAACCTCAATAAAATTAATTACGAATACGCCACAAACATTTTAAAATGTGTACAATATACAGTCTTTAAATATTAGCGCTTGTCATTAATAGTTTTCCTTTATCTAGCAACTACTCAAGTCTGGAATGTTTCCACTGCATACCTCGTTACCTCCCCTTAAACGGTGTCAGTCATCCAAGCCATGACACTGTAATACATGTTTAATGTAGTTTGAATGTAGAAATCCGATGTGATAATTAATTTGTTCAATGAAACAGCACCAATATCTAGTAGAAACTATTCAGGAATTCTTATGGTCTTCCATATGAGAGGTTGGCAGTGGATATTCGGAGAGAGTAGGAAAACGTAGTTCTGCAGTTCTTTTCATCTGACTGGTTAGCAGTGGATATTCCGATAAGAAAAATCAAAATGGACGCCTTTATACACATCGGATCGAATATTTCAAGTCCTCTGATTGGTTAACCTTCTATGGGTGGACTATAAAATGAGTCAGCTCATTTTGGTTTGCTCACTAGTTAATAGGTACACAAAAAACTGTAACAGACACAGCGTTCTCGACTCCACACATAAAAATGGTAATTTTCAGATGACCACAACAATTTTTGTCCTTCACAAACATGAACACTAAATACCCTGATCATAACATACTATGTCGAAAGTACTCGGAAATAGATACAATATGAGTCAACACGGTATTTTCCTCTCGTTTTTTTAATAACCGCACAAAATGTTTATCCGCGAATATGAAAGGATCCTATCGAGAATAAGTAGACAGAACATATCTAAATTATTTAACGAAACCTGTCTTTATATATATATATATATATATATATATATATATATATATATATATATATATATATATATATATATATATATATTTAAACACATTTATGATATGTTTAACCTTCTTTTTATAGATACAAGTATTTAAGCAAATGCTCTGTTTATAATAAAAAGAACGTTAAACATATCATAAATGTCTTTAAATAAATTGTCGGACTCTGTCCAATTCAATATATATATATATATATATATATATATATATATATATATATATATATATATATATATATATACTCATAATTCCCCTAACACGCAAGGTAAACATAAAAATAGGGCCAGGAAGATATTATGGTTTAACTCCCCATATAATTTGACCGTTACAACTAAAATAGGAAAAATATTTTTTAAATTACTAAAAAAGAATTTCCCCACAACAGCTTTGAATATACGCTCTTTAGCGCTAGAGGGCGTCGTCAGTGATGTTCTGAATTGGATCATTGGGCAGTTTCGGGTCTTTCAAACATCATACTGACCTCACCAAGTCGACCCCATCAGAGCTGATCGGACTCTGATACGCCCTCTAAAAATGCTTACAGACACTAACTTCTATAATATACCCCGTCATCGCGCATTTGATTGGTAGTTGATCAATAGCCAATCACAATGGTGTGTGCTCTATTTAAGTTGTTTGCGGGGAATTTTTTTTCTTTTTTTTTCAAGTGGACACCCTTTCATCGGATACTTAGAAGGTAATTATGTTTTCTGTTTTACCCACATCCCAGTAAGATACTTAGTACATCTAATATATCGCTTTTTACAAAAATAAAAGGGAATTCGACCTTAAAAGGACTTTAAAAACTTATTGACGAATAAAATAAATTACAACGAGTTAAACCGAGAGTACAAATAGATATAATTAATAAAATGTTTAAAACATATTGACAAGTTAAAAAAAAAAAAAACAAACCTTTAATCTATCGAAAATAAAATTTTAAATTTAGATTATAAAAAGAAAAAATTACGAAACGGGACGAGGGGTAATTTTAAGACACCCATTCGTCGGATACTTAAAAGGTAAATAAGTTTTCCGTTTTCATCCACTTCCCCTCAAGTATCATTTTACATCTAATATATTACTATTTACAAAAAAAAAAAGAAATTCGGCCATTAAAAGACTAAATTACTAGTTTTTACGTTTAAGATAAATAACAGCGAGTTAAACCGATAGTACATATAAATATCATAATGAAAATCGTTTAAAATATATTGGCAAGTAAAAAAAAACAGTGGTTATGCGATATAATTCTTCAACATTTACGCAGAATGAACGTAAATAATAAGTAAATAACATGAAATCAATAGCGTATGTTACTTGTGTAAATAAAGAGCCAAACTGATTTCGCGAGAATTGAAGAAAAAGAGATAATAAATAGGATAAAAATTAACTAAGTAGAATAAAAAGAAAACGCTTTCCTTCCACCTTTCCTTTGAAGATTTGTATATATTATTTACAAAGGCTGACTAAACGAAACGTGTAAAATAAAAAAAAAATAAAAAAAAAAGGCTAAAAAACTGTTTTCAATTATAAGTATACATATTTATAAACCGACTACGGCTTTGCGTAAAATTAATGGATTAACATTTAATTTAGATTTTCCTTGGTTTGCTCGTCCATGCACTTGCTCGTTTTAGCCACAACCATTTAGCTGTTCTTTCTGCTGTCTCAGTAATGGTTTGGATGGCCTTACGTTTCTTTGTTCCCACTATTCCAATATCTGTTAAGGCACTGACTAGTGATTTTGCCACAAACCCTCTTGTGCCTACTTCAATTGGCTTGCAGCATGCCTTCCATCCATTATTCCTGCAGTTTTCCAGTAATTCATCGTATTTTAATTTTTTTCTTTCACTGGCTTCTTCTACATTATCCTCATAACAGACTGTTAGCTCCCACATGATGATTTTCTTTAGTTTATTCGAAAAGAGGACTAGGTCTGGACGCAATCGGGTTTTGGAAATGTGATCGGGGAAGTTTAGCCTTTTACCTAAATCCACCCTAAGTTCCCAGTCTGTTGCACATGATAAACAATTGGGTGCGGTCATTTTGTGAAAAAAAGGTTCAACAGAAATTGTTAAATTAAGTTCAAGTTGTATGCCCAACATGGCTAACTTAATTAATAAATATAACAGGAGAAAATCATAGACAAACCATATTCCAACCCCCTTAAATGTAACTGTAGAAATAAGGATACCTGTCCACTTAAGAATGTGTTGTTTACAAGGTTGAAATACACAGAAATAAACCTAATATTAGTAATAAGAACATTAAATCTTACATAGGATCCACTCAAGGTAATTTCAATAAGCGGTACTACAATCATTTAAGTAGCTTTAAGCATAAAAATTACAAACTACCCATTTTAAAATGGGTAATACTAAAAAAATGTCATAGGTATAAAGCAGAGGACAAATATTGCTTATTATGTATGGAGGAAAAATTAGCAATTCTCTATCTTCTTCTGTCACGTGGTTTTATGCTAATTATTTTTAGTGGTTTTATCAATAAAAATTGTTTCGTGTCATTTCCCCTTTAGCCAGATTACCCTGAAGATCCGTTTAGGTGAAACCTAGGTAGGTTGTTCCTGGCTCTTTAGCATTTATTTTATTTATCACTGCTCTACTTAGCGTATTGAGTACTCTACGTTTTAGCTTTGTTACTTGCTTGGGTTCTTATCTCTGGACTAAAAACTTAAGGAACTTGATGATTTGTTTCGCCCTGTTCGGATGTCTCTAGTTCTTTCTTTTTTTTCCATTTTTATCTCGGGTACCAATTTGTTTTGATATACTTGCAAATTGGGCTATCCGAGGTTTTGTTTACCAAATATTAGTATTATATATATATATATATATATATATATATATATGATGAAACAAAATCTTTAATATTGCCTTCAATTATTACTCAATATTAATGTAAAACCTAAACTTTAAGCAAAAAAGATTACCCATCTAAAAATAGTCACAGATTACATTCATGAATTAGATTCAAACCGATAGAGATGTTACCTTAACAATCATTTACAATATTAAAAGATTGCTATCAGTAAACTGTTATATTTTAAATAAATTTTGTTAATGTATTTTCTATGAATGTGTTTTTAAATATACTATTTAAATCATATTATATCCCTAAATTATTTGTAAAAGAGTTAAATATTTAAATTGCTAACAAACATCAAATTAATTTCTTCGTGGATTTTTAAACATTTAAATTACTATCAAACATTAAAATCTGTTTTTTTACATAAATTGCTAAAAATATACCACCTCTCCTCTTCCTTAGTAAACCCTAATTACAGCTTCTTTCTCTTTACTTCCCCTTCTTTCTTTTTTCTTTTTCTTTTTTCTCTCTTCTCCCCCTTCCCTTCCCAATACATCACTTCCATTAAGTTAACCGATTAAATAGGTGAATGTCTGGTCCCTCAAGTATCATAGGTAGAAATATTTAAATAAACCCTCTCTAAACTCGATAATGTCTCTCACACCACTCCTCACTACCCTCTCTGTTAAATTACATAAACTTAATACTACCCGTCAAAAGTGTAAATGTTCATTTCATTTTTCGTTTCACATTTTGGAAGTCAAGTCTGATGATCCAGCGTCCTTTAAAAGGGCTATGGTGAAATAAATTAATTCATGGAGCCTTAAAGTGGTCTTTTTTTTCTTTAAATTATTAGCTCTGAATTTACATTGACTTCTCAGGATTTCATCCTCCTTGGGACTACCCATACGGATTACCAAGTTTTTCGTAACTTATATATATATATATATATACATATATATATATATATTTAAAGACATTTATGATATGTTTAACGTTCTTTTTATAGATAGAAGTATTTAAGCAAATGCTCTGTTTTATAATAAACAGTATTAAATAACATTTACCGCTCTGAATGTCCGAGAAATTTTCATAGAAAATTTTCGTTCTCCGACAGGAATCGAATTTGTATCCTATACGGAACCGTCATTACGCGTGACGTGCCTTAACCGTTCGGCCACAGAGAAGCGTCTGGTTAGCAAGGTCGATTTTACTATCTTTAAACTTAAATCTTCCATGAATGTCCGAGAAATTTTCATAGAATACAGAATAGGATACAGGTTCGATTCCTGTCGGAGAACGAAAATTTTCTATGAAAATTTCTCGGACATTCAGGCCGGTAAATGTTATTTAATGCTGTTTATTATAAAACAGAGCATTTCCTTAAATACTTGTATCTATAAAAAGAACGTTAAACATATCATAAATGTCTTTAAATAAATTATCGGACTTTGTCCAATTCAAATACATATATATATATATATATATATATATATATATATATATATATATATATGACAAAGTGGAAAAAAGTTTTGTTGAACACGTTTTGTCCTTTTGGACATCATCGGACTAAATTCGTTTTGATGGTGTGACTACACATCTTCACCAACGAGGACTGCTGGTAAATTTAAATATTATTTTTTTATCTATCTATCTATCTATCTATCTATATATATATATATATATATATATATATATATATATATATATATATATATATATATATATATATATATATATATATATTCATGCATGTTTCATTAAATAATATAGACAATTTTTGACGATTTATTTTATGTAAATTATTTTCATATCGTCTGATAGGCTTAATAACATTATCATTAAAAGAAGAAAGAAAATCAAAATATTGATACATATTTTGTAATTCTATCTCTGCTTTCGGCTTACATAAGCCATTATCAAATATGACAATTACATTACAATATATTAAACAATACACGGACAAAACAATGATAGTCTGTTTATGTTTACATGGAAGATTTCCAAGCAACGACAAAATCGTGCATAACATAAATATTATTTAATCCGTTGGGGATACAATCTCCCAAAGGGCACTTGAATTTGTAGTAATACGGGCATTCGCTCTTGTAGTTAAATCCAGTTGGTCCGGGGTAGTCATATCTTTTAGTTTATCGTAGATGTCCTGTTTGTTGCTGTTAATATATATATATATATTAATCTAGCCGATTTCATTCAGATTCTTTTTGTTTTTCTTTCCATCACTTTTCTTATGAGATAACCCCCACTGTGATAATAGGAATTTTGCCAGGAGTGGTGAAACGTTTTAAGAGCCAGAGCGCAAATTACTGTAGATGACCTTGAGCTCAAATCACTCTCTACACATTTTCGTCGTAGTAAATTATTTTCTCCTTTGATCGGAGTAGCATTTTTATGTCAAAATTGTGGTCCTTCTCATTACGGTGGACTTTGATGTATTGTTTTATAAAATTTCCCTTTTCTGTTCCTATAATCTTTATTTAGATTCATTGAGGTTTCTCCTATGAATTTTTGTGACAATTATTACAGGCGATCGAGATAATTCCTCCTTCAAGATTTAGCGTGTAGTTTTGCTAAGTATTAACTAAGTCTATTATCGGTGTTTGACTGGGAAGCAAGATGTGGGAAGAAATTTCCACAAGGGAGAAATGCGAAAGAAGAAATTGCTAGTATATAACATACGGATATATCTAGTCATTTCAACTATAAAAGGATTAGACTAGTTACTAATTTATTAGTACGCTTAACGTCTAGCTGCCAAAGAGGAAAATGATATCGATTCTCGCTATTTACAAGAAATGTCGCCCAAAGCCAAAAGGAGGAATGGGGTAGGCTGGTCTTTATCTTTATTATAATTAAACTTCGCTAATCACAATTACTGACCCAAACATATCACAGTATTCCTTACACCAAGACAACACCACATTCTTGCTTACCATTCTTACTACAGCGACCATAATACCTCAAAGTCTCTATGAATAGTAAATCGTTCAAATATGCACAATTTACTTGTGGGATGTTGTAGCATACCTACGGACGATAATGGGTATGTCCCCATTCACATAAATACAGTAGTAAATACTGTATGTTTATCTTCAGTTGGAGATTCGTCTCCAGCTAAGCTAGTCGAAGGCAGAGAGGAACCCAGACGAGGTTATGCCGAAGGGCAGTGTCTCGTCTGGTGTGGTAGACAGCTACTCTACCCTGTTTTTTACGGGGTCTACGGGGAATTTTTCCCCGGGCCTACGGGCTCGGATACCTGACGTTAAATTCGGCCTTGTGCCACATCTGACCGCGTGGCTCGATAGGCAAATATCCTTCAGTTGGAGATTCGTCTCCAGCTGTGCTGGTCAAACTCTCTGCCTCCGGGCAGAGAGGATTCTCAGACGAGGCTCTGTCGAAAGGCAAAGTCTCGTCTCGGGAAACATCGACCCGACCCGGTTTTATAGGGTGTCTACGGGGAATTTTTTGGCCGAAACTACGGACACGGACACCCCACATTAGATTCGGCCTCGTGCCACATCTGAGCGCGTGGGGCGGTTGGTAGATGTCCTGCAGTTGAAGATTCATTGTGGAATTCACTTGGCTCACTTCTAGCAGTTGACTACTACTTCTACGCGCCGAATGCGTTGTTCGTGTCCTAAGTATTATCGTTCATTACCAACCTTCGTGTTATTATTCTATTCAGTAAGGTTACAATATGGGGGGGGATAAATATAACAACATTTAGAAATGAAACCCCAATGAATATTTACAATAAAAAATTACCATTAAAATATTTCTAAAAAAGACACAGAGACGTTACGGCGTTGAGAAAGTGATTGGAGCTGAGATGACAGGTCAGGACTAATAATATTACAGATTCTTCTTTGGATTTTATCAAGGACCTCTAGATATATAGCAGGGGAACCAGACCAAATGTAACAGCAATATTCAAAGCAAGGGCGATTGGTAGACTTATCAATGTGTAAGATAGGGTCTGCCGAGAAAGATTGTCTGGCGTGGCACAGTGAACCAACTTTCCTAGTAGCAGACCTAGCAATTGATTGAATATAATATTTCCGCTTCATGTCAGCGGAAAAAGGTTAGTCTGCGAAGGCGCTATATGTTACTATCTTGGAGGTTAGCATCAGTCATAATGATAGAAAGCGAAAAAGGTTCATCTTAGGCGATTAAAAGGGAGCATTTTCGCTTTGGAGACGTAAAATTAAGAAGACATTACTTGGAGCTGGATTCTCGGGATCTTTTTTGTTTTAATTCAGCTACCAATTTAACCTTATCAACTATATCAGGCTAATGCAGGATCAAATTGTTGTGTCATATGATACGGACTTGAGAACTGATTGCATCGGGAAGGTCTTCGGTGAAAATTAGGAACAGCGTAGGTTTAAGGATCGAACCCAGGGAGGTACCCGCATTAATGCAAAAAATAAAAATAAAATAAAACAATATTAAACTGATAAATAAACCAATAAAAAAAGCGAAATTAAACACTTAAAGCAATCATTTTGTTTTCTTTGAACTGTATTTAAATTTCAACTTGTGGCGCCTTCGTTGGTCGTGACACATGAAAAGGAATTACTGACATCGAGTCTTAATTGTTTCTTGATATTGTTTCCAGAGGTTCACTCAGTGCTTTTCTCATAAGTCATTCAGTGCATTTGTTGTTTTGAAACCGAACGACAGGTGGACGACGTCTTGTGATGACGTCACGCCAACAAAAGCTGACCAGACACGCACATGCGCATCCCAACCACTATATATTACATTAATTACTATATATTAGCACACACACACACACACACACACACACACACACACACACACACACACACACACACACACAGACCGATGTGCTAATTTATGCAATGCGAATTTGCAAGTTCGCCCACGGAGAGAGCATTATACCACAAAAGCACTCGTTGCGTTCTGGGTGGGGAGGAAATAACATTGTGACGACGTTATTGTAATGTTGCAATCAATTACTTTCTTACCCACCAAACTCACTGCCCAAATCTATCTGGAATATTTATGTCTGCTATTCGTCCTTGCGTTGAATATTGCTGCCATATCTGGTCTGGTGCTCCTGCTATATCTTTAAACATTCTTTATAAAAAAATCCAAAGAAACTGCAATGTTATTGGTCCTTGACATGGTATCTCAATTTCGTTCACCCCGCGCCACAACACAACTTTCCTGTACTTTTTCTATAAATACGCCCATGGTAATTGTTCTAATAACCCCCACGCTACAGGTAAATTGTATATATAGGAACGAATTATGACTACATAGAGACTTGAGGTATTACGGTGACTGTAGTAAGAATGGCAATTCTGTATGTGTTGTTTTGGTGCAAGGAATACTGTGGCATATTTAAGTTTGTAATTGCTTCTAGTTTAAGATAAGACAGAGCGAAACCTTCCCCTTTCCCCCTCTTGGCCTTGTGCCACATTTTTGTATTCGGTAAAATAAATATTACTTTCCGCTCTGATAGCTATAATTTATGAATTTAATTTTAAGGTTCTAGTGCAGTACTAGATTGGCGGCTAGGTCTCATCCTTTTACAGTTTAAATGGCTACATGTAACCGTAAGTTCTATGCTAACAGTTTCTTCTATCGCACTTCTCTTTTATAAAACTCTCTTCCGACTTCTTGCTTCCCAATCAATGTTAATCTTCAAAAATTTAAACGCAATTTCAACCATTATCTTCTGTCTTCTCAATTCATATTCTTTAATTCTTCTCTCTCCTTAATAATGTTTCGCTTTTTTCTCATTCTCTTACATTCAGTAACCCTTTGTGTCTTAGTGGCTTTATTGCCTTGCTTGAGGTTAAATGTTTAGAAAAATATCCCATATGTTGTCGTAGCGGCATTGCAACGTTGGGAAGTGATGTAACTGAAAAATTCCGCAATGGCCAGTTATAACATCAGAATAACTTTTCTTCACTTAACAGCTAATCTAGAAAGTATACCATTTTTTTTTCATGTGAGGATAAGTGACCCTGTATAAAAGACATAGCAGATCCGGTAAATTTGCAGTTTAAGCCCTGCACACCAATTGTAATTAAAATTTCGGTGTCAATTTACATGTTTATTTCGAAAATAACAAAAATGCGTGTGGAAGTCTACCGTTTATCGACAGTAAAAGTTCGGACTCATTCGCGTCGCGGCTACAGCACGGCAGCTATTACGGGCGTTGTTTACATACGTTTGCCTCGAGTAGCCATGCGTGGAAGCTGCACTTGTCTTGATTATAGCGCACACAATGCGCAAACTTCACGCAAATGTTAAAGAGCATGATTATTTACAAAATAAAAAAAATACTAGAAAGGAACTAATAATAATAATAAGACAATTTTAAGGTTCATTTGTTTTTAATATGGGCATTTTAAAAACATGATTATTATTACATTATTCTTACAGCTTCGCTATTAAAAAACAACAACATTTGTCATTGGTTTTCTAAATAACTTAAAGAATTTTTTTCTAAAAATTCAATAAAAGCTTCACTTTCAAAAGTGTCTGAAGACTGCTTTTGGTTTTGCGAGTAAGAAGATAGGAAGATGCGTAAAAAGACCGTTAACTAAGTAAGCTTCCACGCACGATTGCTTGAGGCAAACGTATCTAAAACACGCCAGTAATGGCGGACGGACCCGACACGAATGAGTCTGAAATTTTATTGTCGATAACTCCGAAACGGTAGATTTCTGCAAACTTTTACTGTTATTTTCGAAATAAGAATGTAAATTTACACCGAAATGTCGCCTGAAGAAGGCCGGAGCGTACAACGGCCGAAACGCTTTGAATATGTCAATGAAGATGAGGATAACAGTCCGAATGATGTAAATAATGAAAGAATTAACAGTAATAAAGCAACAAAAAAAAAAACGTTCAGGAAGTAAAAATGGTGTTAACATTCAATAGAGATACAGACAAGTTACTACAGTATTCTGACTTCAAGACAAGAAAGAAGAAGATGAGCGGATGAGACTGAGAAGTGGTCGATGTTATTTACTAAGAAGAACTCCCATCATGCATCTGTAGGACTTGTCTAAAATTTGAGAAGGGTGATGTATTCCTATAAAGATTGGTACTAACACCACCCACTAGTACACAAGAATCATTGATTGATTGTTTTTGGGATTCTAAGAATAATTATTTGCTTTTGTGCGAGTAATATTGTATAATTCTATTATTGTATTATTCTGTTAACACTTTTTTTTGGAGATGATAATAATTTTCAGATACAATTCGTACTATTTAACCAACAACTGGGGGGAGATTAAATGGATTAATACTGTTGCAACATACCTACGGACGATAATGTCTATGTCCCCATTCACATAAATACAGTAGTAAATACTGTATGTTGGTCTGCAGTAGGAGATTCGTCTCCAGCTGTGCTGGTAAAACTCTCTGCCTCCGGACAGAGATGATTCCCAGACGAGGCTATGTTGAAGAGCAGAGTCTCGTCTCGGGAAACAGCTACTCGATCCCGTTTTAGGCTCGTATACCCCACATTAAATTCGGCCTTGTGCCACATCTGACCTCGCAGGGCAGTTGGTAGATATCCTGCAGTTGCAGATTCATTGTGGAATTCACTTGACTCATTTCTAGCAGTTGACTACTTCTTCTGCGTGAAGCTGACGAATCTTATATGTGTTGTTCTTGTTCTAAGTATTATCGTTCATTATCAACCTTAGTGTGATTTATTCATTAACCTTTCCTTGGTTACAACACATACCTTTCTCACAGGTAATTGCGCGTAAGCGAAAGCCACGAATCCGGCTGTAATTCGAACTCATCTCTTCGATTTTTCATTCCCAGACGTTATTCATTAAACACTCAAACACAGACAGCATCCAAGCTTACAGCACCTGGTATATCCAATCGGTCAACCAACTAGGTAATGACAATGCTAAACTTCGATGATCGTACTCAAAGTGAAAGAAACTATGTAAACGTTATTGAGGAGAGAGGAAAATGAAAGAACGGGTTTCTAAAAGACTGACGATGATGAGTGGCGCTGCAGTTTAATGTTTGAAGATTGTAGTTGGCAGGAAAGCAAGAAGCCGGAAGGGGCTTCTACAAATAAAAGGTGCGAGAGAAAAAAAACTATAAGAGTAGACCTTACGGTTAAATTTAACCATTTCAACAGTAATGTTGAAACCTAACTGCCAATCTAGTACTTCGAGTAAAGTAGAGATGCCAGGTCAGGATCGATAATATTGCAGATAATTCTGAGGATTTTTCTAATAATCTCTAGATTATAATGTTTTATTTACACTATTTATATTCGGACGATTGTTCTCGTCTTTGTTGTTTTTATCCTAATGTTTCGGTCGTTGTGAGTTCCGGCCTTCCCCATGTGTATATCGATCTACTGATGTCCTAGTGGGTAAAAGCGTTTGTTTGTGAATTAGGTGACATAGTGATTGCGTGTTCAGTCCCTGAGTCGAGCAGTGTGTACACTTGGAAAACAATGAGCAATAACTGAATAGTGCTAAATAAAATAAGAACTGGACGATATCCCCAGACATAGAAAATGGAACGAGAAAAGTCTACTCCCATAGATTTAAATAAAGGGTTCAGTTCGAAATTACCTAGAGGTTACCCAGATCGATATACACCTGAGGAAGGCCAGAGGGCACAACAGCCGAAACGTTGTGATAAAAGCAACAAAGATGAAGATAAAAGTTTAAATGTAAATAATTATAACTCCCCATCCCAAAAATTCAGATAAAATACACCCTTGTGCAAATTAATTGAAACAAAGCGAATGCATTCGTTAGTATTTACTTTTTTTCTTATTTTTCCAGTGAAACATGGCCCAGTGAATATGTTAGTACTTCGTATGTCCATTCCTCGAAGTCGTTCCTTGCAGACTGGCCACGGATTGGATTTAAATCAGGAGAGTTTCCGGTTCAGTCTATAGTGCTTTGATTTGTTCAGTGGTAAGGCTTGCCAATGTGTTCGTGCAGCGTTAAAATTTTCGTGTGTTTCCTTCGAGTAACGACCATCGCAGACAATGGTCGTAGGACAACTAATCGACATTCGAGACAATAGTGTTTTGGGCGTGATGAAAATCTGATGCAATCACGGATGATACAATATTTTTCAAGGCCAAACAAACTTCATCATATACCCTGAAAATAGATTCATATTACTGCACACCACTGCAAATGACCTATTCTGAGGAAAAAATAGAAATCGATTACACCCTATCACTCCAGTGGGTTTAAAGCTGACCGTATGGTGAAAGAAATGAAACTAAAGCGGTTGTTTCAATTAATTTGCACAAGGGTGTAATGTTTTAATCTAAATAATTTTGTAACTGTTTATTTTTAATGTAATTGCTTCAAAATTGTCAAAATTTATTTAATTGTAGAATAATTATCTCGTTTTTTTTTCTCTCTCTCTCTCTCTATCTTTCTCTTATGGGGGATTTCTAGTGACGTCACTGACCGGGGATGATCATGTATTTCACCAAGTCAGTCGAAAAGAAAAGATAACTGACGAAGTCTACGTTTATTCGAGCCTTAAAAATTTGACAGGTAATTATTAACTTGATTTGGTAATTAACGACATTTGCGCAACTGTTTCTTATTTTCAGTGTGAAGACACGCTTTGTTATTTTCGTTTAATTTCAACCGTACTCTCAGTTAAAAGGTCAATGTGACGGAAATGGCGACCAGATGGTCGAGTAAATGAAATGTATTTTGTTTGACGTTTATTTTTAAATAATTCCCACCCCCTGTTGTTTTTATTTTCATTTTTCTTTTCCTATTCTTGCTATTTTCTTTTTCTTCTTTTAGGGACAAAAGGTAATATTTTTGTTTCCATTGCATTTCCCTTCTTTTGCATTTCCCTTCTTTTGCATTGCCTTTCATTTCATTCTTTGATTTAAAATGATTTTCTCCTTTTCATTTTCGATGAGTCTCCGTTCTTTCTTTCTTTTATCTTTCTTTTATCTTTTCTTCTTTATTTCACAATTCTTTGACTTTTCTTTCATTTTTCTTAATTCTTCCCTTTACTTTTCTTTTTTATTCATTATTTCTTTCTTTTTCCATTCATTCTTTTCATTCTTTCTTTTTCAATCATTCTTTCTTCTTTCATTCTTCCTTTCTTTTTCATCCTATCTTACTTTCTTTTTTATTCTTTTTTCATTCATTCTTTTTTCATTCATTCTTTTTTCATTCATTCTTTATCATTGTTTCTTTCTTTTCATTCGTTCTTTTTCATCCATTCTTTCTTTTTTCATTCATCCATTCTTTTTTCATTCATTCATTCTTTTTTCATCCATTCTTTCTTTTTTCATTCATTCATTCTTTTTCCATCCATTCTTTCTTTTTTCATTCATTCATTCTTTTTTCATTCATTCTTTCTTTTTTCATTCATTCATTCTTTTTTCATCCATTCATTCTTTTTTCATTCATTCTTTCTTTTTCATTCATTCATTCTTTTTTCATTCATTCATTCTTTTTTCATTCATTCATTCTATTTTTCATCAATTCTTTCTTTTTTCATTCATTCATTCTTTTTTTCATTCATTCTTTCTGTTTTCATCCATCCATTCCTTCATTCTTTCTTTCTTTCTTGCAAGGTATCCCTAATAATTCGATATAATTAAAGTTTAAAGGTATTTTCGTAAATTAAAAATCTTTCTTGAAGTTTTCTTTTTAACATAAATTGAATGGGAAAGGATTAAATTTTCTAATCCCAGAAAACAAAATACTGTGGTGTATTTCAAATAGAAATTAAAAGGATTTTAATCAACTTTTTTAAAAAGAAAAAACGACTGAAACGGCCATTTTTGACAGATTTATAAACAAAAATTAATTCTCGTATTTTAAAATCTTGCAAAAGTAAAATATATATTTCTGAAATATTATTTGCGAAAAGTTAGCAAATTTAAAGTTAAATTAATCTGTTCTGAAACAAATATTACTTATTTATAGCATAAAATTTTCTATAGAAGCAATTCTTGCTCACGGCATCTTGTTATTCTCACGTCTCCATCGACATATTGATGGACGAAACTGTTGACAGTTTAACTATGGTGGACAAGAATTGACATAAATTTACGAATTCTAAGTAAAAACGGTTTGTTTTTGTTTATTAACTACCAGATAATTTTAAAAATTCAACAAAATATTTTAAGCAATTACTGAATATTTATATTAATTATTTAGGTACTTAAATTTACGACTGAACATGTTTTCTGAAAATATAATAAAATTTAAGATACCATAAAAATTTCTTAAATTAATCACATTTCATAAATTATTGAATTACCTCTAGATTTTAATCCTGTCTACTACATTCGAAATTTTTGTTTTTTCTTTTCCTCATTTTTTTCTTTGTTTCAAATCAGAGTAATTTACCTTTAAATTTGCTCAAATAACGCTTCAGAAAAATATATTGTATTTTGCAAAATTTTTAAAAATAGAAATTAATTTTGTTTACAAAAGATTTTTATCGCCTTTTTTTACTGACAAAAATAAACATCCTAATCAATGTATAATTTCTGTTTGAAATACACCAGAGTATTTTACTTAATGGAAGTAATAACAAAAAATTTTTTTTTAATTTTTTACCTTTCAAATAAAGCTAAAATAAAAGCTTCAAGAAAGCTTTTTCATTTTTCCTTTTTAAATTCATTTTTAAAACTTAGGTATGGCAATTAAAATAAAATGAAAACAGAAAACGAATTTCAAATGTAAATGAAATAAAGCATGAAATAATTAAACTAAACATTAGTCTTAAAATTAAATAAGGCGTTACCTTTCAAACGTTTTTAAACAAAATATATCTCGCAAAAAAGAATAAGGATACTTAAACAAATTTAAAAAAATAAATAAAAGCAAAGTATTTTACTCAACTAAGTAAAAGTAAAAGGTTTATGAGTGTAAGAGGGACAGCCCTTGAAAAACGTGAGCTTTTAACCATAATGTCACTTATCAAACACTATACTTAAAAAAAAAAATCAACGAACATTTAGACACGCAACAAATATTTTAATCATTGTCAAAATGTTTGCATTAAGCTTTTCAATTTTCACTTAGTAAATATAGTCTTCACTTAATAACTTAATAACCTAACTTTGACGATGTTTGGAAGAATTTTAAAACATTTTTGAATTTTTATAATAAAAAAAATGTAAAGAATTATTGTAAAAATTCATTATTCATCGAAAAAGTTTCCTTCAGATTATAATGTCCTTAATATATATTATTTATAAAAGCAATTAAAAGCTTAGATAATTAAATAATTAGATAGTTTTATTGCACATTTTATTTTCAAATTTGGGGCAGCTTTTAGAAACGTTGACAATAGTTTGAAAAAAAAATGATAATTTACATTCTCCAATGTCTCCTGTTTTAAATATTTCGCTGACGATTTGAAATTCTTGAAAATTTCATGAAATTAAGTTGTGGGGTGTAACAGATATAAAAAACATATTTTTACCATTTTTCTAACAAAAAATATTTTAAAAATAAATTCATTAATTTGTGTATAAGTTCTGAAAGTTTTATTAAAATCCAACAATTATTTGTTTTTTGCAACAATTTCGAATTCAATGTATTATTTAACCGGAAAACAAGAGCGAAAATGTCCATTACAAGAACTATTACACCGTTGACACATAACAAAAAAAAAAAAAATATTCAACCCAAATTTCGAACATCTTAGAAAGGAGTAAAAAAAGAAAATAAGATTAAAAAAAACTTGGTCTTTCCTCTTAATAATAAAATGAACATTTTAAAGATAAAGTTTTGCTTTTATTAAGTTTGGGGCCTTTTTTCATAATGCTATATTGTTTTTTTTAGCGAAAAAGTGGAGGTACCTATTTTAATTCTTTTCTCCTTCGTAATTATTCTTTTTGATTTTTCTTTCTTTCATTTTTCATTTCTCTTTCTTTCTTTCTTTTTCACAAGGGAAAGACGAGATCACTGTATATTTAAAATCAAGAACGCATTTGTGTGTCGGTGTAGAGTGTAAGAATGAACCGAAACTGCACAGATTACTATACACTCGTATTTTAAAACAAACTAACATAAATTTACTAATAGATAGATAGATAGATAGATAGATAGATAGATAGATATGAACGTACTGTGATAGATAGATAGATAGATAGATAGATAGATAGATAGATAGATAGATAGATATGAACGTACTGTGATAGATAGATAGATAGATAGATAGATAGATAGATAGATAGATAGATAGATAGATAGATAGATGTGGACAGTCTAAAATAGATAGATTGCGAGAGAGAGAGAGAGAGAGATGAACAGTCTACGATAGATAGATAGATAGATATGGACAGTCTAAAATAGGTAGATTAAGAGAGAGAGAGAGAGAGAGATATGAACAGTCTACAATAGATAGATAGATAGATAGATATGAACTTGCTGAGATAGATATGAATAGTCTTATATATATATATATGTATATATATATATATATATATTTAAATAAATATATATATATATATGTATATTTACTTGATGAGATAGATATGAATAGTCTTATATATATATATATATATATATATATATATGTATATTTAAATAAATATATATATATATATATATATATATATATATATATATATATATGTATATTTAAATAAATATATATATATATGTATATTTAAGTATATATATATATATATATATATATATATATATATATATATATATATATATAAACATACATATATATACATATATATATATATATAGATAGATAGATTGACTGAGATAGATGTAAATATAATTAACTTCCCCGACATAATGTAATGCGTGTAAATATATATGTGGGTGTGTACATTTTTTCAATTGCAAAACAAAATATTTCCCTGCAGCCTGTAAAATAATTTCACTCTACAAACAAAGACGCCAATTCCGAATGTCAATTAAATAAATTGATTGAAAAGACAATGGAATAAATATTTCAACTTATTTTTATTATTTGATTATAAAGAAGGAATTCAAAAAGCAATCAAAAATTAAAAGAATAAAAAAACGTCTTTAGAAAATATTGTCATTGCTTTTCCAAACGTACATCCCACACCTTTTGTTCTTTTATTCTCTTATTCTTACTAGAATTCTATTATTCTTTTATTCTTATTCTTTTATTCTTATTCTTTTATTCTTATTCTTTTATTCCTCATTTTTTTACTTCTTAGGCATTATCATCATCTTCGTTGTCATTTCGTTTCAGGATAAAGCTTGGCATTATTATTATTATTATTATTATTATTATTATTATTATTATTATTATTATTATTATTATTGTGCATCTCCCGCACTTTGTTATTTCGCACGACCGTTACGCCCTGTCAATGCCTCATAAATAATAGACTATTCTGTTTTGATCGCGTGGAAAGAGGGGAAAAGACACTAACTGGTTTCAGTGAGAAGCAGAAAGAAAGAAGAAAGAAAGAAAGAAAGAAAGAAAGAAGAAAGAAAGAAAGAAAGAAAGAAAGAAGAAAGAAAGAAAGAAAGAAAGAAAGAAAGCTAGAAATGTTTAACGTCTTTTGCCAATGCCTCATAAATAATGGACTATTCCGTTTCGATCTCGTGAAAAGATTGGAAACGATTAAACTTGGTTTCATTGAGAAAATGAAAGAAAGAAAGAAAAAAAGAATGAATGAATGAATGAATGAAAAAGAAAGAAGGGAAGATAGAGGTATCTAACGACTCCCGTCAATATCTCATAAATAATGAACTATTCCGATTTGATCGCGTGGACAGAGGGGAAAAGACACTACTTAGTTTCAGTGAGAAAAAGAAAGAAAGAAAAAGAAAGAAAGAAAGAAAGAAAAAAGAAAGAAAGAAAGAATGAATGAATGAATGAATGAATGAAAAAGAAAGAAAAAGAAAGAAAAAGAAAGAAGGGAAGATAGAGGTATCTAACGACTCCTGTCAATACCTCATAAATAATGAACTATTCCGATTTGATCGCGTGGACAGAGGGGAAAAGACACTACTTAGTTTCAGTGAGAAAAAGAAAGAAAGAAAAAGAAAGAAAGAAAGAAAGGAAAAAAAAGAAAGAAAGAATGAATGAATGAATGAATGAAAAAGAAAGAAAAAGAAAGAAAAAGAAAGAAGGGAAGATAGAGGTATCTAACGACTCCTGTCAATACCTCATAAATAATGAACTATTCCGATTTGATCGCGTGGACAGAGGGGAAAAGACACTACTTAGTTTCAGTGAGAAAAAGAAAGAGAGAAAGAAAGAAAGAAAGAAATATAAAAGTGTTTATCGGCTGTTTCAGTGTAATTGAAAAACTTGTCAATTTAAAATCTTTTCATTTGTACCCCCTTACTTCTTAAAATAATGACCAGCATTCATATTTTTAGTTGTTATTGCAATATTTTGTTAAAGTTGTTCATCTCAAATATTTAACGATGCCACAGGCTGGCTTCTACAGATATTTTATTGTCGTAGAACTCGCCATCAGCTTATTCAATCATTAACTAAAGAATTAAGACGCATCTGAACCTTATAGGAAAACTGTGAAATTTTCACGAATGAAAACTAATTGATGCTATTATTGTTGGGTGTGTGGTATCATCTTGCCAGCGAGTAATTTTAAGTGTCTAATTAACAAGTCCCCTCCGGAGTGTATGAGTAAAAAGGCACTGGAAGAGAATAATCTATGAACATTTGGGACGTTTTGTTTTGATCGAAAATGTTTTGCGTATAATATAAGAGAAGTTCCGTCCAAAGTAATCTTTTGTAACTCTGAGATTATTATTATTATTATTATTATTATTATTATTATTATTATTATTATTATTATTATTACTTTTGTTGTTTTTGTTGTTGGATATGAAAGTAAAATACCAAATAAATGATGCAAATATTCGAAACATTATATATCTACCACAGTACCCAGTCGAATAAAAGTGTTTCAATTCTTTCTTTCCTAATGATAATAATAATTATAATCATTTTTATTTTCTTTGATATCTGGCGTTTACACATTTCTTTCCGGGTTCCCGCCCAGAGACCTAAGGTTAGAAATGGCATCATGACACTTTCCACTGAAAAAAAAAATTACATAGATAAAGCCCTTCGTAAAGTGTGGGCTGTACTTGTCAGAATAATTTTTTATATCTCTTTGAGGCATGGACTTCCAGGGATCCCTTCAATTAGTCTACTGGAATCTTTTCCACCCAATCATAAGGCTCCAACTACAACAGGGATTGTTGATGTTCCCATGTGCCACATTTTTGAGATTTCTATTTCAAGGTCCTTGTATTTTGACAGCTTTTCGAATATATTCAAAGATACATTGCAGTCTGCAGGGACTGCCATATCAATAAGGTGGCACTTATTTTGTTTGTGGTCTTTATTATTATTATTATTATTATTATTATTATTATTATTATTATTATTATTTGTGTATGTTATGTTTCCTGCTTTGAACCGGGTCCAAACTATGGTCCTTAGGCCCTATTGTCATTTAATTGATAGCATTTTTCTTCGTATAGGAGATGTTTTTAGTAGGGCGATCTTCTGAGCAACTTGTATGTTGATGTTACCTGGGACACTGTCAGTAAAATTGTTCATTCCTTTTTTCACGAGGCCCAGTGCTCCGATTACTATAGGTACCGTCTCAGTCTTTATTCCCAACATCCTTTTAATGTTCAATGTCATATTCACAACCTTTCGGCTGTTTGTTCGTTCCGGCCTTCTTCAGGCGATTGGAATTTCGAACGAACCCTTTAGTTCGTCCACTGTGGTAGACCATTCTAGTTCCACGTGCCATGCCCCTTTCGCATGTCTCAGGTATTTCTCTCTAACTCTACTCTCTAAGTTTTTGTCCACCACTTCTGTGGCCTGGTATTGAACTCACAATTATTTGGGTCTAGCCACTGGATCCAACCAACGTCTTTATCCACCGGACCATGTGTTATTGTGGAACAACTACTGAAACGTTATGAATATGGCAAGGAAGATGAGTTGAACAGTCCGAATAATGTAAATAATGCAAGTAATAATCATAATACCTCATCTCAGGGATATAGGCACATATAGTATTAATTTGAGTGCTGCATTGTAGAGTTTAATAATTTTGAGATTCTGCTTTGTTGGTTGTCATTTTGGGAGTTGTTCTCGTTCCTCCATTTCAATATTTTGTGCCTGACTCATTATACCTCATGATTTCCTCCTCGGTTTCTTGTATACTATTCCTGTTTTCTGTAAAATAAATCTGTTTTCAGTCGTGTGCTTTTTTTAGTGCACATTTAACATCCTCTTCTGTGATTCCTGCCCATACTTGTTTTGGTTTATTTTTCATCCATTCTACCCTCTTGTGTAATCCAATCTGCTTCTTTGTTATGTTCATGAAAGCAAGCCCATATTTTTTTCCCTGAACTGTATAACCGCTCCCATTGTTGGTGGGGGTGTCACTTCAATTTTTTGTTTGCCTATTTCTCTGTAACATTTCTTCGCATTGGTTTGAAAGATCTTGTTCTGTCTGTAGAATCTTGATCTTTTTTCACAGTGCCTGATTCTTTGGCGCCTTCAGTTGTATTGTCTGCTTTATTTTTTTTTTCTTTAACTGATAGGATTTCATTTTCATTCCTAATTTTGCATTTTGCTTTTACCTTTCTGACTTTCTGACATTTGTTTCTCTTGTCAGTTCATTGAGTAGTGATAATTCACTTCTAAGTTGTTTAATTTCTTTCTCTATTTTTCTTTTCCAATGTGGATCTTTATATCTGACGCCTATATTGCTTCATTGAGACGTATACGCGGATCTACTTCGTCCAAAATTAATTTGAGTTCTGCATTGTAGAGTTTAATAATTTTGAGCTTCTGCTTTGTTGGTTGCCATTTTGGGAGTTGTTCTCGTTCCTCCATTTCAATATTTTGTCTCTGACTTATACGCCTCATCTTTTTCTTCCTTGGCTTGTTGTATACTGTTCTTGTTTTCCGAAAAATAATTTGGTTCAATAAGGTTTGGGACTCGTTTTATTGCAAGCTTGTGAGCGATTAAGATCACGTCTTTCTAACTCTTCTAAAGTTTCAGCATTATCTTAAGCGTCTTAACAGAGGACAGTGTGCGACACTGAGATCCATAGACGTATTGGGATGGCCAAGGACGCATTCCAAAACCTGGGCAGAGTAGTACTGCGAGACAGGAGAATTTTTTGGGTAACAACGAAAAGGATACGGAGCTGTTACGTGACATCTGTCCTTCGTTACGACAGCGAGTGTTGGACGATTTTCTCAAAGATGAAGAAGAGACTCGAGGCGACGGAGATGTGGTTCTACAGAAGGATGCTAAGGATACCATGGACCGAGCGTGTGAGCAACGATGAGATCTTAGAGAGGTTGCAAACAAGGAGGAGGTTTATACTTGATATCAGGAAGAGGCAGCTGAAGAGTGTGGGACACATAATGAGGAAGGAGGGTCTGGAGAATCTGATACTCACGGGTCGAATAGAGGGAAAGAGAGACAAGGGAAAACAGCGCGGGACATACCTGGCGGGATGACAGAACGTGGTCTGTGGGAGGAAGCAGAGGAAAGGAACTTGTTGAGAGCTGCAAGGAGATGAAGAGCCATTATCGCCTACGTCCTGAAAGGACATGTCATATAAAATGAAAGAAATAAGATTAGTACGTATCTCTGTTTCTTCATTATAATCTGTGGCTTAAGTGATGTTAGTGATTTTTATGTCCATAACTAGTTCCCTTTCGTATTCTGAGGATTCACCTGTTCTGGTCGCAGTTCTTTTTATTTCTTTGATTTCAACATCTCTCAATCGGTTATTTCCCATGATGCACCTTCTTTCAATGGCTAGTTTATTTTCATCAATTGCTTGTCCAACCTTTTCTCGCCAAATGTCATATGTGACATTGTGACAAATGGTGTTTTTTTTTAGGTTTCTTCAACACTTAATAGAATGCAGTCATCATGAGTTTGTACTCCCCACCGAGTTGTTGATCTAGTTGGAGAATTTGAAGGGCCATCATTGGATTTATTCTGCTTGTGGGGACCTGAAGATTACTTTTTTTGTGCAGGAGTATGTACCTATGGCAAATTCTTCGACCTCTGGTAGGTTTTCCCCTGAGAAATGGGCTCCCTGTTTATCCATTGGAAGGGCCATACTGGACTTTCTCGTTTGACTTTTAGCTCTCATTTAACTCTTCTCAACTTTCCGCATTATCTTTACACTGATTGGTGTGTATCTCAGTTTTTTTCATTATGATCTGTGGTTTGTGTAATGTTAGTACTTTTTATGTCAAGTTCAGGTTCATTTTCATGTTCTGTTGATTCCCCTATTCTGTCAATTGTTTATTTCTCATGATGTACCTTCTAACATTGACCAGTTTATTTTCGTCAATATACTTTCTAATTCCTTGTCCAAAATTTTCTCGCCAAATGTCATATGTTTGGCGAGTGATGTTTTTCTGTGGTTTGTGCAACGCTTCACAGAATGCAGTCAGAACAAGTTTCTACTCCTCACGAGAAAATTTTACGTTTTTCTTTCTTGAAGAATTCGCAAGGCTATCATTGGGATTGGGTACCTGAAGATTCATTATTTGTGTAGGTGTTTGCTTCGATGGCATATTTTTCAACCTCAGGTAGGCTCCCTCCTGGGGCATCGGCTGTTCATCCACTGGAAGAACCATACTGGACTTTCTGATTTGACTTTTAGTTCCTATATTCTTCCCACAAGTGACGCACGGGTCCAAAAGTCCAGCACATTACCCGGCACTTTGTCCGGCACATTAGGTAACAGTCTTTTAAAGACAGGATTCCGAAGCCTGTAGGGCACGGGTCGGCAACCTTTTGCTGATTATGTGCCGACTTTGGGTTTTAAAATCATTCAGCGCGCCAACAGCATACATATTTTTATACAAGTCAAGGTCAATATACCTGTTCTACAATATATTTTATATAGTAATATATAGTATATATAATTTAGTATATATTAAAATTTAAAGTATATATATATATATATATATATATATATATATATATTTTAAAATTGAAACAGCTAAATATCTTCGTAGTGTTCTAGTAGTTATTGGTTCGGACTTCGTGATGTCATTTGCAGCTGCGTGCCATTGGAAATTGCTTGGCGTGTGTCACGCGTGACGTAGGTTGCCGACCTCTGCTGTAGGGGTTCGTTCGCGACCTCATAATGCACCAGCCATTCACTCCTCAGCACGATTAACACCTTGAGTTGCGAGTTGTTGTTCGGAGTTTTCCTTTGCCTAGATGGGTTGTCAAGAGACAGGGACGTGATCGGAATTAAGAAAGAAAGACGTTGAAAAAGACATTGAAAAAATATATTTGTTTGTTTTTTTTTAAAAGTAAAATCACTCCAAGCAACGCACCGATGCCACTAGCACGCAACGGGTTACAGAGGATTGCGAACAAGAATAAAGAAACCTGTATGGGGAAAGGAGACAGAGGAGGACGGGGAACAAGATCAAGGTATCAGAAGATGTCGATTGATATTACATTTGAATATTTGAAGACTATAGTTATCAGGCAAGCAATCAAGCGGAAGGGAGTTCCACTGACGGGAAGTGCGAGAGAAGAACCTGTTTGAGCAGAAGAGACGGTTATATTTAACTGTTTTGACAGTGAAAGGGTGGAACCGAGATGCCAGCCTAGTAGCTCGCTTAAATCCATGCAGTCTGGGAACCAGCGAAATCGTCGGAACAGTTGCCGTGAAAATATTTGTAGAAGTGACAGAGGGAAGCCACGGCATGTCTGTAAGAAAGCGACTGTTGACGAGATGCCAGATCAGGACCTATCACATTGCATATTTGTCTCTGGGGTTTTTCGAGGACCTCGAGACGTACAGCGGGAGCACCAGACCATATGTTTAAATAATACATTATATATTTAAAATTATAAAAAAAACGAGATAGTTACTTTAATTTATTTATTTTATTTTTTACTGTTTTTGCTAGTACACCTGTTAATCAGATTAGTTGTTAATTAATTAAAAAATATTATTGTTGTTGCTACTATCACTATTCCTTTTAACGAAATTAATTGTCAAAAAAATTTAATGGAAAAAGCAAAAGTTAACATTCGAGTAATAAAGTTTAAAATGTATACGAAAAATAACGCATCACTGTTGCGAAATTAAAATAATAATAAAAATAAAATGTTTACTCCTTTTTAAGATAATGAGATTAAGTGAATCATCCCTGCAAATTGGAAAAATAAATAATATTTTACTTATTGATTAATTTAAAGAAAGCAGTGTAATTATTTATCGGGGTATATTTAAAAACAAAAAAAATCAAAATTATCGATTTGTTTTCGATAAAATTATATTTCCTCTCTATCTCTCATCTTCTGAGCTTTAAGATTTTATCGTCCATTTTGTGTGTATGTCACCAAGAAATGGATACACTCTTCCGGTGTATCTTTGGCGTATCTTTTGAAAATATGCATATTTTGCTCACTTAAACCGTCTTTGCCTCCCCCTTTTTAAAACTTCTCTCTGTTAAATTTTAATCCCCCCGCTGCATCTTTAGACCTTCCTATTCTTCTCTCGTCTGTTACCCTTCCCTTTGACTTTCATTCACTCTAGCATTCGCCCCACACTCTCATACATACACTCTCACTAAATTTTATTTTTTATTCCCGGAGATGTTTTTTCTGTTTTCTTTTTGCATTTGTAGGTCTGATGAATTGGATCGTATTTACGATTCCAATGGAATAAATTCTGACCATGGAATATTAGTGTTTAAGTCTTTTTATTATATATATATATATATATATATATATATATATATATATATATATATATATATATATATATATATATATATATATATATATATATATTTTCAAACATGTAGTGTTGAATGTTAAAGACAACATAGTCTTACATATTTTCTTTTGAATTTTCTCATATTCTCTAATGAGACTTTTTATTTGAAAATAGTTCCGAAATATGTATTGTCCATACGATGACCTAGCGCTTTCGAACATCATTGTTCATCTTCAGGGTCAATATTTTAGTCAAAATTTTTTTTTTTTTTTTTTTTTAAACAAACATTTGCCAATTATCTTGTAGCGTAATCATGTTGCTACTTTTTTACAAACTAAAAACGTTAAATTCCTTTTAAATTCAAAAGACGCGATGATGTTATATCACTAGAGAATATGAGAAAATTCAAAAGAAAATATGTAAGACTATGTTGTCTTTAACATTCAACACTACATGTTTGAAAGAAAAGTTGCTGCCAAATTACGCATATATATATATATATATACAAACATTATTGATTCGTTCATTCGTTTTTTTCGTCCATCTGTATATTCAGTTATTTATCCACTGAATTCTTCGAAAATACTTAGCGTTTTCTGCAACTAATATCGTAGTTTTTCTAAGAAAATAAATGTTGTTTCGAAATATCTACAACTAATATCGTAGTCTTCCTAAAGAATATATGAATAATACTGACAAGAAAAAACTAGTTCATTAAAGAGAAACAGATAAATTAAATAATAATGAGAAGAAGAAGAAAAGGAAGAAGAAAAATACATATTTACATTAAAATAGCAGTAAAAATAATGAAAATTTTTATTTTAGTTTTTAAAGAAAAAAATCGTTAAAATTCCAGGAGCTCCCAAAACATTTCATTTTCGTTGTAATTCCAATTATTATTATTATTGTTGTTGTTTTTTTCCTTTGATATCTGGCGTTTACACATTTCTTTCCGGATCCTGCCCAGGGACCTAAGGTTAGAAATGGCATCATGACATTTTCCACTGAAAAAAAAAAATATTACATAGATAAAGCCCTTCGTAAAGTGTGGGCTGTACTTTTCAGAATAATTTTTTGTATCTCTTTGAGACATGGACTTCCAGGCATCCCTTCAATTAGTCTACTGGAATCTTTTCCACCCAATCCTAAGGCTCCAACTACAACAGGGATTGTCACATTTTTGAGATTTCTATTTCAAGGTCCTATTATTATTATTATTATTATTATTTTATTTCCTTTGATTTCTGATGTGTACTCATTTCTTTCCGGTTCCCAGGTTAAGGTTAGAAATGGCATCGTGACATTTTCCACTAGGAGGGAAAAAACAAACAAAAAAAAACAACATATTTTACATTCATAAAGCCCTTCGTAAGGTGTGGGCTGTACTCGTGAGAACAATTTTTTGTATTTCTTTAAGGCATGGGCTTCCAGGAATCCCTTCAATTAGTCTAATGGATTCTTTTCCAACCAATCCGAGGGCTCCAACTACAACGGGGATTATTGATGTTCCCATGTGCCACATTTTTGAGATTTCGATATCTTTATTATTATTATTATTATTATTATTGTTGTTGTTGTTGTTGTTGTTGTTGTTGTTGTTGTTGTTGTTAGATATGAAAGTAAAATACCAAATAAATGATGCTGAAATGCAAATATACGAAGCATCATATATCTACCACAGTACCCAGTCGAATAAAAGTGTTTCAATTGTTTCTTTCCTAATAATAATAATAATAATAATAATATTAATTATTATAATATTATTATTATTATTATTATTATTTGTGTATGTTATGTTTCCTGCTTTAAACCGGGTCCAAACTGTGGTCCTTAGGCCCTATTGTCATTTAATTGATAGCATTTTTCTTCGTATATGGGATGTTCTTAGGAGGGCGATCTTGCTATTATTCTTATTTCATTTCTGTCGTATACTCATTTCTTTCTGGGTCCCAACCAGAGACCTAAGGTCAGAGATGGCATCATGACATTTCCCACTGAGCATTTTTTTAGCCCCCCCCCCCCGCAAAGATCACACACATTTTACATCGATAAAGCCCTTTTTAAGTTGTGAGCTGCATTTGTGAGTACAATTTTTTGTATTTCTTTAAGCCATGGGCTACAAGTAATCCCTTCAATGACTCTAATGGAAGCTTTTCTAATCAATCCGAGGGCTCCAACTACAACAGGATTCATTGATGTTCTCAAATGCCACATATTTGTGATTTCCACTTCAAGATGCTTGTATTTTGATATTTTTCTTTTTTTAAGATACATTACATTCTGCAGGAATTGCCATGTCAGTAAGAAGGCAGATTTTGTCTTTGCGGTCTCTAATCACGATGTCTGGGAGATTAGCATTAATTGTTCTGACTGCGTGTCTACTGTAAAGTCCCATAATATTTTTACAGGTCTTATATCCGTAACCGGTCAGAGTGGTGTTCATACCAATTTCTTGCATTTCTCCTTTCCAAAAAAGTTGCAGATTTTCCAATGCAGATATTGACTCACTGTCATGTCGGTTTTTATATTCTGTAGCTGTCAATACGGTGCAACCTGACACAAAATGGCCAAGTGTTTCTGGTCATTTATCACAGAATCTGCATTTAGGGCGAACACAATTTTTCTGAATGCGTGCTTGGTAATTTCTACTTAGCAAACATTAGTCCTGCCCAGTAAAAATAAAGCCTTCGGTTTCAGGCTTTTAACCTTGCATTACGTAGCCACCGATGACTACGATATTATTATTGTTGTTGCTGTTGTTGTTGTCGTTGAGTAAGAGAGTTGTATGCAAACCAAATGATGCGGAAGTACAAATATATGTAGATAAAAGAGTTTCAATTCTTTCTTTTATTTATTTATTTATTTATTTTTTAAGCATTTCGCCCCAAGCAAGGCGGGAGTGTCACTACCTCGCAAGGGGTTACAGAGAGTGGGATCAAGAGTAAGGAAGGGGAATAGATCAAGGCATCTGGAGATGGGGGGTTTGTTTAGATCAACCAATCAAATATGATCTACGTTAAATTTTAAACTAAGGGAAGAAGCAGAAGGAAGAAGCCATGACTCGTAAGTTTGAAATCAATGGCAGCAACAGACGTTAAACAGGAGCGGATGTGAATGGATGCATATTGTACATTAGACAATATCATTTCCTAAGAAAAAAGGAAGTGAATAATCTAACAAAATGCTAGACAAATTATTTGCTTTGTGTGTTTCCTACATAAAAATCATTTTTATAGTTGATATTTGATACATTTTAATTATTTACTGATTTCTTAAAGAAGCTATTTATTTAAATAGCATCTTTAAGAAATCAGTAAATAATTAAAATCTATAGATTTACCTGTTAAATTAATATGCAACTGTTGACTAAAGATTCTTTATATAAGGTGTTAATAACAATAACCAATCAATGTAAAATGCCAAAAATACCAACCAAATACCAATACATCCGTACAAGATGTTACAAACACTACCAGGAGATTAATACAAAATTATATTAAATCTAAATTAACACCAACAGAAAGATAGACCAACACAGTATATGTGCAACACACACACTATATATATATATATATATATATATATATATATATATATATATATATGGTGGAGTCTCCCGTCGTATTCGACGTATGTGCGTCAAGTAGATCAGTTCCTACGGACCGACATCCAAACACCAGCACATATGATTTGATTATAATCGTAAAGGCTTTGTGCAGAACCAACCAGACTTTTTGGACGGTCGAATACTGAGACCTGGTGCACTACGTGCACAAGGTCCCCAAACGACGCTCCGCAGGCTTTGAATTCAGAGTTGTCATTCTCCTAGACCAGTTGCCATCCAAGGCTATAGGACCCAGTTTGTTTATGGTATTTACCCATAGAAGAGGAGGATTTCCCAAGGGTATTAGCACGTAAGTGTATGTAATGGATTCGACTGGAATTCGAACTCGGCTCTCCGATTATTTCAATCCGAGGCACTATCCACTACTCCACCGTGCCTCCTTCCTATCTATCTATCTATCTATCTATCTATCTATCTATCTATCTATCTATCTATCTATCTATCTATCTATGTGTGTGTGTGTGCCTATGATTGTGTGTGTGTGTACCTATGATTGTGTGTGTGTGTGTGTGTGTGTGTGTGTGTGTGCGAATAGAAAGACAAAATGAAGACACCATGAACACGGTTTTTCAGTGCTGCTATATACATTGTTGGTTCGACATTAGTCCGGCCATGTTTGCATATTGTTAATGCTTACACATATTCAAACTCACGTACATGCACATACGCGGGTAGGTGAGGCGCTTGCTTTTTATAAATGCTGAACGCCCGCTGGTTTTAAAAGTGATAAATTGCTTAACAAGTGAAACATTTTAAATCGACTGAAGTACTTAGTTTTTAGTTTGGTTTATTCAAAAAAAAAAAAAAAAAGAAGATATATCCCACCCCCGGTGACTTTCACAAATTATCCTTTGTGATTTGGGATCCAATCTTGTCACCCGGAAAGATTTTTGACCGCTATTCGCTGTTCTACACCTGTGCTTGTACCCACAAATTAGCCCCCAGTTACCACAACATCACACCTATCCGTCCTGGGTATGACGATAAACTACATCCGCGTCCTCGGTAAAACGATAAACTACGTCCAGCTGCAAGGCCTCTTAATTGCTGTTTTTTCCCAGGGGTGGTAGCGCCTGTTAGGGTCCCCGCTATGGGCAAATAGTTAAAACACTATGAAAGTGTAAAAATAGGTTTTAATATCAGAAATACTTTGTAAACAAAATTATCACCAGCAATAAATTTTGAAGGAAAAAAAATATTACCAACAATATGTTTTTGAAGAAAAATTATTACCAGTAATACATTTTTGAAAAAAATTATTACCAGCAATACATTTTTGAAGGAAGAATATTACCAGAATTACATTTGGACAAAACAAAATATTACCAGCAATAAAAAAAAATTCGGCATTAAATAACCAATTGAGGTTGATATGCCGTAAAACAAAACAAAACAAAACAAACCAATATATATATATATATATATATATATATATATATATATATATATATATATATATATATATATATATATGTATGTGTGTGTATGTATATATGTATATATATATATATATATATATATATATATATATATATAGATAGATAGATAGATAAAAATATTAACAGCAATAAAAAAATTGTCTGCATTAAATAACCAATTGTGGTTGATATGCCGTAAAACGAAACAAACCAAACCTATCGTTTGGTCTCTATATTTTTATGCCACATACCTGAATCGATCATAAACGAAAATGATATGTTCATCATTAATTAACCATAGCTAAGGATCGGAAATTCATAAAGGATTGAAATAAAGTTCAGACGTATATTCTATATTTTACAACTTATTCAAGATAATCTTCGCCCTATCTAACCTTCTAACTTTCTGTCCTGCTGTAACAAGGTGCCTTTTTACGATTTCATTTTCAAATCTTTTTTCACTGCTCTTTTCACTGTCATAGCTGAAACTCCTCTCTCACGTGCCAACCGTCTTATGGATTTAGTTGGATATTTTCTAATTGATCTCTTCAGCTCTAAATTGAAATTATGATCCCTCCTGCTGTTGTGACATCCTGATCCAGTTTTCCTCTCTATGTGGCAGAGAAGAAAGTCGGGGAAACACACACGTATATTTTTTTATTGAAATTGGAGTAGATCTGAGTAGCGAAATTAGATCAGAGGATTTTGTTTACGGATGGAAAATCTGATCTAGGCCATTTGAATTGGGTCATTAGAAAAGACAATGAAATGATCGAAATAATTTTTGTCGGTTAAAATTAAAATAGAGCTTGAGTAAGCAAGGAGGACCTTTAGAATTCACATGATTTAGGTTGAAACAGCCAGAACCTCGTGATAATCGCGTGCGAAGTAGTAGGACCAAGCCTCGATTAAGACCAACCAGATTTATCTATATAAATGCGTACTTATGCTGAAGAAGAGGCAGAAGGAAGAGGCAGACGGGAGAGGCGAAATGTTGCTTTTGGCTCGATTGTCGAGCTGGGTGGAGAGATGTCGTAGATTGAAAGTGAGCAGAGTTGAATTGAAGGCTCAAAGAAGTACGAAGAAGCGAATTACTCCTCTAACATCTAAGATTGCTACTGCTACTATTATTACTACCACTGGAAACGGAAACGTCGAACAAGCTACATTAATCAAAGAGTTGCGTTTGGCTCGTCTGTCGTCGAGTGCAGTCGAGCTGGGTGGAGAGATATCGGAGATTGAAAGTGCGCAGAGTTGAATTGAAGGCTCGAAGTACGAAAGTGACGTCAGAGATTGGAACTAAGCGTTCACTAACATGTTCTGTTGATATAAGTACCGCTGCTCTGGCTACGATAAAGATTACTACTACTGTTACTACTGCCGAGGAAGAACGCAACTATGAACTTTAAACTCTCTCTCTCTCTCTCTCTCTCTCTCTCTCTCTCTCTCTAGAATCCAGTGTATGAGTTTTTACGTTAACTACTTATCTTTTCTGTAACCCGTTTCTTTTCTATACTATTCTTTTCTGCTATATAAAAGGCATTAACAATTCAACCTTTGAATAGTTGTTTGTCCGGCTTTCTGCATATATATATATATATATATATATATATTTTGGTGCATTCTAAATTTCTTAGCACAGACTCTCCAGCCGTGTCTACATCTTCAGTCAACCGTGAATGGATGAACATCACTTCTGCCTTCTGGATCAAATCAAACACAACGTGGGGAGGAAGCAGGATTAAAACAGGGACCCGGTCGAATGATCTACGGATGCTCAGGGGACCTATGGTCACTCCCTTAAGTTAAGTTAAGACCGAGTAGACACCTCAACCCAGAGGGGCGAAAGTGTTAGATCTACTGTTCCTACTTTTTTAATCTTATTCACCATTCTCATGATGGTTCTTGAATGGACTTTGAAGATGGAAGCCAGAGTATGAATGTTCGTACCATTACTGAAGGCCTGAATGATCTTTTCCTCTCACCATTGCTCAACTGGGAAGACAGAGTGGGGCTGACACAAAACGATTTTAACCTGTTCTATTTCTAGCTGAATAACTCAAAGGTTATTTTTAGGTATTCTTATAACAAATGGTATCAAGATGGTTAAATGCCTCACATGAAAAACTGGTCAATTTTGCTGTTACACCCGGTATGTAAATGTTTTTCCAGTAATGTTCATTCTGAACAAGGTCCAAGAGCTACTCAAGGTAGAGTGTTACGGAGAAAGAGGTAGATTATGCGGATATGTACGGAAGATGACAAATAACCCTACACGTGAACAAAGTAAGATTGGGAAAGAATTCTCTTTGGTGTCGGTTCCACAATGCAGCGGTTTGTGGGATGCGGCTTCGCTACAATGGACGGACGTGGTATGGTGGGTTTCTGCCGTAGAAAAGGAAGAAGAAAAAAGAAATGATGATCCGAAGAAAAGAAAAAAAAGGAGTACGCAAAGAAGAAGAAAAGAAGAAGAAAAAGGGGAAAAAAGAAAAGGAAGAAGAAAAGAAGAAGAAAAGAAAAAAGAAAAATTTCTAGAACACAAAAAAGAAAAAGGAAATGATTATCAGAAGGAAAAGAAAAAAGAAAAAGATGAAGAAATTAATAATAAGAGGAAAAGGAAAAGGAAAAAGAAAATGTCATTGAAAATAAAACGGTAAAAAAATGATGATACGAAGGAAGAGAAAAATACGAAAAGAAGAAGAAGAAGAAGAAGAAGAAGAAGAAGAAGAAGAAGAAAAGAAAGACGAAAAAGTCATATGATATAAAAATGAAAAAAAGAAATGACACGAAGGAAGTGAAAAAGAAAAGGATGATGAAAAGAAGACGAAAAAAAAAGGAAGAAGAAAAAGTTCTCGAGTACCGAAAGGGAAAAATGTTGAAAAGAAGGAATAGAAAAACGAAAAGGACAAAGAAAAGGAAGAAGAAAAGAAAAGGAAGAAGAAAAGAAAAGGAAGAAGAAAAGAAAAGGTAGAACAAAAAAAGAAAGGAAAATGAGAAATAAAAGAAGAAAGGAAAAGGTAAAAGAAAAAAAAAGAAAAGAAAGAAAAAAAAGGAAGAAGAAAAGAGGAAAAGAAAAGGAAGAAAAAAGTTCTAGAATATAGAAAGGAAAACCAAAATAATGATCCGAAGGAAGAGAAAAAGAAAAGGATGAATAAAAGAAGAAGAAAAAAGAAGGAAGACAAAAATAGAAACGGAAAAACCAGAACGAAGAGAAATAAAGAAACGTTGAAGAAAAGAAGAAAAAGGAAAGAAAGAAGAAAATAAAATGAAATAAAAAAGACAAGAAAAGGAACCCTTACAATATCAAAAGAAGAAGAAGAAGAAGAAGAAGAAGAAGAAGAAGAAGAAGAAGAAGAAGAAGAAGAAGAAGAAGTGGGGAATGTCGATGATGGTGGGGGTGAGAAGCATCGAAAAAAACAGCTACGATCTTAGCATAAGCGGCATTGGCAGCATACAACGAAAAAGGATACGAAATATGTAATAAGTAATTCGTCTTTTTTAACAGCTCCGCCCCTTTCCATTCCCTTTCTCTCTCCCCTGGTATTTCTTCCTCCATTTCCCCCTCCCCTCATACCTTATATTCTTTTCCCCGCCGGAATTTGCCCGTCTTCAAAAGTCGACAGATTCCAAGCAAGAATTCAGTAGAACCATTTTTTCCACGGTGTTCGGCCAGTCCGACTTTCCTCTCCGATTCAATTACCTATATTTGCTATCCGAATTGATCTATATTGCACGGCGGCGGCGGCTGCTGCTGCTGCTGCTGCTGTTGTTTCATCGCTCAGTCTCGCAGCTCTGGCTGCCAGAGACATCAGAATATACGAAAGTAGTAAGAACAGAAAATATCGAAGACATTGCTGTTTTGTGGGGGTGGGGTACTATTTTCCTAAGTAAATATCGGAGTTCCGACGATGACTTAAAGAAATGAAGAAGAAGAAGAAGAAGAAGAAGAAGAAGAAGAAGAAGAAGAAGAAGAAGAAGAAGAAACAAACAAACAAACAAACAAACAAACAAAGAGAAGAAATAACATTTAGAATTAAAAAAAATGGGGAACGAAAAGAAAGTAAAAAAAGGAGAGAGATAAGAAAAAAAAGAATAGAAGATGAAAACAGAAAAAAAGAAATAGGGAAAGAAAGAACATTTAGAAAAAAATGAGGGAGAATAAAGTGAAAAAAGGAGAGAGAGAAGAGAAAAAGTAAAAGAAATGTAAAACAGAAAGAAAGAAAATAACGGAAAAGAAAAGGGAAGAAGAAAAAGAAGAAACTAAAATAGGAGTGAGATAAGACAAATAGTTAAAGAAAGAAAGAGAGAAAGAAAGAAAGGAAATAACATTTAGAATAAAAATGGGAAGAAGAAAAAGAAGAAAATAAAAAGGAGTGAGATAAGAAAAAAAGTAAAAGAAAAGAAAAACAGAAAGAAAGAAAGAATGAAGGAAATAACATTCAAAATAAAAATGATGAAGAAGAAAGTCGAAAAAGGAGAGAGACGAGAGAAAAAATTAAAAGAAAAAATTAAAGAAAGAAAGAAAGAAAGAAAGGAAGAAAGGGCACATGAAAGCATAAAATTAACTGCGCATGTCTTTCCAGAGAAATAACCACTTAAGCAATTGTAGGTAAATGCACACGGATGTATTATTTTCAAACATTGGCCTGTATGGTCACCTCGCTCTGAAATAATGATAAAACGTTACACTGCACATTTCTTAAAGCCATGTCCCTTCAGTATATAAGCAGTTACGGTCCTCAACAGTCTTCTTTTACCATATTATCTACCAAGTACCATGATTTTTTAGGAAAGATTTTAGAGTAGTTTCCCATTGCCAGAAAGCCCAGTCTACACTTTTATTTCGATAGCGATAATTCATAGCTACAAGTAGTCCTGGGTATGACGATAAACTACATCCGGCAGCAAGGCCTCTGATCTGGAGGCTGGAGGTTTTGAGGAGCTTGGAACCACCTTTTAATTACTGTTGTTCCACCATAACGCGGGGTGATAGCACCTGTTAAGGTCCCAAAAGATGAGCAAATAGTAAACCCACCAAGCAAAGTGGGGAATATATTAGTGCTTATAAAATAAAATAAAATAAAACTACGTCGTCTTCCTTAATGAATTTAATATCAACATTAAGAAGTCGATTAAAAAAAGAAAAGAAAAAATCACAATAACATATATGGATGTATATTATAATTATTTTTTAAAAATATGATTCCATCGTTACACAGGAATTATAATTTCAAATCTTTTCATTTGTACCCCCTTACTTCTTAAAATAACGACCAGCATTCATATTTATAATTGTTATTGCAATATTTTGTTAAAGTTGTTAAGCTCAAATATTTAACGATGTGAAAGGAAATTTCTACAGATATTTTATTGTCATAGAAGTCGCCATGAACTTATTCAATCATTAACTGAAGAATTAAGATTCATCAGAAAATTCAAATAGGAAAACCATAAAATTTTCATGTGTCTTTTTAGTATAAATAAGTATAAGAGTAGACTTTGTTTCATACTTGAACGCAATCTTCAGGCCATGTGTATTGTGTTGGAATATTGCTGCCATATATAGTCCAGTGCCCCTGCTATTTACCTGGAGCTCCTTGATAAGATCCAAAGATGACTCAGTAAATATTACACTTTGATCTCACCCAAAAGGCCGAGAAGTGAAGACAACTGTGGTAAAAGCTCTATATTTCAGATGCACAGTATCGAAAGATGGAAACCAAGAAAGTTAATCGCCAAAAATCCAATTGTCATAAGTTAAATAAATATCGTCTGCTGAATTATTTTTAGATTATTATTAAGAGATATTAAGTTCATAAGATGGAGATTTGGCTAGAAAGAAAGAAAGAAAGAAAGAAAGAAAGAAAAAATAAAAGAAAGAAAGAATATAAACAATAAAAACATAAAGGAAAATAGGAAAAGGTCACGAGATCAAAAAGAAAGAAAGAAAGAAAGAGAGAAAGAAGGAAAGAAAGAGAGAGAGAGAAGAAAGGAAGAGAGAGAGAAAGAATGAGAGAGAGAGAGAAAGAAAGAAAGAAAGAAAGAAAGACAGAGAGAGATTGAGAGAAAGAAAGAAAGAAAGAAAGAAAGAAATGATGGAAGATGAACGTGTTTAATGTCTCCTGTCAATATTTCATAAATAATGGACTATTTCATTTTGATCAAGTAGAAAAAAGGGAAAATTACAGTGAGAAAATGAAAGAAAGAAATAAAGAAAGGAAGTTTTTTAACAGCTGTTTCAGTGAAATAGAAAAACGTTGTCAGCTTAAAATCTTTTCATTTGTACCCCCTTACTTCTTAAAATAACGACCAGCATTCATATTCATGTTCGTTATTGCAATATTTCGTTAAAGTTGTTAAGCTCAAACATTTAGAATATTAGATTAAGTATTTCCACGCTTATTTTAAGGAGCTTATTCAATTATTAAAGGCTTACGACCACACCACCATACGATCACCGAAGTTAAGCAACGTCGAGCCTGGTCAGTACCTAGATGGGTGACCACTTTGAAATATCAAGTGCTGTAAGTGAGGGTGTAATGGATAATGGCTCGGAATTGTTCATCGCAGAGCTAAGTTTTAATTCCAGTCGGGTTCGTTATATTCACTTACGCGCAAAATACCCTTAGGAAAGATATGAATCCACATGTTCTCCCTCCAGCTATGGGTTAAGTACTAATACTTGTATCACTAAACTATCATTATCTATAAAGTAAAATAGAACTTCTTACAATTCAAAAATATTTTCTAGGTTTAAATAAGCTGCAAACGGTGGATAAGCCATCGAAAACGAATCAATGTAATAGTGATTATCTACATAGGCATGAATTTTAGTTTTATTTATATTCTATGAAATACAAATCTATAGAAACTGCCGTCCCCACAAACTGAAGGAGTTTATACAGGGTGTCCCAAAAAGTTTGACATCATTTTAAAAGCAATTATCTTGAAAACGATTAAATCTAGCTCAATCAAATTGAAGATTTTATATGTTTAACAGCATAAATTTATTATGGGATCCATTTCATAAGTGTTTAATATGTACCCCGCCTGTGACACAGCACACGTCAAATCGGTAGCTAAGCTCTTGCCAAACACGCTGATGTTGATGATAGCTTTTACTGGTCTTCAGTTAATGGAGAAAGAAAGAAAGAAAGAAAGAAAGAAACAAAGAACAATAAGTAAAAAGAAAATCAATGGAAATTAGCAGAAGAAAGAAAGAAAGAAAGAAAGAAAGAAAGAAAGAAAGAAAGAAAGAAAGAAAGAAAGAAAGAAAGAGGTTGGATTGAAGGAAGGACGGAAAAAAGGAAGAAATGAAAGAAGAGAGGGGGAGGAGCAAGACGAGAGAGAATCAGAGGACGAAAAGAAAGAAAGAAAGAAGAACAAGAAAAAAGAACAAGAAGAAAAAAGAAAAACAATGGAAATTGGTAGAAGAAAGAAAGAAAGAAAGAGGGTGGATTGAAGGGAGGAAGGAAGGAAGGAAGGAAAGAAGAGTGGGGCAGAGCAAGACGAGAGAGAAGCGGAGGTCAGTCAAACAGAAAGAAACAAAGAACAACAAGAAGAAAAAAGAAAAACAATGGAATTTAGCAGAAAAAGAAAGAAAGAAAGAAAGAAAGAAAAAATCAGGAGAAAGAAAGGAATTGACTGAAAAAAAGAACAAAGTAAAAAAAAAAGGTAGTGTAGAAAGTATAGAAAAATATAAAGAAGAATAGAGGGAGAGAGAGAGAGGGAGAGAGAGAGGGAGAGAGAGAGTAAAGCAAGCTAGAAAAAGAGAAACAATAACAGAGGTAGCAAAATAAAAGAGGAAACTATTCTGTTAAAATATTACCATATATACTCGTGGATAAGTCGACTTCATTTTTGACATAAAAAATTTAATATCATTTTAAAAGCAATTATCTGGAAAACTACTGCGTCTAGCTCAATGAAATTGAACAGGTTAGGTGTTGAACATCATAAGTTTATTATGGGACCGATTTTATAAGTGTTCAATATGTACACCGCTTGTGACACGGCACACATCAAGTCGGTAGTTAAGCTCTTGCCAAACACGCTGTAGCATGTCTCCGGTAACATTATCTAGCTCGGAAGTTATTCTCTGCTCGAGTCCATTAATACTATCAAGAATGGAGTGGAGGGCACACAGACCGATCCCTTCACATATCCCCATGAAAAGAAATCACACGGGGACAAGTCCGGTGACCGCGGCGGACATTCCATCAGAAAACTGTCTTCATCTCTACCACGCCCGATCCATCTCTCTGGCAGATTCTCATTGAGATAAGAAAAATAAAATATTAAATGTAAAATCTTGATCTGTTTTGATACATTCTGTGAAAATTTGAGGTCATTCCAACAAGAATTGCCAAAATTATTGGCCTGCGAAATGATGCCAAAATTTTTTGGATACCCTGTATATTGATTGTAATATAGATTTGATCCTCCATGTTATATTTTATTTACTTATCCAATTCCGATTCTGTATAAATCCATCTCTAATCTCCCCAGTTATGGGTTAATCAGTAAGTATTGTATCATTAAATCATTATTAGAAAAAATATTAAAATCTAAAAATATATTCTGGCTTTAAATAACCTGCAAAGGGTTGATATACCGTAAAAAAAAAATAAATGTATAGAAACTACTGTAGCCACAAAGTGAGGGATCAGTTTATATACTGTTTCTAATATAGAATTGAATTCCCACTTTATATCTATTTTATGATTTCTTGTTTATCAAATTCATATTGGGTATAAATCCACTTCTCACACACTATGAGTTAATTAGTAAGAATTGTATCACTAAATTATTATTATCTAAAAAAGAAAAAAATCTTACAATCTAAAAATTTTTCCTGGTTTTAAATAACCTGCAAAGGGTTGATAAACCGTAGAAAATGAATCAATCAATGAAATACTGATTAGCCACACCGGCATGTTGTATCGCTTTGTTCACATTCACAGGAATATGTGTATAGAAACTACCGTGGCCACAAAGTGAAGGATCAGTTTATATACCGTTTCTAATATAGAATTGATCCCTTACTTTATATCCATATTTCTTGTTTACCAAATTCAGTCGTCCTGGGTATGACGATAAACTACATCCGCGTCATGGGTAAGTCGATAAACTATATCCAACAGCAAGGCCTCTGAACAGGAGGTTTTGAGGAGCATGGAACCATCTCTTAATTGTTGATGTTCTCAGGTCCACCCTAACCCGGGGTGGTAGCAGCACCTGTTAGGGTCCCAGCTATGGGCAAATAGTTATCACATAAACTTGTGTAAAAATAGGTTTTTATTACCAGAAATACTTTGTAATAAAAATTTTTTTTACCAGCAATAATTTTTGAAGGAAAAATTATTATCAGCAATACTTTAAAAAAAATACCAGCAATACAAACAGTTATACATTGTTTGAAAAAAATATGACCAGCTATAGATTTCTTCAAGGAAAAATATTCCGAGAAATAGATTTTTGAAGAAAGACAAATTTCCAGCAATAAAAATTTTGTCGGCATTAAATAACCAATTGTGGATGGTATGCCGTAAAACAAACCAAACCAAACCAATATATACTGAGATAGATAGATAGATAGATAGATAGATAGATAGATAGATAGATAGATAGATAGATATTAACAACCTTAGATAGATAGATAGATAGATAGATAGATAGATAGATAGATAGATAGATAGATACTTGACTTGACTTGTATCGGTTTTCACCCTGGTCGGGTTGAACCGGCTTCCTCCCGAGCAACTACAGCATCTCGGACCATCGCTGCCCACGCCCGCCGATCCTGAGCCAGGTCACACGAAATGGCGAGCCACTCGCGATTCCATCGTCGAAGACCAACAACTTGCGGACCCGATAGTACTGCTAGGTCATCCTTGATCATGCTAGCCCACGTCTTCAGATAGATAGATAGATAGATAGATAGATAGATAGATAGATAGATAGATATATAGATAGATAGATAGATAGATAGATAGATAGATAAAAAATATTACCAGCAATAAAAAATGTGTCGGTATTAAATAACTCGTTGATGTTGATATGCCGTAAGACAAATCAAACCAAACCAAGTTTAGATTGCGTATAAATTTTCTTCTCATCCACTATGAGTTAATTAGTAAGACTTGTAACATTAAATGGTAATTATCTAAAAAATATTCTTCCAATCTAGAAATATGTTCTGGCTGTAAATAACCAGCAAAGGGTTGATAAATCGTAGAAAACTTATCAATCATTAAATTATGAATTATGATTCATCGAAAACTTTAAATAAATAGACGTGAAATTTTTATGAGTACCACTCGTAGAATGTTCATTTTACGAGATCAGAGAACAAATGAAATGAGAAATCGTTAAAACTAAACATTTGATTTAGTCTGTCACTGAATTTCAGAGATACAATGTCATTCCGTTTTTTTAAATGCATTTTGATTTCAAAGAGGCGTCGTTAAGAACATTTGGTTAAGGGCTATGGCCAAAACATTCAATACGTCGTCGTAGTCCGTTCCTCGCCGAAGTCTCTTTTAAGAGAAAGTATTAAAAGACCTCATTCAAAGAAGATTTATTTCTGAGGAAACATGGAAGATAATGGAGATGGGCAAGTTGCGAACAGTGACGTAAACAAATCGATTCATTACACTCATTTCACAGCGATTATCAGACATTACTGGAGCAATCGTCAATAAGATAAACAACTTCTGAAAGGAGTGCGTATTATGCAAAATGAAATTATGTTCGATCTAACTCGTTTTTGAAATGGCAAAAATAATGTCGGATTGGTCGTGTTTCTTCATCTATCTATCTATCTATCTATCTATCTATCTATCTATCTATCTATCTATCTATCTCAGTCTGTTTATTACCTCTCTCTCTCTCTATTTCACTCTGTACCTCTCTCTCTCTCTCTCTCTCTATCTATTTCACTCGGTACGTTCATTATCTATCTATCTATCTATCTATCTATCTATCTATCTATCTATTTATCTATCTATCTATCTCATTCTGTTTATTACCTCTCTATCTATCTATTTCACTCAGTACGTTCATTATCTATCTATCTATCCATCAATATATCTATCTATCTATCTATCTCAGTCTGTTTATTATCTCTCTCTATCTAACTATCTATTTCACTCAGTGCGTTCATTATCTATCTATCTATCTATCTATCTATCTATCTATCAATCTATCTATCTATCTATCTATCTCAGTCTGTTTATTATCTCTCTCTATCTAACTATCTATTTCACTCAGTGAGTTCATTATCTATCTATCTATCTATCTATCTATCTATCTATCTATCTATCTATCTATCTCAGTCTGTTTATTACCTCTCTCTCTCTATCTATCTATTTCACTCGGTACGTTCATTATCTATCTATCTATCTATCTATCTATCTATCTATCTATCTATCTATCTATCTCAGTCTGTTTATTATCTCTCTCTCTCTCTATTTCACTCAGCACGTCATTATTTATCTATCTATCTATCTATCTATCTCTTTGTATATATATATATATATATATATATATATATATATATATATATATATATAAGACAATAGGAAAACTGTAATGGTAGCTAACGCGTTTCGTCCAATGTGAACATTTTCAAGGCAAAAAACGAAATAAATTTATTAAACAAAGTAACTAATAATAACAAAAACAAAATGTTTTAGCAACTGGAAGAATTTAGAGAACGCTATTTTCATACTGTTAACTGAAAATTACGTCAATTACTGTCACATGTGGAGATATTGTTTTTATTGCTGTGTTGGCGGATTCAATAATTTTCTTTTGATTCCACGATATTGTTGTATACGTTTGTTTTGCTGTTATTAGTTACTTTGTTTAATAAATTATATAATTATGCCTGTTCATTATGAATCTATTTATCTATTTAACTATCCCTGCCTGTTCATTTTCTATCTATCTATCTATCTATCTATCTATCTGCCCGAGGGCTTTCGCCTATACAATTAGCCAAGGATAATTTTATTCTAATTTTTAATTGTTCTATTATTTTATATATATATATATATATATATATATATATATATATATATATATATATATATATTAAGACATTTTTATGTTTATACATTCTTTTTATAGATACAAATATTTAAGTAAATCCTCTTTTTTATAATAAACAGTATTAAACAACATTTACCGGCCTGAATGTCAGAGAAATTTTCATAGAAAATTTTCGGCCTCCGACAGGAATCGAACCTGTATCCTATACGGAACCGTCATATAGCCTGACGTGCCTTAACCGTTTCGATGAAAATTTTTCGGATATTCAGGCCGGTAAATGTTGTTTAATACTGTTTATTATAAAAAGAGCATTTACTTAAATATTTGTACGTATAAAAAGAATGTATAAACATAAAAATGCCTTAAAATAATTGTCGGACTTTGTCCATTTCATAATGTGTGACGTCATTTGTTTACATTTGATACGCCATGAGCAGATATGAATGTCCGTGTGATATTCATGGAGGATTAAAGTTTAAAGACGGTAAAATCGACCTTGCTAACCGAACGCTCCTCTGTGGCCGAAACGGTTAAGGCACGTCAGGCTTAATAATAATAATAATAATAATAATAACATATATATATATATATATATATATATATATATATATATATATATATATATATATGGTTCAGAACGTTTCCTTTCTGGCCAGAAGATTCGGGTTAGAATGGTCGATTTGTCAGAAGATGGAAAAAGAAATTAGAATTGTGAGTGAAATAGGAGAGATCGAATTGCTCGTCGGTGGTTACGTTAGCAAAAAATCACAAGTAATCGTGACCGAGTATTTCAGCGAACTTGTACCGTGTTCAGACTCTTACCCATACCATAGGGATGCATTCTTTCCCAGAAACCGTAACCAATGTTCGCTTAGCATAGTTAGTGTAAACCACTGGGCTATGTGCGTTCTGAGCAAACAAAAATGTGTCTGAGCAAGCGGGGATTAGCTAGACATGCGAACGGCTAGCTATTAATATATAAATTATAAGTTAATAAAAACATGTTACCCTTGCTTTTAAAATTATTTTCTGTCCACGAATGCATACACACATACCACACAATCCTGGCAAAACCGTGTTTACGCGTATTAGATGAGAAACCGCAGTTCAGTTTAACATATATATAATCATCTCTGATAAAAAAAAATGAAATATTTTTTGTAGTGCGTGAATTTCCAAAAGAATTTCATAATCTTTATGTATTTACTTTCTCTACTAATCAGAAAATGCAGGCTGAAGGAACACGAAAAAAAAGATAATGAAAAAAACTCCAAAGCTACTTATATATATATATATATATATATATATATATATATATATATATATATATGTGTGTGTGTGTGTGTGGGCTGACGTAGGGAGATTTGCACGCACTCGGGTTTCTTTTTCTCTTTATTTCCTTTTATTTTTAATAAGAGATGTCTTCTCGCATCTCAAGCAAGACAGACGCACATTTGCGCAAATTCATACGCAGATACATCGACGTGATTCTGTAGACACATGCAGCTGCGTCATCAGACAAACGTGCATCATATCATGTGCATATAAGAGCGTGCACTATTACTTGTCCCTAACAACGAACATATACGCAAACAGAGATAGGAACTGAAAACAAAATATCAGCGATGATCATAGTCCCATATTAACTGAGCCATACCTGCGTCTTCCCATCGCATATATACATATATATATATATATATATGGGTCAGTCAATATGGAGCTATGATCATCGCTGATATTTTTGGGGTTTGTTTTCAGTTCCTACCACTAAGCCGTCGGCTCACGGCAGGGATGAAGGTGAATTTTAGCGTGTTTATTTTTAGATTCAGATAAACACACAGTGACTGACAGTGACTCAATTCTGCCGAAGAGTCATGCTATATTAGCTTAAATAGTCACTGTTTACAAACGCACACTTCACACCCACAGAGCTCAACCGAAATTAATAGTTTATTGAGGCGGCTAATCATTATTTAAACATATTATTAAATGTAACAGACAATGAATGTCTATTATGTTTGATCATGAGCCGTTCTAAGTTTCGTAAAATGGTCTTAATTCCGGGCGAAAATAGAGACATTGTCCAACATTTTTGTACTTGTTCGATTTTTGTCTCACGAAAAAGAAATTACACAATCTCCCACAGAAGGGTGCAAATGAGAGCAAGAAGAAGGGACTAAGCATAAACTACAAGAAAACTTAATGCATGGTCATCAGTAAAAGAATGAACCCGAAATGCGATTTGCAGGTCGGGGACACTAAAATCAAGCAGGCGCAGAAGTTTAAATATCTGGGAAATGTTTTGACAGAGGACGGTAAGTGCGACAGTGAGATCTGTAGACGTATTGGGATTGCCAAGGACGCATTCGAAAAGCTCGACAGAAAATTGCGAGACAGAAGGATTTTTTTTTCGTAACAAAGGAAAGAGTACTGAGCTGCTACGTGACATCTGTCCTCCTTTTCGACAGCGAATGTGGGATCGTCTCGAGACACTGTGAAGATGGCTCATGTGAGCCGAAAGTTTAGATCAAGTAACATCTTAATAAAGAAACATCCAAATGATGGGCAGTGTTTGTCTTTATTTTCGTCCGGAATTAAAGGAACTATACGAAGTTTAGAACAGCTCATGATCAGACATAATAGACATTCACTGTCTGTTATATTTAAGTATATATGTTTAAATATACATAAATATAAAATTTACATACATATATAAATATACATACACGCAATACACCGAATAAAAATATATGGGCTCTATAAGCCTTTATACATCTTTTTCTTACCTTTATGCGTTTGTCTCTTCAGACGATCATGGTCTTTCACAACTTCCTATCCTTTTCAGCGCTTAGCCTGCCTTTTTTACTTTTCCTTCCCACTCGCTGTTTGTTTAGCGGCATATCAAGTCCACATGGGTCATTTAATACCGAAATTTAATTTTCTTTTGAGCTTTAATAATGATCTTTATTTTTCAACAGTTTATTGCTGATAAACTTCTTTTGTTTTTGCAAAAAAGTATTTATGGTAATTTTTTATGTATTTATGGTAATTTTTTTACTTATCATAGTTTGCGCATAGCTAGGACCCTAACAAATGCTACCACCCCGGGTCAAAATGGACCTGGGAAAAACAGCGATTAAGGTATGATTTCAAGCTCCTCAAAACATCCAATCTTGCTGCCGGATGTCGTTTATCGTCATACCCAGGACAAACCGCTCTCTGTTCTGTCATCCTTTTACATAATCCCACTAGCTATGTTACTCCCCGTTTACCCCAGCCCTGCTTTGCGCATGTCCTGCGAGTGCTAGATTCTCCAAGCCGTCTTTCTTCGTTATACGTTCCAGCAATTTCAACTGCCGATTTCTGATTTAAAGTGCAAGTATCCTTTTCGTTCTCACATGTTTTCTGCCCATGGAATTCTCAGCATCCGTCTGTAGAATCACATTCCTGTTGCTTCAGGTCTTTTCTTCATCATTGAGAAAATTGTTCAGCATTTACTGCCATATAGACAGATTGATCGGGCACTTCGACGTGATGTAATCGGTAACAAGCTTGTCTCGCTAGAACAATTACAACTCGGTAGGGGGTTTGATCCTCACTGTGTGTCTCATAATTTCGACCCCTGTACCACATCTAAGCTACACGTAAAAGGCTACCATATAGAAGGATAGGTAATTCATAGCAGCTATATATAATTATGTACAGTTTTTAAAGTTTATATTCTCTTCTTCCTTGTCAACTGCCATCACCGAGGAAACTTCCCGTCTGTGAAACTCCCTTCCTCTTACGTGCTTCCCTAATAGCTATAATCTCCAACTATTCAAATGCAGTGTCAATCGACATCTCCAGATGCCTTGATCTATTCTCCGTCCTTCTCTTCATCCTTTCCTCTATCACCCCTCTTTACTCTTGTTCCCACTCTCTGTAACCCCTTGTGTACTAGTGGCACTCTCTCCTTGCTTGGGGTGAAATGCTTTAAAAAAAAGAGTACAAAAGTGGCAGCTGAATTGAGGAGGGGAAGAGAGAGTCTTGAAGATGACCCAAGGTACGGACACCCTACAACTGCCACCACCGAAGAAACATTGGTCGCTGTACGTCTCGAGGCCCTCGACAAAATCCAGAGACGAATATGCAGTGTGATAGGTCCTGATCTATCATCTAGTCTACAGTCGCTTTCTCACAGATGTGTCGTGGCTTCCCTCTTGCTATTCTACGAGTATTTTCACAGCAACTGTTCTGACGAGCTACTTTCGCTGCTTCCAAGACTGCATGAATTTAAGCGAGCTACCGGACTGACATCTCGGTTCCACCCTTTCACTGTCGAAATGGTTAAATGTACCCGTCTCTTCTACTCCAATAGCTTTATGTCTCGCACTTCCCGTCGGTGGAACTCCCTTCCTCTTACTTGTTTACCTGATAGGTATAATCTTCAAATATTCAAATGCAATGTCAATTGACATCTCCAGATGCCTTGATCTATTATTCCCCGTCCTTTTCATCCTTTCCTTAAACTCACGTCTTTACCCTTGTTCTCAATCCTCTGTCACCCCTTGCGTGCTAGTGGCACCCCAGCCTTGCTTGAGGTGAAATGCTTTAAAAAAGAAGTACAAAAGTGGACAGATGAGAGGAAAGTCTTGAAAATAACCCAAGGTCTAGATATCCTACAACTTCCACCACCGAGGAAACATTGATCGTGTTCACCACTTGGTGATGGATGACAGTCAACTGAGTATAAAACAAATGGCTAAAGCTATTAGTATATCCCGTGAGAGAGTTGAGAATATTCTGCGCAATGAACTCGGCAGGACGAAAGTTTCTTCTCGGTGGGTCCCGCGTCTTCTGGTGCCATCCGTCCGTATTGCTGTCATATATGGTCTGGTGCCCCCGCTCTACGCCTCGAGTTCCTCGACAAAATCCAGAGACGAATATGCAAGATGATAGGTCCTGATCTAGCATCTAGTCTACAGTCGTTTTCACACAGACGTGCCGTGTCTTCCCTCTGACTCTTTTACGAGTATTTTCACGGCAACTGCTCCCACGAGATGCTTTCGCTGATTGCTAGACTGCATGAATTTAAGCGAGCTACCAGGCTGACATCTTGGTCGCACGCTTTCATTGTCGGAACGTTTAACTATAACCGTCTCTTCTACTCAAACAGCTTCTTCTCTCGCACTTCCCATCTCTGAAACTCCCTTCCTCTTACTTGATTCCCTGATAGCTATAATCTTCAAATGTGTCAATCAACATCTGATACCTTGATCTTGTTCTAAATTCAATACTAACTTCGTCTTCGTTTTTAGGATCGTGGAACCACGTCTTATTTGCTGTTGTTCCCAGGTTCACTCTGACCTAGGGTGGTAACATCTGTTAGGGTCCCAGCTATGGCCACCCCCACCAAACTTGGGTCAACAAAATGAAAGTATAAAAATACATTAGAAAAAATTATCAGCAATACATTATCATATAAAAAATTAAAAATTACCAGGAATACATTTTTAAAAGAAAAATTTATCAAAGGGCACAAGAAAAAATTTCGGCATTAAATCACATCTGATACCTTGATCTTGTTCGCCGTCCTTCTCTGTATCCATTCCTTAAACACGCCTCTTTATTCTTGTTCTCAACCCTTTGTAACCCCTTGCGTGCTTGTGGCACTTCTGCCTTGCTTGGGGTGAATTGCATAAAAAATACGCATATCTGATTGAAGAAGTCAATGTACAAAGACTTAAATGTTGTCTCTGAAGTTGACTTAAAAACTGTAAGGAAATTTTATTCCGATCCTGTAGTAAGTATTACTACAAATAATTGGATAATTAAAATATATTGATCAGTTTCTTCATTGGGTAAATGTTACTCAGGGTTTCCAGTGTCACGCAGGGTATTTCACAGAAAACAGGAATTATTCCAACATGAAGTAAAGAAAATCTCTATTTCTGTTCATTCTTCGAACAGTTTGTGGTTTAAATTCTCGAAAATTTAGCATGGCTTTTGGGCAGCATCTCGTATATTGATCTTGCTTAATTAGTATGGATCAATACTAAATTAACTTGAGGAAGAAAGTGTTGCGCCAGTTTTTCAAGTGGGGCAGTCCTGTCAATGTTGAAAATAAACATTTGAGATACTAGCTATTTACCTGGGATCGAATATCACCTGCTGGTAGGTATAATCTTCAAATATTCAATTGCTTGGGGTGAATTGCTTTTAAAAAAAAGAAGCCTGATCAACAAATTTCAGGACAAAGAGACGGGTTCATCAACAGGATGTATAAAATCAAATGAGGGAAGCAATATTCCATTTTGGGTCTTATTTGTGGGCGTTAGGCGTTGCCTAATTGGCCAACCGCAATCCATAGTCTTTCACGTAACTCTTTCTATGCTGTTATATTAAAATGTAGTGTGGCCTCTCTGACCTTGTGTGAAAACCACTCTAAAAGAGAACACTGTGAACGACAAAGCATGCAGAAACGGGAAAACCCTCCACTATTTTTCCAAAGGATTCATTACCATTCAAAGATATTCATGATGATCTACATCTTAAAGTGACATGGCCTTAAAAAAAAATCAGTCATGGTAAACTTTCCTACAAATTCTTTCAAATTTTGATATGACCCAATGCGAAACATAGGGAAATAAAAAAAGAATGACTGTGTAGCGCCAATCTTTGGTATGGTGAGCACCTAACTGACGTGAAAACCAGCATTCAAAATCATAGCGTTCTTACCCTTGTTCGAACACTTGCCTCTGATACAAATGGCTATACAACGAAACAACTTTAGTGCCGATTACAGTCAAAGTCCAAAATTCGAGAAAATAGGGCAAAGAAGACTGTGTTGCGTCAATCTACAAATCTGGAGGGCTTGCCAGTCTAGATAGAGACCAACACCCATCGTGGCAATTTCATAACACAGAAAGAAATCGACGATATTTGTCCATTTCATTATTGGATAGGTTTCTTTTCGGGAGATACGGCAAAGGTACAAGATGGCAAAAAAAGATCTAAATCAAGTGTACTTCATTCATCGTGACACGATTGAGTAAAGAAGATGAGGAAACAATAAGTAAAAAGAAGAAGCGACGATGATGATGATGATTGATTTGATAGAGATGGGAGAGGTTACACGAGTAATCATCGACATCCAAACAAAACAAAAAGAGGAAAAAGACGTCTGTAGATAGGAATCTACAAACGATATGAAATAGATTTACCAAACCTAATTTAATTAGGAAATGGAAAAAAGACCCTAAAAACTAAACTTGTGGCAAAAAAGAGTTCAATGTAAAAAAAAAAAAATTACGAATGTCTAATGGTAAATAAAAAAAAATGGGTAAAGTATATGTCACTGAAATAAAACAAGGTTTATCCATTTTTATCATTGTTATTAAGATTTCTCGGAATATGACAATTTTTATTCTGTTCGGTTAAAAGCTTCTTAAAAAAAGTGTGAGTGAAAGAGAGAGAGTGAGAGAGAGAGAGAGAGAGAGAGAGAGATCCTTCGTAGGAAAGACGTTCATTTTTCAATTTGTTTTACATCCATATATATATATATATATATATATATATATATATATATATATATATATATATATATATATATACAGCGAGAGAGAGAGAGAGAGAGAGAGAGAGAGAGAGACCTGTCTGTGTGTTGGTGGCTGGGGAAGGGAGAAAGAAAAACAGGACCAGAAAAAACATTGAAAATAGATTAGTTCTAAAGATATGAATTGCAAATATAATTCTATAGAAGTTTTGAAAAACGAAACAAATTCTATTAATAAAAAATAGGAATCACAATGTATCATCTCTTTCTATCTCTCCTTCTATACAATTCTTTCTTCAATTGTTATATATATATATATATATATGTATATATATATATATATATATATATATATATATATATATATTACTGTATATTTGGGCAGCAACCTTTCTTTTAAACATGTTTCGTTGAATATGACAGACAAGGAAAATGTAATTAATTAATTTTTTATTTAGCTTTTCCATCATTCTTACATTTTTTCCTTCGGTGGGAGCAAGAGAGTGCAAGAATTGTTCGTATTGTCCCAAGCGCTTTCGGCCACATCTTTACCTATAAACAATATACTATTTACAGCGATCATTCCTATATATATATATATATATATATATATATATATATATATATATATATATATATATATATATATATATATCGACCAGTTTCAATTTTCATTGCTCATGTGTGTGATAATAACAAAAAAGATCCTGAAATATTAGTCAATAATTCTACATCTCTTGTAGCTTTGCTCATAGCTGATGCGAACCATTCGCCTCAAAACGGTCCTGCTTGAGATCGTATAAAAATGATCTTACCAAAGCAGCGATATCTAAGATCCAAATTAGAATGATTGTTCCCTGTTCTTATTAAATCTTATCAAATATAAACTTTGCCAGGATTGTTTTTATTGTGCTTGATTTTCAGTAATGCTCACGCAATACAAGGCACAATAGCCACTCAAGGTAGAGGGTTGGTATGCGGTGTTAAGAACAGACAAGCTGGGCAGTTCATGGTGTTGTACGGGAAAGATAACAGTTAAACATAGACTTGAAGAGGTCAAGAATCTAGAGATCGGGAAAACCTCCCGTTGGGAGTCTGTTCTACAAGGTAGCAGTCCTTTTGTGGAATCTGTAGGCGTGAAACTTCCTACTTAGTAACGGAATACAAAGGGAATGGGGATGATTCGTCCCTGTATACATGGCATGGCGGGTGTTAACTATCAAGGCCTGGACGGCTGGAACCAAGAAATATAGCTCCACAGAACACTAGCCACGGAAATAGCGATAGAGTAGCAAGAAGCTTGCGACATTTCGCCTGTGGGAAAATGGCTGTAGGGATGGGGGATAATTCATTACCCACACGGCTGCGTAGGCGCTTTTGAAGTCTATCAAGAAAGGCAAATGTGTTAAATAATAGTTTAGCAGACTATTATTTTTTTTAAAGGATTGTATCTCTCCTCGGACTTCCTGGGGTTGACCTTTTAGGTCAAATGCAAGACAAAATAAAGGAAGTCAATTTGATTGGCTAAACGAGCGTGGGAATGATAAAGATATAGAAAGGGGTTTCGGGGAGGTAGTTCTTACACGCCGAACAATGTAGACGTATTCCTTTTCGGTTCTGGAAACTGCTCCCCAGTGGAGGGGGAGAACGACCCCACTGGATAGCTAGATATGTATATGTCGGCGTAAATATTATAGCTAAGTAAAACTAATGTCTTTTTATCTCCGAACCGAACCAACTAGCGATCACCAGCAGCGAGAGAAGAATGCAAGTTTCTTAACGAGCGATCACCGTCGCCTCAAGCCCACCCCTACCA
>OZ038494.1:24008822-24021322 GCA_964036315.1 Acanthosepion esculentum | reverse complement strand
TATGAAAAGTATGTTTATTCATTAGTTGGAAATATAATAAATTGAAAATTTGTATGTGTACGAATATGTTTTCCCCACTATATATATATATATATATTTATGAACGCTGATGTCGGAATAAACAGACGTGTTTTTTTCATGGCTCTAAGAAAGCGATGTTAAGGAAAATCTCGATTGTTTTTTTAAATTTTTAATCATACATTATATTTTCTTGTTTATTATTTGATGATATTTTAGTTATGTTATTCATTTACAGTATTTAATATATGTAATTTACAATTTCATTGTACATGTTTACCTATCTTTAGTCGTGGGGTACAATGATTTTTCTTCTTTTTTTCTCTTTCTATCTTTTTCTTATTTTAAAACAATCGTTGTTTCGCTAGTGAAATCCCTCGCTAAGAGTTCTATGAATATTTAATGTATTGTATTTGTTTGACTAATTATATAGTGGCATGAATAATTTTAATTTATTTATATCTAAGCATAACATATATTTATCTGTTGTTGTTTTTACGAAAGTGGACGTAATTTTCGGAATTAGTGGAAAGCATTTTTTTTAATGTTTATTTTGTTTATCTTTGACTAGTGGCTCATTATCGCCGATTCTTTTTTTTTTCTATTCTTCTTCTTATTAGTTATATTCAAAGTTTCTTTTATCACATTTAGTATGAATTTTAATTCCTCACATTTTCTTATTTTTTATTTGCAAAGTAACGTCATTTCAATTTTATTGTAAATGCGTTCCCAGTTATAACGTTATTTTGTTTCGTTTTTACTGCTAGTCAATTTGTCTATTTTTATCGTTCAATTTTTTTTAAGCAGCAACAAGAACAAGAACAACAATAATAATAAAATTTTCTCTTATACTTATAATAATTTATATATATACACACACACACATACACATATATAACAACAACATTTATAACAATAATTATAAAATATTCTAATAATAATCTTATATTTTTTCATTTTATTAATATTATTTAAAATGTATATATAACATTATATCGACACATTTAATATCGAACTGTTTACTCCGACATCCAACAAAAACAAAAAAACAACTTTTTTATGTCTTTAGAGGGCATTGGGAAGAAGTAGTACCTTTGTTGCTCATCTACTGTACCTTATTTTAAGCGGGCAGCACTGGTCTTCACCCATCCTCTAAATTTCTCACGTAATGTCCTGGGTTTGACGGTAAACTACATCCGGCAGCAAGTCTTCTTATCGGGAGATTGGAGGATTTGAGGAGCGTTGAACCACCTTTTAATTGCTGTTCTTCCCAGGTCCACCCTGACCCGGGGTGGTAGCACCTGTTAGGGTCCCAGATATGGGCAAATAGTGTCTACCAGGGCTGATCAAGCTCTTTAGTGTTCTAGAACACGATTGGTCTAGGAGATGGAAAACTCTTACACGAAAAGCCTGAGGTATATTTTCTGCTTCGTCTGTGGCATTTATTTGCACTGACTGAGTGTATCAATAGTTCCGAAAAGTGTGAATGGTTCTGCACAAGCCTTCATCACTTTAATTAAATCACTTGTGTGGATTTTCTGGCGGTTTACCTTGATTCGTTTTTATCCACACAGTTCACTTGCAAGGCCCACTGGCGAGAGAGTGAAGGCGACGGGGTCAGGTAAAGGATATTACTGGAAGGCTCTAGCTGGAGCTCTACACAGTGGCAGACCGATGGGTGATGGCCGTTCTTTCACAAACCCATGAGCAATTGTGATGTCCGTGTCCTCCATCGGGGACAAAGCAGCCCTATTTAGGATTGCACTGCTTTCCCTATTATGGGGAGGGGGCGATCAAAGGAGCCCTAAACATTGCTTGCTCACACAGTGACTTGGCAGCCCGCTACAGCTGTCTAGTTATCCAATAAAGCAGTCGAAACAGCAAGGAATATCAGAATAAATATAAGAAGAATTTCCATTTTGGATCTTGGAATGTTTGCACTCTTCAGGACAATGATTCTGCACCAGAGCGTAAAACAGCTCTTGTTTCACTCGAGTTAAAGAAATATAACATCGACATAGCGGCCATTAGTGAAACACGTCTGGTTGGTAATTCTCAGCTTAGGGAAGAAAAAGGCGGATACGTATTTTTATGGGCTGGTAAGACTGAGAAAGAGCCACGCCAGTCTGTTGTTGGTTTTGCCATCAAGTCGGACCTTGCTAGCTCACTGCCTTCCTTACCTAATTGTGTATCTGATCGCATAATGGAATTAACCCTCAATCTGGAGTGCAACACCCGTGTGACGATGGTTAGCTGCTACGCGCCAACCTTAGTTTGTTCAGATGAAGAAAAAGATGATTTTTACAATCTTCTTCGGGATGTCATCTCCAAAGTTCAACATAAGGATAAATTAGTCCTTACAGGTGATTTCAATGCTCGTGTTTGCAATGATTATCATTCTTGGAAGGGCGTTTTAGGTCGCCATGGTATTGGTCATGTGAATTCTAATGGATTACGCCTTCTCACTATCTGCAAGGAATTTGACCTTTGTATCACTAATACCTTCTACCAGCAACCCAACTGTCGTAAGAGCACGTGGATGCATCCTTGTTCGAATGACTGGCATCTGATCGACTACGTCATCACCAAAAGACGAGACATAAAAGATTTTAAGATAACGCGTTCATTCCACACAACATGCTATCTGATATATGACGCTCTACTTCGGAGTAAAGCTACACTGCATCTGCAAAAGCGAAGGATTATAAAATCTACAGTGCCCAAGCGCATTAACGTACTGCCTCTTAAATCGACTGAAACGAAAATTGAGCTCTCTGACAAACTTGATGCTGCACTTGATTCTGTAAATATTACCAATTATATCGAATCATCTTGGAAGGCTCTGCGTGATGCAACATATTCTACATCCTTGGAGGTTCTCGGCCTGCCATATCGTAAACATCAAGACTGGTTTGATGACAATAATACAGAAGTTCAGCAGCTTATAGATCAATTGAACTTTTCTCATAAAGCATGGACTGAGGACAAGAACTCCGATAAGAAGATCGCTTACAAGAAGTGCAAAAGTCAGGTTCAACGAGCTCCCAGAGCCATGAAAGAGCGTTGGTGGTCTGAAAAGGCCACTGAACTTTAAGAATCTTCAGATAGAAAGGATCTAAATGTTTTCTATGCTGGCCTCAAGAGCATTTTCGGTCCTCAGAAAAGTGGTGTTGCTCCTATCTCCACAGCAGATGGTGAAACTCTCTTGACGGATGAGTCAGACATTTTAGATCGCTGGAAAGAGCATTTCGAAACTGTGTTAAACACCATTTCGGTTACTGATGAGGAAGCCATCACATCAATGAGCAAAATCCTGAAATTCCGGGGTTGTCTTTTGAACCTACTTATCAAGAGGTAATTGACTCTATCAAGCAAATCTCATCTGGAAAATCTCCTTCTCCTAAGGGTCCTATTCCACCCGAAGTGTATAAGCATGGTGGCCAAAACTTGGTAAAAAAGTTACTCCTTTTCGTGGAGATATGGAAGTCAGGCTGTTTCCCACACGATTATAAAGACGCCTCTATCAAACACCACTACAAAAACAAGGGTTCCAGGTGTGTCTGTGATAATCATCGGGGGATATCACTACTTTCAATTGCAGGCAAAATCCTAACGAGACTGATTCTAAACAGAATCATTATATACCTTGTTGACGACATCTATCCTGAATCGCAGTGTGGTTTTCAGTCGGGTGGTGGCACCACTGACATGATATTTTCTCTTCGTGAAGTTGCAGAGAATGTTCGCGAGAAAAAAAGAGAAGTTGTACATGGTGTTTGTGGACTTGAGGAAGGCCATTAACACTGTGAATCGAGAGGCTCTTTGGAAAGTCTTGAGGAAACTCGGCATCCCTGAAAACATGCTAATGGTCATCATCTCCTTTCATGAAGGAATGAAAGCTAATATCGTGTCTGATGGTATGATGTCGGAATCCGTTAATGTCACAAATGGCACCAAGCAAGTCCTTTTTGCCCTTTTCTTCTCGGTGATGCTGAAATATGCATTTGCAGACACAGAGAGTGGCGTCAAGTTTCAGTTTCGAACAACTGGTGGTCTCTTCAATCATCAGCGCTTCAAAGCCAAGACCCACCTTCGTACGCAAATTATTCATGATTTGTTGTTTGCTGATGATGCGGCTCTTGTAGCGACATCCTTTGAGGAGGCCTAACATCTAATAAATCGTTTCTCTGCTGCATGTAAAGCATTTGGTCTTACACTTAGCATAAAGAAAACTGAAGTTGTGCACCAACCTTGTCCTACTCCGAAGCAATTGCGTGGTGAGAAATAAAAACCACCAGTGTACAAATTTCCAGAGAGACCATTGAAAGTAGAAGACAAAACCCTGAACTATGTAAAGTCTTTCACCTATCTTGGTAGCAAAGTCAATTACAATGAAACTTTAGATGATGAAATCATGCATCGGATTGCTAAGGCTACCAGTGATTTCGGCAAACTTCGCCATCGCTTGTGGAATGAACGGGGTATTCAACTGGATACGAAAATTCGGGTTTACAGAGCTGTTGTACTTGCCATCCTTTTGTATGGCTCAGAGTCGTGGACTCCATACTGGTACCATATACGCCAACTAGATGTTTTTCATAAAATCTGTCTACGTGCAATCTGTGGAGTTAACCTTCAATATAGGACATCTAACGTAGACCTGTTTAACAGGTGTAATATTGGAGGAATCGAGACTTTTCTCATACAGTCTCAGTTACGGTGAACTGGTCATGTCTTGACAATGTCTGATGACAGGATACCCAAGATCCTAGTGTACAGCTACTTAGATCATGGCTACAGGAATGTAGGACGCCCATGGCTATGATACAAAGACAAGCTGAAAAGCAACTTGTCAGCAGTCAATATACCACATAACACCCTTGAGCGCTTAGCCTTGGAGCGGGTAGAATGGAGATCAACGTGTTTTAGTGGACTCAGCAATTTTCAATCTGCTTGTCTGAATCATCTTCAAGAAGCGAGAGCAAGATCTAAAAGCCTAGCCAATCCAACAGTGATCTCATCTCATAATCCTCACACTTGCTCCATATGTGGCCTCCTTTGTAAATCACTAGCGGGTCTTAAATGCCACTTAAGATTATCGCACAAAATTTCATAACTGAATCAACTAAGCTGTCAGATCCTCAAACGTCGAAACCGACGGGAGAGTCCATTATTATATATATATATATATATATATATATATATATATATATATATATATATATATATATATATATATATCCTTTCTTCTTTAGGTGACATGCATGATGCACACTTAGGCGATCATGTCTCTTTTTGATAGAAGAATTCGGACAGTCATCAAATTTTATTAACTGCCCTATCAAATCTACATATGATAAGAAGCACACATGGACCATCATTCGTTTTAATCATATATATATATATATATATATATATATATATATATATATATATATATATATATATATATAGATAGATATAGATAGATAGATAGATAGATAGATATAGGGAAGAGGTTGTAGTAGTTCCAACAAGACAAAAGTGAGTATATTAAAAAGACGAGAGAAACCGAAAACGTTTTTGTTTGTAATGCTGATTTGAAAAAAATATTTTGCTTTATTTTCCATATATATATATATATATATATATATATATATATATATATATATATATATACACATATATATATATGTGTGTGTGTGTGTGTGTGTGTGTGTGTGTGTAACATGTTACTATTGTACATATCCTTTTTTCTCCCATCATTATTCGAGGATCCCCGTCTACTATTGCAGACGCCTGCTCAGGCACATCTTTGTTTGTTCACCCCCACCACATAGCTCACCTTTCGTTGAAATTGCAACTATCCTGAGCAGACCTTAGTTACTGCATCTGGGAAAGAGCGTGATATCTAGCGTGATCAACAGTCTGTTCAAGGTCAGCACGCTCAAACCCTCGGTCACGATGACTTGTGACTTCGTTCTAGCATATATATTGTGCGCCCTTGTTTCCAATATCCGTTACACATCCATCACGACACCTTAGGCTATTTCTAACTTCCAACGTTCCAAAGAATACTAGGATGTAGACAAACGAATTCTGACTAGCACATTGGTTCTTCAAAATTATTGCAACCCTCCAAAATACTTGAACAAAATAACAACAATATATATTTCGGACATTTTATACACAATTTCGTGCACAATCACAGCTTATTCGAAAAGTATATATTTTGTATGCGTGTCTGTCTGTGTGAATGATTACATCTGTAATAATCTCCGATGCTTCAAATACGTATTTAGATTGTAAAAATTAATGTAAATTTCTTGTTTGCGATGCAATATTATTACAGTGCATTTGAATGGGATTAAATGTTTATCCCTTGTTTAGGCCATCCTGGGTAAGACAATAAGCTACATCCGCGTCCTTGGTAAGACGATAAACTACATCCGCGACCTGGGTAAGACGATAAAATACGTCCAACAGCAAGGAGGTTTTGAGGAGCATAGAACCACCTTTAATTGCTGATGACCCCAGGTCCACCCGGCGGTGGTAGCACTTGTTAGGGTCCCAGCTATGGGCAAATATTTAGCCCCCGAACTGGAGTAAAAGCTCTATGAAAGTGTAAAAATAGGTTTTAATACCAGCAATACATTTTTGTAAAAAAGATATTATCAGCAAAGGATTTTTGAAGAAAAAAAATAAAACTACCAGCAATATATTATTACCAGCAATCCATTTTTTTAAACAGTATTACCAGCAATCCATTTTTGGAAACAGTATTACCAGCAATCCATTTTTGGAAAAGATATTACAAGCAATGCATTTTTGGAAACAGTATTACCAGCCATCCATTTTTGAAAACAGTATTACCAGCAATCTATTTTTGGAGACAGTATTACCAGCAATCCATTTTTGGAAACAGTATTACCGGCAATCTATTTTTGGAGACAGTATTACGAGCAATCCATTTTTGAAAACAGTATTACCAGCAATCCATTTTCGAAAACAGTATTACCAGCAATCTATTTTTGGAGACAGTATTACCAGCAATCCATTTTTGAAAACAGTTTTACCAGCAATCTATTTTTGGAAACAGTATTACCAGCAATCCATTTTTGAAAACAGTTTTACCAGCAATCCATTTTTGGAAACGGTATTACCAGCAATCCATTTTTGAAAACAGTATTACCAGCAATCTATTTTTGGAGACAGTATTACCTGCAATTCATTTTTGAAAACAGTTTTACCAGCAATCCATTTTTGGAAACAGTATTGCCAGCAATCCATTTTTGAAAACAGTTTTACCAGCAATCCATTTTTGGAAAAAAAACATGAGCAGCAACACATTTTTGAAAAAACATATTCCCAACAATAAAAATCTTGTCGACATTTAAATAACCCATTCAGGTTGATATGCCGTAAATCAAACCAAACCAAACCTTGTTTAGGATTGGGTTTCCGTTTACTTCTAAAGATTGTTTTTCTCTTTCACACCCAGTCTTAGTGGCATTATCATCTTGATTGATGTGAAATTATTTAATATAATCTATTTATTAAAAAAACTAAATAGTGCACTTGTAGCATGCCTTACTACTTTGTTTACTGAATATAATGTTCATGAATGTTCGGCGTCCGGACACATTTGCTGAAAGCAGAGCATTTCGCTGTACGGAGCCGCCCGAATCGATGCAAATTAGCGTGTGTGTTCGGCTATAATCGCATATCAGTGTTGCCGTGCGGACGTCGAAGCAGAGTAATCCCCCCCTTCCTTGCCCCGCCCGTAAATAGTGCAAGCTGACATCATTCCGCGAAAATGAGAAACAGAGAGAGAAAGAGAGAAAATAGTAGAGACAAAGCGGGAAATAGTTCAAGAAAGGGAGGGGATAAAGCGCGCGAAAGCGGCATAAAGAGAGTGAAGGAAAGAAAGGAACAGTGCGAGGTGGGCAGGAAGGAGATGAGGCAGAAAGTTGTCGGCGCACGATCGACCGACATTTTAACCTAGTTTTATTGTCGACCAAGTAGGACTCCGAGCGCAAGGCCTGCTTTTGGTTGCTTTTAAAAGTGCGTCGCCGAGGTCGACCGGTCTAGACCGGTCTAGATCAGCATAGTAGAAAGTTGCACATCGCAAAACACGAATAATAACAATAATAATAATAATAATAATAATAGTAGTAAAAGATCGTGTGTCTGGCTAGCTAAAACAGGAAAAACAAAATGGCTATCAAAAACAGGAAAGAAAATAAGATCGCTCCAATTGTTATAGTTATATATATATATATAAAGATCAAATGTAGACATGGATGGGAATCCGACAGGTTTAAGATCCTGTATGTAACAATTTTTTTATAAAATCTAGCATGTTTCACGAAGCTTGAATAAAAGTGAAATATGTTAGATTGATAAACATTTTCTATTTGTTCATTATCTTATCATATATATATATATATATATATATATATATATATATATATATATATATATATATATATATATATATATATATATATATAATATTAGTGGTAAATATACACATACATATGCAATCATATATCTAAAATATATATACATACATACACACACACATATATATATATATATATATATATATGTATAAAAAATAATTCCAAGAGGATATAATCCAGGTAGAACTCAATGTCCAGGACAGAGTAAGGATATAATAAAAAGGCTTAAACACTAATATTCCATGGTCATAATTTATTCCATTGGAATCGTATATACAATCCAATTCATCAGACCTACAAATTTGAATTTGTAGGTCTGATGAATTGGATGGTATTTTCGATTCCAATGGAATAAATTATGACCATGGAATATTAGTGTTTAAGCCTTTTTATTATATATATATATATATATATATATATATATATATATATATATATATATGTGAATGTAAAATATTGGGGAATGAGTGCTGGTAGCAATAAAAATGGTCGATGTAAAATAACAGAGGTAACATTTCTACTATTAATGATAAATATTTATTTATCCTCGTCTTCTGGAACAACTGAGTATCTTGCACGCTGAAAATCGTCAAGGAAGAACTGAAAACTAACAGTTATTATATTTAAATTTGAATATCAACAACCTACTGTTAAAACATTAAATATATATATGTGTGTGTATATATGTATGTGTGTGTATATATATATATATATATATATGTGTGTGTGTGTGTGTGTGTGTGTGTTTGTGTGTGTGTTTGTGTGTGTGTGCACTGCAGTACAAACATTTGAAGCTACACCTGAATTAATATGGGATGAAGGAATACTAAAGATTTGTACTGCAGTATTGATTACTAGAGGAGGGATACTTTGATGAGAGTAAAATTTAATCATAAAATGTTTCTAATAAATAATCACGTCTCACTTTTTTTTAACCATGTATAATAATTTTCGCTTATTTAAATAAAAAACAAATACCTTTTAGGCCAATTTAAAAAATTTCCAGGATGTCCCCTCAAACTTTTGAACTGTAGTGTTCTTACACACACACACACACACACACACACACACACACACACACACACACACACACACACACACACATCCATAAATACATATATATATATATATATATGATAAGTGTGTGTGTGTGTGTCTAAATAGGTCTATTTTTATATGCCTTGTATAATGTTATTGTTTATCTTGGATATGGACCTGCTGTATATATATATATATATATATATATATATATATATATATATATATATATATATATATATATATATATATTTAATTTTTAAGTCTACAGCTAAGAAAGTTGGTTTAGTATGTCGTGAGAGACAATTTCTCTTGCCAGGATCTATCTTACATATTTATAAGACTACCATTCGTGCTTACACTGAATACTGCTGCCACATCTGGTCTGATGCTCCTGCTAGATCTTTAGAGATTCTTGATAAAGTCCAGTGAAGAATCTGCAATGTTCTTGGTCCTGACCTGGCATCTCGGCTTCACTCTCTTTGCCACCACTGTTGCATAGCTTCTCTGAGCTTTTTCTATAAATACAATCATGGTAATTGTTCGGATGAACTTTCCGTTGGGTTTAGATTTTAAATTATTATTCATATTCCCCACACCAACAGACAAATTATACCGTTAGGATTTCATAGAGACTCTAAGGTATTATGGTGTCTGTAGTAAGAATGGTAAGTAAGAATGTGTTGTTTTGATGTAAGGACAATTGCTGTATGTCTGGGACAGTGCCTATGGCTAGTTTAAATATAAAGCATTTGAAGACAAGCCTTTACCCCATCCCCCTTTTAGGCCTTGTGCCACATTTTTGTATGATTCAAAATAAATATTACTTTCCGCTACGTTACCGAGACTTTATGAATTTCAGCGCAGTTCTAGATTGGCGGTTAGGTCTCATACTTTTACAGTTGAAATGGCTACATCTAACCGTAAGTTCTATGCTAACAGTTTCTTCTGTTGCACTTCTCGCTTGTGAAATTCTCTTCCGGCTGCTTGCTTTCCTGTCAACTTTGATCTTCCAGAATTCAAATACAATTCAAATCGTTATGTTCTGTCTTCTTAATTCATGTACTTTTATCGTCCTCTCTCCTTAATAGTAATTTTTCTCATATTCTCTAACACTCAGTAACTCCTTGCATCATAGTGGCGTTATTGCCTTGTTTGGGGTGAAAATGGTTTTAAAAAATTTGGTTATATTCATTTCTATATTTAACTATTTATTTATATATTTATTTTTCAAAATTCAATTTAACTTTTATTTGATTGTATTCATATTTTATCATGATTTTATTTTTTATTTTTTATTTTATCTTTAGTTTACTTCATAATTTATTACTTTTTAATGGAAATTAATTGACTGTACCGTGTAATTTCCGCGTATAAGGCAATTTTTTAGATAAGACGAGGTAAAAAATATAGCAAATTTTCAATAATTTATCCTATACCTGTAGTATAAGACGACTGCTTATTGATTATATAAAGATGATGTTAATGGAAATGTTACTGTATCGTTAAAAATTCAAAAGAAACGAAATAACAAAACCGATTCTATACCATGTCTTTCCTACACACTTCCCCTAAAAGGGAAAGCATTGTTTTGTGACGTTTCATCTCGTGATCTCTTGTGAATACTGATTATTATTATTATTATTATTATTATTATTATTATTATTATTATTATTATTATTATTATTTTCTTTGATATCTGGCGTTTACACATTTCTTTCCGGGTCCCGCCCACGGACCTATGGTTAGAAATGGTATCATGACACTTTCCACTGCAATATATATATATATATATATATATATATATATATATATATATATATATATATATATATATATATATATATATATATATATTACATAGATAAAGCCCTTCGTAAGGTGTGGGCTGTACTTGTCAGAACAATTTTTGTATCGCTTTGAAGCATGGACTTCCAGGGATCCCTTCAATTAGTCAACTGGAATCTTTTCCAACCAATCCTAAGGCTCCAACTACAACAGGGATTGTTGATGTTCCCATGTGCCACATTTTTGAGATTTCTATTTCAAGGTCCTTGTATTTTGACAGTTTTTCGAATATCTTCAAAGATACATTGCAGTCTGCAGGGACTGCCATATCAATAAGGAGGCACTTATTTTGTTTGTGGTCTTTAATAACAATGTCTGGTCGGTTGGCTTTCATTGTTCTTTCAGTGTGTATTGCGTAGTCCCATATAATTGTAACAGGTCCTATCTTCGTAACCAGGTCAGGGTGGTGTTCGTACCAGTTATTATTATTATTATTATTATTATTATTTATCGAAACAGTTACAGACAGCCTGGTGTACTAATGGCCATTTACTTATACTTCAGAAAATACCGCTAATAAGAGTACTATAATGTATGATAATAGTACATTGCATTTTCAATAGTCTTTTAATCAGTCTATTCCTAACTTCTGTCTAAGCCAGATGAAATTTCTCATTAAATTATATCCAGAACAATCTTGCATATATGATGAATCTCGTGTTACAGAAAAATTTTGAAACAGATACTGATGATTGTGAGGAATTTGTTTGGTTTTAGATATACATGTAGCAGTTTTGTTTCATTAATATTGATAAGGGAAATAGTTTTATAATATCCTAAAAATTTTAAATGCAATTACCGTAAAAGGATTTTTATTTGCATGTAACCCTAAATTGTGTTATAATTTAACACCAAAATGATAATGAATTTTTAATGAGAAATGAATATTATGTTATCCTGAATGTTATTACTGCTGTAATTGACACTATTATGACAATTATTGAAAGTTTAGCAAAAATAAAGGTTGCTGTGAACGCAATCATAATTCGATGTTTACATTTTCTCAGCTGAGCTTGCATGGATACAAGTTGATGTCATTGATATGGAATTATTCTTCGAATAGGAAATTTATTATGAAGTTATGCCAGTAAGCTAGAAATAGTTTGATTACATTTATTATGAGTTTATTTGATTATGTGAATCATTTTCATG
>OZ038494.1:23966295-23996295 GCA_964036315.1 Acanthosepion esculentum | reverse complement strand
ATTTCAACATTATTCTTATCATATGAATGTCCATGTCATCAGCATCGCCCCACTCATCTTTAGTAAACTGGCCTAGTGATGGAAAGCAGGAAAATAGTGATGGGGATTATTACAGATATTGCAACGAATGGTGGTACCGGCCAAACAAGTTCAAATTCCGGCCCGGCCTTCTGCATTCAGTTTCGCAATAACGCGCTTGGAAATGGTATAAATCTATGTTTCCCCTCAGCTATGCGCTAAATACGAGAGCAGACTAGGCTCTCCAGCCTTGGGTGACAATCATTCTAAAAAGAAATAACCTTCTATTCAAATCAGAGACGGGAACATTAATCCACTTGAGTATTTTTCCAAGAGATCATGTTAATCTGCAGATAGTTATAAGTAAATAAGTAAATAGCGGAGGTCTATGGCCTTCTTCATCCTGAAAAGGAATGGCGTCAAGAAAGGGTGTTGAAGGGATGAGATAAAGTAATGCCTTTACCAAGGGCATTAGTGTGAAATGAACGCAATACGCTTGGCTGGAAATTGAATTCACGTTTTCTGCTCCGGTAACTGTTTTCGCTACATATCCATCTTTTATCGATCACTCATTATCATTTATATCGCCAGGTTCACACAGGTTCGTCAGTTTCACACAGTCTCTTTGAAACTGGAGTAAAAGTTTATCCTTTGTTTTCTGTTTAAGATTGGGTTTCCGGTTTCTTTTAGAGTCTACTTCAACTCTGTACGCCTAACGTTTGTTCTTTCCTACGCTAATATAAATCCACACAGTAACTCTCTACCTTGAGGGGCTCCTAGGCCTTGTATTTAATGAATATTAGTAAGAAAGAAAAAAACTCTAACCAACAACTGAATCCTTAACATTCCATCTTGTCCCTGTTCGGCCACATTCCCTCAATAAGTCCTGTGTGTATCAAGTTTTCCAAACAGTTCTTTCTCCTAATGTGAATCAGAAATTTACAATTTTGAAAAAAAAAAACGCGCTGCAGGAGCATGCGCTTAAAAGGGATGTATCAGATTCATACCTTTTCCAAGAGTCTAATATCAGTCAGTTATGTGCCTTAAGTGATCATGTATCTTTCGATACATGACTGACGAGGCAGATTTTTTTCACCGCAGTAGGTTGCCGTTTCTTTCAGCTGTAGACCAGTTGCCGCCCAAGGCGACAGAACCCGCTATTTACCCATAGCTGGGGGAGAAGAATAGGATTCATACCTTCCCAAGGGTATTAGCACGTAAGTGAAGGTAATGGAATTGACAGGGATTCGAACTTGGCTCTCCGAATCCTCAATCCAAGCCGCTAGCCATTACTCCATTGTACCTCTTGTATAATATGGTAAGCTAAATCGAGGGATTTTAACTCTATTTTAATTTATTTTTTAGGGCTTACTATCACATCACGTTGAAAGGCGGGATCTCGTCCGATCTCCGAAGTTAAGCAACGTGGAACTTGGTCATTACTTAGATGGGCGATCGTTCGGGAATACCAGTTGCTGTAAGCTTAGATATGAGGATGGTATAATGTATAAAGGTTCGAAATGAGAGATTTAGGGCCGAGTTTGCATCTCAGGTTTGTTATATTCACTTTCTTGCAAATACTCTTATATATTTGTTTATTTATTATTGATTAAAGCTATTTGTTGAATTTTGGGGTTGAATGTTGTGGTTTGTTCTTCTATTATTTGGTGGGTAACAGTTTTTAATTTATTTATTTGGATTGATTATCTGTATTTGTTTTTTTCTAAATGGCTAGTTTATCGGTATCGGTTGTTAGTTTATTTATATATTTGGATGTATTTAGATCAATTTATTATACTTGTTGTTATTTATTTGTTACACTGTATATTTTCTCTTTTTGGTTTTCGATTTATAAGTAACGCAGTATATATATATATATTTATCGTTATATAACAGTTATAACTATTTTCCGTCCGATTTTTTGTTTTGCTTTTTATAGTCTAATATAGACTACCCACAAAGCACCACTGACCCTTATATATAAATAGCCGAGAAAAATAACAACACTAGTTGCCTGACGATTGCATCTAGCATGAAACAGACTGCCGCCTCTAAGTGTTGACTTCTATGTTCACTTTTATATATATACATATATATATATATATATATATATATATATATATATATATATATATATATATATATATATATAACGGTTCTTGGTTGTTTTCTTTTACATTTCTTTTGGGTGGACTCATCTTGAATCCGCCATATTTGTAGTGGACTTTATTTCAGGAGACCACACGTGTTCATTTCACAACGCATATTAAACCCAAGGTCCGCTACAATGTCTTCGGCTGGAGTGATTGTTCTATTCTTCGCTGTTACCGTGAACATTACTTTGAAAATTGTATCAATTCTTTGAAAACTATTCAGAAAAGTATTTTCTCCTTTTCTACATTTTAGTTTTCTTTTCTGAGGACCTTATACAGCATTATAATTTGAATTGTAAAAAGACTGAGTTCACATGCATTGATAATTTACATACATGTTATTGGCCATCCAATGTACTTAATTTGTATAATTCATTCATTATTTTGCGTGTTAGTAAATATATCGTATGTTTTCAAACTCGGATAGTGTCGTCTGCTTTTTTTTTTAAATTAAATGTTACCATAAAAAATTAGTTTGAACTATTTTTTCGTAGTTTTTTTTTTTTGTTTTTTACCAAATAAAAATTTCTGTCTATATTTCTGGGTCCTGTCACTGGATCTAACCAACGCCTTTATCCACTGCGCCACTTGAATCCCAAAGAGTGTGAGTTCAATATCCGGTTAAGGCAGTGGAGAACTTTCAGAGAGAAATTAACAGGCGATAACTGATAATTGACATCCGTTAAATATGGCACGTGGAACTAGAACAGTCTACCCTAGTGAGCGAAATAAAGGGTTCAGTTCGACATTCCAACCTGAAGAAGGCCGGAGCGTACAACGGCTGAAACGTTGTAATATATATGGCGACAAAGATGGGGAAAATAGTCCGAATAATGTAAATAGTGTAAACTTAAAGTAGTTGTAATCGTTGTGATGGTGATTTTGTAAACACGCGTGACCGTTGTGCATACAATGTTTTGTAAACAAACGATAACCATAATTGAAACTTGGTAAATTTCAAAATGCTGTTAAATGTTAGTCAATTCAAATACATTTTATAACATTGCTTCTACACTCACAATAAATTTTGTTGAGTGTTGGTTGGTTGCTTTTGATTTCCAGGTCCTCGAGAAGTCTAAGTTTTTGTTTATTATTTTCAAGTAATGTACATAATACCTCATCTCAGAAATATAGACAGATACCGAAAGGCCGAAACGTTGTAATAAATATGGCGACAAAAATGAGGACAATAGTCCGAATAATGTAAATAGTGTACATAATACCTCATCTCAGAAATATAGACAGATACTGAAAGGCCGAAACGTTGTCATAAATATGGCGACAAAGATGAGGACAATAGTCCGAATAATGTAAATAGTGTACATAATACCTCATCTCAGAAATATAGACAGATACTGAAAGGCCGAAACGTTGTAATAAATATGGCGACAAAGATGAGGACAATAGTCCGAATAATGAAAATAGTGTACATAATACCTCATCTCAGAAATATAGACAGATACTGAAAGGCCGAAACGTTGTAATAAATATGGCGACAAAGATGAGGACAATAGTCCGAATAATGTAAATAATGTACATAATAGCTCATCTCAGAAATATAGACAGATACTGAAAGGCCGAAACGTTGTAATAAATATGGCGACAAAGATGACGACAATAGACCGAATAATGTAAATAATGTAAATAAAAATTTAATCTACAAAAATTTAATAAGAACTAAAAAACAAAAATCATTAAATCAAATTTATTGTTTTGCTCTTTGTTTTAATTAATGTAATAATTTTGGACATTGATCGAACAGACCAAACACCCAACTAGTGATTGATAGAACAGAATTGGGAGGAGAAAAACAATCACTGCTTCGAAAATTTACTTTATGTCTAATAAAAATGAGCTTTCGAAAGGTAATAAAACAGAAATGAAAAACTTAAAACAAAATAAAACCGTCGCAAAGGGAGAAATTCTTCGAATATAGCATGTCCCCAATCGACCGAAATACTTCAGGCATTGAACGGGAATTGCGAAAAGAAAAGAAAAAAGAAAAAAACAAAAACAAAGAAGGAACAAAATGTAAGAATACAAGTTACGCGTTAATATCCAAGCAAATCGTCCGGTTCTGTTGACCGTTGTACAAATGCTTCTTGCGAAGCGCTCGTATCGCCGGAACTGCAGCCATTTTTATTTTATTTTATTATTTCTTCCCTCTTCCTCTTTTCTGTGTCGTCAAATGGTCATTTTGAGCTCGTGAGAGGGAGAAACGTGCTTGGGGAAGAGAAAGTGTTGAAATCACTGGGAAACTGAGGCGGGGATTTTAGAAGTTATATCACTTTTCCAACCAATTTCTAAAATTCATTCTGTTCATATCTATCTATCTATCTATCTATCTCAGTTCAAATCTATCAAAATTTGTTTATCCATTTATCGATCTATCTCAGTCAGTTAAAATATATCCATCAAAATGTATCTATCTATCTATCTATCTATCTATCTCATTCAGTTCAAATCTATCTATCTATCTATCAAAATTTGTTTATCTATCTATCTGTCCAAGTCAGGTCAAATCTATCTCTCAAAATTTGTTTATCTATCTATCTATCCATCTATCTATCTATCTATCTATCTATGCTCGTTTCTATCTATAACTCTGAACTAATGAAATATTATTTTAATACTTTTTAAAATTCTTCTGACGTTGTTATATATATATATATATATATATATATATATATATATATATATATATATATATATATATATATATATAAACACACACAGTAGCTTAAAAGATGCGATAGGCATCAAAAATCTTCAAAAGAACTCAAAATAAATTGCTTTATTTAAGTATTGCATGAATATTTAAATTTACCTTTTAAAAGTTCGATAATTCTTTTGCTGTCACTTAATTTAAAGACAATTGTACCTAGGTCCTTATTCCGTACAGAAAATTATTTTTATTTCACGGGTGACTTTCGCTGGATTATTCCCAAATTTATTCTAAAAAGTACTAAAAATTGTTATCGTGAAAATAAAATCGCCGAAAACAATGGCAGCAATGAAATCTTGAGAATCCAACATTCCCGGAATACTTTTAATTTGCTCACAGTGTCGGCCCCTTTGCAAAATGGTATGGTAGGTTAGGCTACGACCTCTAGGGAGTAAAGTTGAAAAAGTGTGACACAGTGACACACTGACATTTGTATTTATTATATAGATATGCACGGTGTAAAAAAATACTTTTATAAACTTTTGGGGGTGGAACCCTCACACCAAAACAAGGACATAAATACATATAAACATATGTCCGCAAATGAGTAATTGAGTTATTAAATTTACAGATTATGGCAGACGCTGTTAAATTGTACAATCCAAAACACCATCACAAAATCTTTTGCAAAGTTTGGAGATAGGGTTCCTGACAGCAAAACAAGGTAAAATGTCCATATTAACTTATGTCCAAAAGCCATCGTTGTACCTCAACACAGCAACTCATAAAAAATTTTCAAAATGTCTTCCGCTTGCTTCTACACACACATGCACGCGTCGGATTATTGACTGGCAGATCCTTTCAAATTCACACACACACACACACACACACACACACACACACACACACACACACACACACACACACACACACACACATATATATATATATATATCGTGTAAAAGGCACAAAACACTAAAACTTCATGAGGTAATAATTTATTTGATTAGGGTCGTAAAAACGGATCCAATTCATCAGACATTCAAATCCAAAAGCCGTTTTTACGACCTTAATGAAATAAATTATTTCCTCATGAAGTTTTAGTCTTTGTATCTTTTATAATAATAGTTATTGAGCTGTTTTTAATGTAGAGCTCTCCCTGGATTTATATCCTTTCGATAATGATCAGTATAATCCTTTTTGGATTATACTGATCATTATCAATAATGTTATCATATATATATATATATATATATATATATATATATATATATATATATATATATATATATATATATATATATATATAATGTGTGACGTCATTTGTTTACATTTGATACGCCATGAACAGTTATGAATGTACGTGAGAGATTCATGGAAGATTGAAGTTTATAAGCAGTAAATTCGACCATGCAGCCGAACGAACCTCAGTGGCCGAATCGGTGAAGGCAGGTTAGGCTATATGACGGTTCCGAATAGGATACAGGTTCGAATCCTGTCGGGGAGGAATATTTTCTATGAAACATTTTCGGACATTCAGGCCGGTAAATATTATTTAATACTGTTTATTATTACCAGAGCATTTACTTAAATACTTCTATCTATAAAAAGAATGTTAAATAATTGTCGCACTTTGTCCATTTCATAATATGTGACGTCATATATATATATATATATATATATATATATATATATATATATATATATTGTGTGTATATTTAGGCAGCATTTTTTAATTCATGCATGTTTCATTAAATAATATAGACAAGTTTTGTCTATTTATATTAAATAAATTCCTTTCATATTGTCTGATGAGCTTAATAACATTATCACTGAAAGATGAAAGAAAAACACCATATTGATACATGTTTTTTAATCCTATCTAAGCTTTCGGCTGACATAAGCAATCATCGAAGATGACAATTACATTTCAATATATTAAAAAATACACGGACAAAACAATAATGATAGTTTGTTTTGATGCATGAAAGATTTCCAAGCAACGACAAACTCGTGTATACGAGACGCGGAAGCGAAAATCGCATCGTAGCTCGTGACATCACACAAAACTACGCGAGAGTGAAAACGAGAAGTATTAAGTATGTGAAGCCGTTGGTATAAACCAATGGCTCCTGTTATCAACTATAGGCATTTAAGAATATTTGTGGAGATTTCATAGTTTATTTTTTTCAGGTTAGGTTTTATGTATATAGCTTCAAGAATTTTTAGTTTTTGTTTATTGTTTTCATGTTTAAGTATAGTTGTGTTTTCAACGAGGATTTTCCGGAATTGTGTATGCGGCCAGACATGTTGTTTTAAATGCCTAAAAATGTTAAAGTTATCATTCAAACGTAGAGTCAAGCGTCGTGAAGGCGAGTTTGTGGTGTGTGCAACATAAATATTATTTAATCCATTGGAGATACAATCTCCGAAAGGGCACTTGAATCTGTAAAGTATACATACACATAGAAAGAGAGATCGATATGTTTGGATGAATAATGTAGAAATATTATGTCTATTTATTTTAAATTTTATCCTTTCAAATTCACGAATCAATTTCTTAATGTTGACATTAAACACATTAAAGAAGGCGCCGTAGTTTTGATTATTTCTTTCATTTTCCCATGTACTTTCAATCTTATCCAAGATCATCTTCAGGAGTGAATTTCTCAGATAAAAACTAACATAAATAGAAATAGAGTGATGCAAGTTTTTTTATGTAAATGTGCATGCAACGTGCTCTGCCGATTCAAAAATGAACATTCAATTATATCTATTTCAAAGGAACAAAAATCTTTCGTAGCGCGTCGTTTTCATACTTGACCTCAACTGGATCCAAAATTAATTGTTTTAACTCCGCGCCTTAGTTGCTATTGTTCATAGTAAAGAAGAAACTAAGAAAAAAACATGTATGTAAAAAAAGAATGAAATAAAATTAATGTGGCTAGTCGGGTTGCGTAGGCTTGAGACCTATCTGAGCTAGAGACATGCTTAAGAGACAATGTATTTCTTGCTTTAATTTTATATATAATCTTTTAAAAGTTTCTAATCACTTGCATACCCTGTTTTTCAAAGAACACTTTTATTTCAACTTATTGTTTTCAAATCACTATTTTAAATAATTTTTATATATGTATATATTATATATATATATATATATATATATATATATATATATATATATATAAATTTTAATCCCCCACCTTCACCTTTAGGCCTTCCTGTTCTTCTTTCTTCTGTTACACCCCTCTCTAGAGCTTTCATACATTTCCCTCTCACACTTGTTTCCCACTCCCACATATACACTCTCACTAAAAATACCCAGAGTTATATTTTCCGATTTCTTTTTGAATTTGTAGGTCTGATGATTTGGATCGTGATTACGATTCCAATGTAATAAATTAAAACCACCATGGAATATTAGTGTTTGAGCCTTTTATATATATATATATATATATATATATATATATATATATATATATATATATATGTTAATAATTATTTGGTAATCCGTATGGATAATTCCAAAGAGGACATAATCCCGAGAGCTCAATGTAAAAACGGAGCAAACATTAATTATTATTAAGAAAAAGACAACTTTAAGAGTACATAGTTACAATTTATTTCCTTAGAACCGGGATGCTAATTCTTCCGACTGTCTGTTTCCATACAATTAAATGGATAACACATTTTTCAAGGCGGCAACAAATTTTCAGATTATTAATTTTTGATTTATGCACACATTTGTTTCAGGAGTTAGATTTAAATACGGGGAAGGGAGAGATGAAAAATATGTATTTAGAAAGTGATAAGGTAATGGAGAGAGGAGGTGATGAAGGATAGGTAAACAGAATTTGAAGAGATAAAATAGAGCGATATTTCTATCTATCTGTATAAAGAGACATATCGAAATATTGGGCGGGAATAGATCAAGGGTGGTGAAATATACCTGTCCCAGTTCACTAGCCTAAATTATTCTTGTGATGCTTGGTCATGGGAATACTGACGTTAATGTTAAATGGAACGGAGCTAGAACTTTTCAGCACCCCCTGATTTGCACGTCAGCTTTTGAGTGAGTCTCGTTCTATCTATCTCACTCTATCTGTGTGTGCGTGTGTATCCTCGCGCGCATGTGCAGACAACGTCATCGATTTTCTATGTCTATATTTTGCGATAGAGTCGCGCAAATATATCGATGTTGCTGCAACATATCGATAGTCTATTCAAATTCTGTTCCATTTTGCACCAAATGCCAAGTACCTAGTGACATCTGCAATAGCAATGCCGGTAGAAATAGTTCATAGCACATCAAATAAGCGAGCCTGTTCGAATCAACATCCCGTAGGGATTATTTTTTTTTTTAATTTTTTTAAAAAATTTTTCTAAACGAGAAAGAAATTGTCCAAACCACATTGAAAAATCATTTAAAAAATGATAATGTTTAGTTAGTTTTAGTTTTACCTCCCGCTTGTCCTGTTAGGCATCGCGGGGAGACACAGTTGTCTGTCAGCGGCAAGGTGAGTGGCCTGGAGGAGAGATATCTCGTGGGCTTGAGAGTATCTGCCACTGAGTTGCTCCAGCGTTTTCTTGGTCTGCCTCTCGCTCTCCAGAGTACCGGAGGTTATATGCTCGTAGGGCTGGTTGCTTGATAGGCATACGCGTGAGGTGTCCGAAAAAACTTGATCCACTGCCGTTCGACGTGTTCTATGTTTGGTATTGCTCCTATCATATCTCTTATTGCCTCATTCCTGATCTTGTCTCGCCTGGTTTTGTTCACTGCTTTCCTCAGGCATTTCATCTCACCAATTAAACAGCATGCCGGTGTGTAAGATTCATTAAGGAAATAATTTAACTGTACTGGCATTTGCATTTGGTACACAGATTAAAAGAACGAGATTTATCCAGGACAGAGAGAAAGAATCTGTTATGTTATTGATCTTGACATGATTTAGCTAATTTGTTTTTTACGACTTATCAACCCTTGCCGGTTATTGAAAGCCAGAAAATATTTTTAGATTATAATTTTTTTTTTTAGATAACAATGATTTACTTATCGACCTAGTAATTAATTCATAGCTAGGGGGAGAGAAGAAGTGGATTCATATTTTCCCCAAGGTTATTTGAATATAACGAACCCGACTGGAACTGGAACTCGGCTCTGGAATTAACAATTCCGAGCCATTATACATTACACCACCCTCACATCAAACCTTTCAGCACCTGGCATTTCCAAGCGGTCAGCCATCTAGGTACTGATCCGTATCGACGATGATCAGAACCGGTATTTCAAAGCGATATTACCGTAAAGCCGTAATAGTTCTGATGAACTATCCTCTTTGGTACCAGGATTTTATGAATTTAAGCGCAGTACTATTTAGGCGGCAAGGTGTCATTATTTTACAGTTGAAATAGCTAGATGCAACCGCAAGTTTTATGTTGGCAGTTTCATCTCTTCAACTTATCGTTTATGGAATACGTTTCTTGCTTCCTAGTCAATTTTGATCTTCAAAAAATTAAATGCAATGCCATTCTTTGTCTTCTCTCTTTTTAATACCTGTCCTTAATAATGTTTCCTTTTTCTCAGATTCTCTCACACTCAGTAGCCCATTGCGTCTTAGTGGTTTTATTACCTTCCTTGGGGCGCAAGGATTAAAAAAAAGAAATTCCTGTTCTTTTATTGTTCTCTCTCCTTATTAATGTTTTCTTTTTCTCATATTCTCTCACACTCAGTAAACCCTTGCATCTTAGTGGCTTTATTGTGTTTGATAAATTTTGTTAACATGGCTACTTGGAGGATATATCTAAATTTTTCCGTATGCATCTGCAGTGGTTTGTCGTTTATTTCCATATATATGCATGCCGTTTGTGCATATAAGAAGTTCACATTTTATTATAGACATATTTGCATAGTATGAATTTAAACTAAGACTAGCGCATTCTTCAGACAGCATATGCAAATATTGAAACATTTTTGATCGATTTTTAATTTTTCATAATTGTCAACATGTAACATTAAATATCAATCAGAAATTATGGGACAATTCTCATTATTTATATGATCTACATGACTACATTCTCAGATGGGGGTTTATTTTTATTTATATGCAGATTATTGTCCTCATGTTTGTTCTTATTATCACCTGATCGCCTTCAGTCTGAATTTCTGGCATGAGGAGTTGTCATTATTGACATTCAGACTATTGTCCTCATCTTTGTTGTTATTATCACCGGATCGCCTTCTATCTAAATTTATGCGAATATATTTCACTATTATCGGCAATATGTTATACTACGACGGTCATTCAATAAATAAGGTGAATTTTTCGGTATAAGGACGTCTAATACAAATAGAAGCTTACTCTTTTTTATTTTTATTTTTTGTTTTACTTCTTTTTCACATGGATTTAATTTCTTTTGCAGATTAAAAAAAACCTTTGAGTGTTTTGGCGATTAACAAAGATGGCCGACCAAGAAGCATGCTCCAGGATTGAACAACGGTCAGTTATCAAGTTTTTGGTTGCTGAAGGATGCAAACCAGTTGAAATTCATAGGAGAATATCAACTGTGTATGGTGCCACATGTTTCAGCCAAAAATTGTCTACAAGTGGGCTAAATTGTTTAAAGAAGGATGGAGCAGTGTTGAGGATGAAGACAGGCCTGGGAGGCCTACAGAAGTGAGGTCTCCTGAGGTGATCGAATCAGTCAATGACCTCATTCAGTCTGACAGTGGATGACATTGTAAGGCCTTTGAGCTTATCTGTTGGGACAAACGCAGGGCTAATCAGTCAGAAGGAGTCATCTTGCATCATGACAAAGCAGGGCCTCACACAGCAACCCAAACGGTGCAGACCATCAACGAGCTGGGCTGGGAACTACTCCCTCATCCCCCTTACAGCTCAGACCTTTCCCCTTCAGACTTTCACCTGTTTGGTCCCTTGAAAGCGTTCACGAGAGGTACGAAGTTTAAAAGTGACGATGAAGTCAAAACTGTTGTGAGCGACTGGCTGAGACATCAGTCCAAAGATTTTTACGCTGAGGGAATACGGAAGCTTGTGCACAGATGGGAAAAGTGTGACATTGCTGGGAAACTAAGTTTTAAAAAGAAAAAAGAAAAGTAAGCTTCTATCTGTATTAGAAGTCCTCATACCGAAAATTTCACCTTATTTATTGAATGACCCTCGTAGATAGATAGATAGATATCAACAAATAGATATATAGATAGATAGATTTGAACAGACAGAGACTAAGATATCTGTCTGAAGATAAATAGAGAGATAGATAGAATTGATATGCGAATTTAACTATATTGTCGACATGGAACGAAAATGAATTCTTAGTATAAAGGAAATTTACATTAACTAGAAAGAGGCTTACGCATAAGCGTCTCTCTCTCTCTCTTTTAAATTTGGATTTAGATATATCCTACAAGCTTCTATCTGTATTAGAAGTCCTTATACCGAAAAAATCACCTTATTTATTGAATGACCCTCGTACTATGACACATAAGTTGTGTATTGACGTCACACAATCTGTCGAGATTTCACAGACGCTGTTTATGATCGAGTATTGGTAACCACTGGATATTGCACACGTCAGACAGCGTGATCCTCGGAAAGGCCAATGCAATCAGCATCGAGGCGTACATTAATCACCACAGGCTTGAAGACAGTAAGGAAATATTTTACGACACTCTAACACGGGGCATTATCTAAAGTAGCGCTTCAGGGACTATTTAAATGTATCACGTAGAAGATTCTGCGTGGGAAATAGCTGCCTGGGACAGAAATAATAGAGACGTAAAACTGATGAAATCACTACGCTCTTTGCAAGAACATTCAATGAGTTGGGCAAAAGTCAGGCGTGCAGCTGAAAAAAAAAATAGGGCAGATCATTGATCCAGAAATTCACATGTGATGAATGTGGTAGAGTATCTCCCTCCAATGCTGTGATGTTTGTCTTCATGATGATGATAATGATGATAGTGTTACTTAGTAATTTGTATCCTGATGAAGATGATGATAATGAAGATAGTGATGATAGTGGTGTTGGTGGTGCAGGTGGTGGTGATGATGATGATGATGATGATAGCATACATATTTGCCTTCACGACAGTGATGTTAATCCTTTTTAGAGATGTTTATCTTGATGATGATGATGATGATGTTGATAGTTACGCATAGAGCTATTTGTTTGGATGATAAGGGAGATGGGAGTTCTACGTAGAAATGTTTGTCTTCATTATGATGATGATGACGGATGATGTTGATTGCAATAAAGCTAATAACTGGTGACAATCAATAATTTTAATGCGAGCTTTGAGTTTGCAAACATTGACCACTGAAATCAAATTGAACCAAAGCGAGAGGAAAAAAAATAATAAAAAAAAATGTGGAAGAAGGAAAGGAGAGAAAGAAGAGAAAGAATCAGGAAAAGGTTGCAAAAGAAGAGAAAGAAAGGAATAATTTGCAAAAGAACAAGAAAAAGAAATAAGGAAAATAAAAACATCGAAATAAGAAAAACATATGAAGGAATAATGCGAATGAAAAGACATACGATGGGAGACGGAAGGTAGAAAGGAAATAAGATGAAAGGGAGAGAAACAAACAGACAGGAAGGTAAGATGGAAAAGAAAGAAAGAAAGAAAAAGGGTGGATTGAAGGAAAGAAAGAAAGAAAGAAAGAAAGAAAGAAAGAAAGAAAGAAAATGATACAAGAAAATATAACAGGTGCAAAAATAACAATGAAAAATAAAAAAGGGAGAAATTCGAAACAAAAAAAGAAAGAAAGAATGAAAGAAAGAGAGAAAGAAAGAAAGAAAAAGGGTGGATTGAAGGAAGGAAAGAAAGAAAGAATGAAAGAAAGAAAATGATACAAGAAAATATAAAAGGTGCAAAAATAAGAATGAAAAATAAAAAATGCGAGAAATTCGAAACAAAAAAGAAAGAAAGAAAGAAAGAAAGAATAAAAGAAAAAGGGTGGATTGAAAGAAGGAAAGACAGAAAGAAAGAAAATGATACAATAAAAAATAAAAGGAGCAAAAATAAGAATGAAAAATAAAAAATGCGAGAAATTCGAAACAACAAAGAATGAAAGAAAGAATGAAAGAAAGAAAGAAAGAAAGGAAGAAAAAGGGTGGAAGGAAGGAAAGAAAGAAAAAGAAAGAAAGAAAGAAAATGATACAAGAAAATATAACAGGTACAAAAATAACAATGAAAAAATGCGAGAAACTCGAAATAAAAAAGAAAGAAAGAATGAAAGAAGGAAGAAAGAATAAAAAAGGGTGGATTGAAGGAAAGAAAGAAAGAAAGATTATAATACAAGGAAATAAAAATGGAGCAAAAATAACAATTGAAAAAAAATGCGAGAAATTCCAAAAAAAAAAAGAAAGAAAGAATTTGGTTCAAGAAAAAGAGTGGATTGAAGGAAATAAAGAAAGAAAGAAAGAAAGGAAGAAAGAAAGGAAATGATAGAAGGAAATATAAAAGGAACAAAAATAGCAATGAAAAATAAAAAATGCGAGAAATTCGAAACAAAAAAGAAAGAAAGAATGAAAATCTGAATGAATCAACAACAAAAAAGAGGACGGAATGAATGAAAAACGAAGAAAGAAAAAAATGAGAAATGAAATTTAAAAGAAGCATAAATAAATCATGAAAAATAAAAAGCGTAAAATCAGAAAGAAAGAAATCAAGACAAAAGAAAGAATAAAATAGGGTGGATTGAAGTAAGGAAGGAAGGAAGGAAAGGAGGAAAGAAGGAAAATATAAAAGAAGCAAAAATAAACTATAAAAAATTGGAAATTAAAAGAGGAATTCGAAGGAAAGGAACAAAGAAAGAAAGAAAGAAGGAAGAAAGAAAAAAAGGATGGAATAAATGAAAGACAGATGGAAGGAAGGAAGGAAGGAAGTAAGAAAAGAAAACGAGAAAAGAAAAATTTTAAAAAGCGTAAATAAAACATGAAATATAAAATAGCGAGAAATAAGAAAGAAAGAATGAATGAAAGAAAGAAAGAGAGTGTGGACTGAAGGAAGGACGGAAGGAAGAAAGGAAAGAAAATGATAAAAGAAAATATAAAAGGAGCAAAAATAAACCATGAAAAATAAAATAAGCGAGAAATCAAAAAGAAAGAAAGAAAGAAAGGAAAAAATAAAAATTTGCTTTGCTCGCCTCACACACTTCACCTTCAATATGGTAGACCAATACTACTGCTACTAATACTAATAATACTGTTACTAATGATGACAATTTATTTATTTTATGCTAAAAATGATATCCACAATGATAGCGACAATCCTAACGAATAACAACAGCCGCCATCATAACAACAAAACACAAAAATAAGCGAAAACAAACGCCGGATTAAATTTTACAAGATGTCGTACTTGGCGGGAATAAAAGTGGCAATAGACAAATATTCTTAAGAATCAGACTTTCTCGTCAGAAATATTATTATTAGTAGTAGTAGTAGTAGGAGGAGGAGTATTGCTGTTGTTGTTGCTGTTATTCCTACTAGCCGCATTCCATAATAACATCTTTCAAATGGAAGACCGTAACGGTCCGCTTCTATAATTACAACACCACTATGACTACTACTGTCGGCCTTCCTGTTATCGGCCAGAGGTACGCATCGGGGACTGGGGACGTAACAATACGAATCGTGCGGGCTATTCAGAAATATTTATAATGAGAGCATAACTCGGTCGGGGTGGGCGGAGACTGGAAGAAGGAAAATGCATTCTCCTTTTATCGAGAATTCCAGTCACGGAATGACCAAGCGGAGAAAGCCGGGCATTGGCGAAAGAAGCCGAAGACGGCAGGACATTATGTACATAGTCGATCGATATGAAAGACGCCATTTTTTTTATTTTACTCTGCTGTGTCAAATGTAGGTACGTGTTTATTTTGATCGCGAAATGAAGTGAAAACATTCACGGTACAACTTTGACAAAAGAAAGAAAAAATAGGTAAGCCTAAGTCTACGAACGTACAATGAAATTCAAATGACGTCACAGATGAGTGTGAGTGACATGCACACCTGAATGCGAGGTGAGTGGTGGCGCGGTGGTAGCCAGCAGAAAAGGTGTTCGAAATCCGTGTGAGGTGTTCAATTTGGTGTCCTTGAGAAAGGCATGAATCTGCTTTTTCCTGCACTCTATTTAGTCACCAGATAGATTTAAAAATGTCTTGACATTGTCATGACACATTAAGTGATAGAGAAAAGGGTGGTCATACGAGTACTTTACGTACCCAGAAAGTAGCAGTTGCAACCCAGGCAGAAAGCTGCTATGCAGATTGTTAGTCTTGACAAAAGATCTGTTAGCCACACACACACATACATACACACACACACACACATACATATATATATATATATATATATATATATATATATATATATATATATATATATATATATGTATATATATATGGTAGAAATATAGTTTGAACGTATAGTTAAAAGTGCTCAATATCAAGGATAGACCGTATATACATATAAAAATGGACATTGAGGTAAACATCTGTTTCAAGATTGAAGGTACTCTTCTGAAACAGACTGTCGCCACTCGATGTTGAACACAATCTTCATTTTTATACAGACACACACGCACAGATACACACACACACAGACACACACGCATATATATATATATATATATATATATATATATATATGATAAAAATATAGTTCTAAGATATGGTAGATTTATAGTTAAAAGTGCTCAATTTCAGGGACAGAGCGTATATAAATGTAAAAATGGACACAGTGACACGGTGACAGTCTATTTTATGATTGAAGGCAATCTTCTGACACAGATTGTCGCCGCTCGGTGTTGAACACAATGTCCATTTGAATACACACACGCGCACACACACACACACACACACACACACACACACACACACACACCCAACGTGTTTAGTTCTTCATAGAGGATGAATCGCATCGGCTAAGATAAGTTTTCCTTTCGTATTTTGATTTTATTATATTTTAATTATATCTGAAATTTTAGTCATACTAGCTTAAAAGCCGCTCCATCGGGCGGCATTTAAGCTGGCTCCTGTGGAGGGCTCTTGATTGTGCCTTCATCACAATAGGTAGGGAAGAGTAGATGTGATAGGCAACAATAAACTACAGAACTCAAAATTGATCGCTGCATTTAAGTATTGCCTTAATATTTAAGCTTACCTTTTAAAAGTTCAACGATAATTCTTCTGCCACCACTTAATTTAAAGACAATTTGATGGACGTAGGTCCTTAATTTCCGTACAAACAATTATTTGTATTTCATGGGTGACTTTCGCTGGATTTCGCAATTAATTTCTATTATTCCCAAATTTATTTTCAAGTTATAAAAACTTTTATCGTACAAAAAATCCGTTTAAAAAAACAAAAACAAAAAAAAGTAAAAAATCGCCGAAAACAATCGCATTAATGAATATTTGGGAATCAAACAATGATTTTAATTTGCTCACGGAGTCGGCCTGATTCTAAAATGGTATATGTTGGGCTACAACTTCTAAAAGTAAAGTTGAAAACACGGACAGTTTTATTTTGAAACATTATAATTTGAGAACAGTCATTTTTTTCATTTGAACATGATCTATTGAAAGTTAGAGAGTGGTGTCCCTTTAATTGTTATCAGTAGAATAAAGAGTTGGATGAGTCTAATGGTGATTACGAAGGTACGGCAGCTCAGAAAACTGTCTCTGATCGTTCTAAGAAAAAAAAAATCCCGAATTTTTTGGTGAGGGTCTCAGACACAACATGAAAGTCTACATCAAGTGCTTAAAAAGTAGTGTTGCCTTGGCTCAAAAGAGTGGCTGCTGGAAGACCCTTTATCTGACAACAGGACTCACAAGCATGAGAACCCAACTATGGTTGTCAGGCAATTTCTGTGACCACATCACCCCTTACATCTGGCCCTCTAACCGTCAGACTACAGCCCCCTTGATTATGTGTGGGGCGCAGTTGAGTAAGAAACCAACAAAACTCTTTTTAACACCGAAGATGATGTGAAGGCAAGGACACGGTCCAGAAGAGATGAAGGAGATTCCAAAGTCATCTGGAAGCCGTGGTGGAAGTTAATGGCGATTTTATTGAATAAAGTTACTCTTAAGTATTTCAAGATAATTTTACGTAATTTTGGTAAATACCGGGTGTAACAACAAAATTGTCCAAATCGTGTAACAGCACGTGATAAATGTTCGTCCCACACCATATTTAATATCTAAGAAAAGAAAAACTGAACTAATTGAGTTTCTTTTTTCCAAGTTTTTAGATGAGACGTGTAGCCATCTTGACACTTCTTTTTCGTATGAATCACTGAAAAACTCTGCGAGATATTCAGCTAGAAAGAGAACAGGTTAAAATCATTTTGTGGCAGCCCCACTATATCTTCCCAACTGAGCAATTGTGAGGGGAAATAGATAATTCAGCCTTTCAGAAATAGTACCAACATTCATACTCTGGCTTCCATCTTCAAAGTCCATCCAAGAAACATGAAGAGAACGGTGATAAAATTTTAAAAAGAGTGGAAAATTGCATTAAGAGGTCACAACAGAAAGAGGGATCATCATTTCATCTTAGAGCTGAATACATTGTCATTTTTCAAAGTAGAATCCAATAGTGTTATAAAAACCTCGGAGAATTCCAGTAAGATATCTTTAATCATTTCTAAGATACAACGGTTCAAAGCTTAATGTAACAATTGGACAATTTTGCTGTTACAGGATTTGGATAATTTGGCTGTTACAACCGGTATATATATATATATATATATATATATATATATATATATATATATATATATATATATATATATATATATATATAACGAGAGACCAACAAAACTCCTTATAACACCAAAAATTAATTGAAGGCAAGGATTAAGACAGTATTCACCAACTTACACAAGGAGACTGTTTGTCGAGTCCATTGAATAAATTTACTCTTTAGTATTTCAAGATATTTGTATGCAGTTAATTTGTTAATATATCTGTTAAAATGAGATGTCAGTGTTAATTTCATTTTGGCGGCATTTAGACGACAATTTATCCATCGCAGCCTGTATATCTGTTAAAATGAGATGTCAGTGTTATTTTCATTTTTGAGTAATTTAGACGGCAATTTATCCATCGCTCCCTACATACACTCGCGCACGCGCAGAAACATATGTAAATATTATTATTATTATTATTATTATTATTTATACACTTGTATTGCTTTTTCCTTTCTGTCACACTCAACTACCAGTTTTCTCACTCAGTTTCTTCTTCCCTTAAACAAATCCTGCCCGCGAAAGGGAAAGTGACAAAGACAGTGAGACATAAACTGAGAGAGAGAAATCTACTGAGTGAGGGAGAGAGTCAAAGGGAAAATGAGAGAGACAAAGAGCTAAAAAAAAAAAAAAAAAAAAAAAAAAAGATTGAAAACAAGAAAGCGTTCACAACGAAATTGTTTTGCTAATTACTGAAGAATTCTTTTCCTAATTTAAGTTAACCAGAATGAGTAGAATAGGCCAACTGCCAATGGAGGTTGCCTTACTTCCAGATCACTGTCAACGAATCTTCACGCCTGCAATGACTCGTGAGTCAAAGAAACTAAATAATTATATAACCCAAAAAAGTAAATAAAATAGAACAAACAAAAACGATACTTTTGCGCATTCCTTCATTTTTTACATCGTTTGATCGTGATGTTTTGAATTTCCTTATCGAGCTACCTCACCTTTTAAGTCCTGACGCTCGACCTACCCTCGCTTGACTACCCAAAGAAAAATCCCGACGTACCGAAACAGATTTTAATATTAATGCTGCAAGCAAAAGTACATCCAACCCAAGACGCAAGAAAATTATTGAATACTTGTATTATCTACATTATTCGGACTGTTATCCTCATTATCATATTAACAACGTTTCGGCCGTTGTACGCTCAGGCCTTTATGTCATATTTTTCTGTCTATATATCTGTCTATATCCTTGAGATGAGGTATTATGCTTACTTACATTATTCACATTATTCGGACTGTTATCCTCATCTTCATTGCCATATTAACAACGTTTCGGCCGATGTACGCTCCAGTACGGTGGATATTATAATTACCATGATGTTAACAAATTTTGGGTAATTTTTTTATATTTCACGAATTTTGTCTATATCCCTGAGATGAGGTATTATGATTACTCGCATTATGATCACTATCCTCATCTACATTGCCATATTGACAACGTTTCGGCCGTTGTACGCTCCGGCCTTCTTCATGTGATTGAAATTTCGAACTGGACCCTTTATTTCGCCCACCAGGGTAGATTGTTCTAGTTCCACGTGCCATGACTCTTTTCTCAGTTATTTCACTTTAACTCAACTCTCCAAGTTTTTTGACTCGAGTTGCTCTTGAACTGACATTTCTTTGAGTCTTGTCACTAGTTCGAACCAACGTTTTTATCCACTGGGCCATGCGTCCTCAATTTGTTCGACTTTCTATAGGTGCGTTCATTTGTTTCCCTCGTACTGTATATAATATACTAAATAAAGTACAGAAGAACTCAACGTAGGTCATTACTTTCCGTACAAACAATTACTTTTATGTCATGAGTGACTTTCGCTGGATTTCACAATTAATTTTAATTTTTCCCAAATTATTTTCCAAGTCATAAAAACTCGTCGCAAAAAATCACGTAAAACATTGCCGAAAACAGTCGCAATAATCAAAACTTGGGAATGCAAAATTCCAGGATTGCGGGTCCGGATCCGGCCAGGAATGTTTTATAGTTGCTCGCGGAGTCGACCTGATTCCAAAATGGTATGATATGTTGAGCAACGGCCTCTAGGAGTAATATATATATATATATACATATATATATATATATATATATATTTATATATATATTATAAATTTACTTATTTAAAAATATGGTTTCATCGCTACACAGGAATTACCATGTTTCAAAAACCATGTTATGCTCTGTAGATTTGCATTGAGTAGTTTTGTAAAAATAAAGATATTGATAACAGCGGATTATATATCTTACTGTTCTTTCTCTTTATTATGTATATATATATATATATATATATATATATATATATATATATATATATATATATATATATATATATTATAAAGTCATACGGACAAACAAATGCGTTTGTCCGTATGTAACATCTTTAGAATAAATAACTATTTCTCTACTCTTGGTTTTGTGCTTTTTTAAATTAATGCTATGAACGTTTGAATTTATATTCTTTTCGTTCCCATTACATTTAGTTATATATATATATATATTTAAAGACATTTATATTATGTTTAACGTTCTTTTTATAGATACAAGTATTTAAGCAAATGCTCTGTTTTTATAATAATTTGCTTAAATACTTGTATCTATAAAAAGAACGTTAAACATAATATAAATGTCTTTAAATAAATTGTCGGACAATGTCCAATTCTAATATATATATATATATATATATATATATATATATATATATATATATATATATATATATATTAGGCAGCATATATTTTATATTATAAAGAGATAATCCTACCTTGAATCAATCAGCAATATTAATGCAATTAATGGCGAAATCCCTTCGCTAATAGACATAATATAAGCATTATACTACTAATAATCCACTGAATGATGAGATCCTTATGTATAATATTGTCAGATGTATATGGTGTATTTTTTAATTCAGCTAGTACTTTCAAAGACTCATGTCTTCATCATCAGGCTGTATTTTTTCCATTAGAATCAAAACTGGAAGACGAAATGTATATATATATATATATATATATATATATATATATATATATATATATATATATATATATATATATATATCGCACTCTCTGTTTATCTTTAGTAGAGCGACTCTTTGTTGTCGCAACGAAAAGAAAAGATCTTCTACTTAAGCTGCCGTTGCAGAAAGGACTATTGTTTCTTCTGCGGCCTCGAAATTTAATAACATTCCGACTGCAGACAATGACACTTGCTTTTCATAAGCATTCTGGAAATGTCGCCTTAACGGCCGCCACGTCTCCCACACAAGGACCTCCCACAGGAACAAATCCTATGACACCACTCCCTCCTTTCGCTTCACCACACTCTTAGTAATTGATACTGTTGTCGGGTGTGTACCTTGGTGGCTACTTTTCTTTATCTTTGAACATGTTCGACTAACGAAATACGTGAACGAGAGACAGAGATCGCTCGAGATTTCTATTTATTGCTATTTTTTCGTGGACCAATGGATCTTCTTCTATGTACCGCGTTCTTTCAGGATAAAAGCGATCCCAAGTTCCTATCTCGTGTAGCTCTTAGCAGTTTTTCTCCCTTTGCTAAGGTTTCCACGAGCTGGTTCCGCCATGCATTCACACAAGCTCGTCAGGCAAATGTTTCGCTGCCTTCCGCTATCTGTCTTGCCCACAATATTCCCTGTGAGAGTTATGTTTTCCAAGCCTTCCTTCCTCATTATGTGTCCAAGGAATTTCTACCGTCTTCTGAGAAGAAGTGTTATTTCTGTTGCCATTTTAATACTTGCCCTCAATATGCCCTCTGAGGGTCAAGTTTTCCAAGCACTCCTTCCTCATTATGTGTCCTAGGAATTTCAGCTATCTCTTCCAGATTCTGAGTAGAAGTGTTCTTTCTGTTGCCATTTTAATACTTGCCCTCAATATGCCCTCTGAGGGTCAAGTTTTCCAAGCACTCCTTCCTCATTATGTGTCCTAGGAATTTCAGCTATCTCTTCCAGATTCTGAGTAGAAGTGTTCTTTCTGTTGCCATTTTAATACTTGCCCTCAATATGCCCTCTGAGGGTCAAGTTTTCCAAGCACTCCTTCCTCATTATGTGTCCTAGGAATTTCAGCTATCTCTTCCAGATTCTGAGTAGAAGTGTTCTTTCTGTTGCCATTTTAATACTTGCCCTCAATATGCCCTCTGAGGGTCAAGTTTTCCAAGCACTCCTTCCTCATTATGTGTCCTAGGAATTTCAGCTATCTCTTCCAGATTCTGAGTAGAAGTGTTCTTTCTGTTGCCATTTTAATACTTGCCCTCAATATGCCCTCTGAGGGTCAAGTTTTCCAAGCACTCCTTCCTCATTATGTGTCCAAGGAATTTCAGCTATCTCTTCCAGATTCTGAGTAGAAGTGTTCTTTCTGTTGCCATTTTAAGACTTGCCCTCGATATGCCCCATGAGTGTTAAGTTTTCCAAGCTCTCCTTTCTCATTATATGTCCTAGGAATTTCAGCCGGTTCCGCCAAACATTCGCACAACTCGGATATTTTATTTCTTGTTATCCTTGTATAGCTGGCCACTCGTATTCGTGGATACCCGTCTGCTAAGTCAGCTAGCCAATCCCTTTTGAAGACGCTTACTCAGGCGCATTTGTGTTTACTTAACATTCACAGAGCCCACAATATGGTTTAGACTGCAACTATGTTGAGCAGACCTTAGTTACAGTTTCTGGGAAAGAGCGTGTTATCTAGCGGGATCAACAATTTGAACAATGCCAGCACGCTCAAACCCTCGGCCACGATGACTTGTGACTTCGTGCTAGCACAGCTATCGACGGCATCCAAGGGTTCCGTCTATCCAATTTCACTCACAAGGCTTGGGTCAATCCGTGGTATGGTTTTCAGGCACTTTCCAAAGGTCTCTTACTCTAGGATTGACCTCTCAAGTCTGATAACATCAGCAAGTCTACTTCCTGACAAATCGACCGTGGTGAGATTCGAACCCGGAACTGATTGTCAGAATGCGAATGTTCTAAGCATCCACGTTCTGAAATCCGAAGGCGCATTGAAAGAGCCAAAGATGCCTTCCAAAAGCAAAGTAATGTATTAAGAAACAGAAAAAAAAACTTCGTTAAAACAAAAAAGTGTGATGGACTGTTGCGTAATATCTGTCCTCGGATATGGCAGTGAATGCTGGGCAATCTCCTCAGATATGAAGAAGAAACTTGATGTAACAAAAATATGGTTCTACAGAAGAATGCTGAGGATACCATGAACCAAACATGTAAGCAAAGAGGAAGTTTTAGAGAGAAGGAAAACAAAAGGTAAATATTTAACAGTAGGAAAAGAAAGTTGAAATTTTTAGGTCGCATAATGAGGACGGAGGGCTTGTGAAATCTGATATTCACAGGACAGATTGAAGGCGAGTGACAGAAGACAATAATGCATGACAAACTTAGCGAGCTTGAGTAAATGGATGGCGGGACAGGGTTTAGGAGAAATAAGAAAAAGACAAAATTTATTAAGAGCTACAAAGGACAGGAAAATGTGGAGAGCCATGATCGCCAATGTCCTGAAGAGACACGGCACATAGAAGACGAAGAATGAGCTTGAGTAAATGGATGGCGGAACAGGGTTTAGGAGAAATAACAAAAAGACAAAATTTATTAAGAGCTACAAAGGACAGGAAATTGTGGAGAGCCATGGTCGCCAACGACCTGAAGAGACACAACACATAGAAGACGAAAAATGAGCTTGAGTAAATGGATGGCGGGACAGGGTTTAGGAGAAGTAAGAAAAAGACAAAAGTTATTAAGAGCTACAAAGGAGAGGAAATTGTGGAGAGCCATGATCGCCAATGTCATGAAGAGACACGGCACATCGAAGACGAAGAATGAGCCTGAGTAAATGGATAGCAGAACAGGGTTTAGGAGAAATAACAAAAAGGCAAGAGTTATTAAGAGCTACAAAGGAGAGGAAATTGTGGAGAGCCATGATCGCCAAGGCCTTAAGAGTATACGGGACATAAATGAAGAAGAACTATATAAATACCACTTGAGAAATTAAGGAGTGTATAAGGATCATAGGGTCTTAAAAAGAGAAGCCCATATAGAGTGAAAGTGGACCATATCATAACTGGATTTGGAGCGTGACAGGATATATGGAAGTTGTATAAGATTATATTAAAAAAAACTAAATAAATTCTGAATGCGGCATAAATACATCCCACATTTTAAACTCTTACCTCTGCGGTGCTAGTAAACTTATGCAACTGACAATAGTATGTTCCTCTAGCTAATCTTTTACCATTTGCTTCAATTATTATCAGTTACCATCTGCCCTGTGTATTGGCTGTTGAAACGTTTTTTTAATTTAAAAGCCAGGTGAATCTGTAATTGCATCACAGAGAGCTCTTCGTGCTCATTTCATGTTACGTCGAAATGATGCTATTCCGGGTAAAAAATCGATACTGATATGGGTTGAACTTTTCAGGGACATTTCGTTTGTTTAAAAGAAAGCTACCTGGAAGAGCTCGAAGTGCCCCAGCTCCAGAAAATGTCCAGACTGTTGTGCAATCTCCTACACCTTCAACCCCGGGATTGCCTGATCTAGCAGTCAGAAGGATTTTGCACACCGAACTGAAGACCCATGCATACAAATTAACCCTTGTTCGGGAACTGCAAGAACGGGACTGGGAAAATCGAATGGCATACTGTGACGATAACCTTCAATATGTTCCTGCAAATGCAGTTCTTCTAACAAGTGACGAAGATCTCTTTCCTCTCTCTGGCTACGTCAAAAAGAAAAAAAAATTAGCTACCGGGCGGAAAATAACCCTAGACAGCTTCATGAAAGACTTCTACATCGGAAACTATTCTCTGTGTGGTTCGCAGGTGAGAAAATTGGTATGGGACAAATTACTTTTTTTGAAGAGGGTAATCACTCGATTACAGCAATATCTGTTCGGTATCTGGAAATGCTGCGGAGCTTCCTGGAACCCAAATTCAGAGACCTTGGGAGTGTGGTTTCAACAGGATGGAGCAACCCTAACAGAGAGCGTGAAGATCAATGGAATCTTTGAAAGAGATGTTTCCAGGACATTTGATTTCCTTACGCAGTAAGGATATTGGAAAGCCTTACTCTCATCCGATCTCGCGCGATCTCGCGCTATGCGATTATTTTCTCTGGGGTTACATGAAAGGTGAGGTCTACAAACATCAACCAGCAACCATTGAAGAGTTAAAGGATGCTCTTCGCTAAAAAAAAAAAAAAGTGTAAAAAATACCGCCAAAAACTTTACAAACCGTCTGTAAGTGTTAATGGCAAACAAAGGCCACCATTTTGAAGATGTCATTTTTAACTCGAAATTAATAAAAAAAAAACTGTACGTCTTTGTTTCAAACAAAAGTGAAATAATTATTTTGAATTGCTGTTATCGCAGTCTTGTCAACCATTAAAATGACAGTAGTATTTCTGATACATCCTGTATTATGTGAAAACACTATAGGAGTCGTACTTTTTTAAAGCATTTCACTCCCAAGCAAGGCGGGATGCTACTAACACGCAAGGGGTTCCAGAGTGGGAGCGAGAGTAAAGAGGCGTGGTGGAGGAAAAGATGAAGAGGACAGAGAATTGATCAGGGCATCTATAAGTAGTTGGAGATTACAGCTATCATGGAAACAAGTAATAGGAAGGGGATTCCACAGACGGGAGGTGCGAGACATGAAGCTGTTGGAGTAGAAGAGACGGCCACATTTAACCGTTTCGACAGTGAAAGGGTGGGACTGAGACGCCAACCTAGTTGCAAGCTGAAATCCATGCAGTTTGCTAACTAGCGAAAGTAGCTCGTCGGAGCAGTTACCATGAAAGTATTTGTAGAAAAGACAGAGGGAGGCGACGGCACGTCTGTGAGAGAGCGACTGTAGACGAGATGCCAGACCAGGACCAATCATATTGCACATTCGTCTCTGGATTTTGTCGAGGACATTAATGCGAACATCGGGGGCATCAGATGTTAGGAAAATAATGAACTGTATATGCTAACAAGTTTTTTGTCAATGTTTTTTTTTATCCGTTATTCAGAATTTACATTTCTCGGACTATTTTCCTCATCTTTGTCGCCACATTTATCGCAACGTTTCGGCCGTTGTACATTCCGGCCTTCTTCAGATGGTTGGAATGTCAAACTGAAACCTTTATTTCGCTCTCTGGGATAGACTGTTCTAGTTCCACGTGCCATGTCTAATGGATGTCAGTTATCTCCTGTTAATTCCCCTCTCTAAGTTCTCCAGTGCCTTAACCAGGTATTGAACTCACACTCTTTGGGTCCTGTCACTGGATCTAACTAACGCCTTTATCTACTGTGCCATGTGTCCGTGAGTGAAATAAAGGATTCAGTTCAACATTCCAAGCACCTGAAGAAGGCCGGAGCGTACAACGGCCGAAACGTTGTGATAAACATGGCGACAAAGATGAGGACAATAGTCCGAATAATGTAAATAGTGTACATAATACCTTATCTCAGAAATATAGACAGATACCGTTATTCAGAAATATAGTATATTTCATTGCGTAAGGAATTATAGGACTATTGTCGTCATCTTCTTTTACTGGCGTTTCGTTCGGTGCTCACGTTTAAATACACGAGGTGGCAATAAAAAGGTTATCGGCTTGATACACTTCCTAATATCTGATAAAATGACTAAATATGTGAATATTTTTTTTTTTACGTCACATAGAGAATTTTCAGCGCCTCCTTATTTGTCTGAAGTTTTTAATTGATGAATTATGATTTCAAAAATGAGTCGCATGCATTCTAAAAAAAATTTTTTTTAATCACAGCCTTCCGGCGAAGTACTTCCTATCGGGTTAGTTTAGGGAACTAATTAAACACAGTAGCAAACTAATAAAAATAGGGAATATTTGGGCGGGAGGGAATCATTTTTTTAAATTAATATTCATCAGATTTTCCTCAAGCAATGACATTTGTCAGAATCGAAAAATATTGATTTTTTTTTATTGATTTATCTGATCGTTCCAATTCATAATATCGATACAGTGTAAAATATATCCAGAATTTTTATCAGAGTTATTGGACTTAACCATTATTTACAAATGTCAAGTTAACATCAGCATATGTTTGTTTTAATTTTCTGAGTTTTTGAAACTATATTTTAAAAACATTTTGGGGTGGAATATTTTTCGCTAGCGCATGCACAAAATTATTCATCTTAAATAAAAGAAAGTAAATGGATATATATACTTTTATAAATTTATGCAAATTTTTGTTCTTTAATTAATTAAAACTGTATATATTCGACTGCTCTTTATTTAAAAGAATTGTTTTTTTCATGAATACATAATGTCTGTGTTTGTACGTAAACTCCAGTAAGTTTGTATCGATATTATAAATAGGACCGCCCAAACTTTGCTTATAAAAGAATAAAAATATGTATATTTTTTGATTCTGACAAATGTCGCGTTTTGAAAAAAGTCTAATGAACACCAATTTACAAAAATTATTGCCCTCCCTCCCATTGTTCTCCTTTTTGTACCAGTTGACTAATTTACTTAAGAAGTAACCTTGTTTGGATTATCACCGCCAGAATACTAGCGTGAATAATTGAAAGATCGATTTGATTTGCCGAATGGAAAGCATGTTTACAACATAATGCTTAGCTGGAATCCTAACCGATAGGAAAATATATACAATGCTGTGCAAACGTAAGATACTATATAAAAACTGCGTAACACTAAGGTAATATTCAAAATAATTGTCTCTTTTTTCCAGATAATCAACAAATCTTAATAAAACTATATATTCATTAAGAAAACCCTTTATTAAATCAATTACGACCAATAGTAATTAAAAATTAAGATGTCTAAAAGCAAGTGAACCCATACATTTACACTCTGTTTTACATGGTTGCCAGTACAAATAATATTTTGTGCACGTCTAAAAATTCAAAATGACACGTGTTCATTTTTTGGTAAGCTGTATTTACTGCAGTCAAACTATAACAAATTGTGTAGGAAAACGTGTGCACTTAGAGTCCAAATTTAAATAAATATGTATGCAAAGATCAAAAGAACTTCCTGAAGCTTTAAATAATCGCATAGTTGAAACCTATAATGATGGAGAAAGATCTAAAAGTCTATCAAAACGATTTGGAATGCACTTCTTCAATGTGGAACAAATTATTTATAAATGGAAGACTTTTGGTATGACGGCATCGCAATCAAGAAATGTCCGTTCGCGAACTAGCCATCTAGTTCGTCAAGCCCAGTCAAATCCTGCTGTGACCTTTACGGTTCTCTAATGCTAACTGGTCAATGTCGGAATCAATATGCACATATCTACAGTGCGACAAATCTGAACAATGCCGATCTTCATGGGAGAATGTCTAAAAAAAGACACTGCTTACAAAAAAGCTATGCCAGATCTCATATTAATAAGCTAGAAATAATCTGGCAAAAGGTTTTCTGGTCGGATGAGATGAGAGCATTTTAGGAGGAATAATAGGCGGTACATCTGGCGAGCTTCTAATACGGCTTTTGGAAAGAAGAATTTGAATTAAACATGGCGGTGACAGCATTATGATTTGGGGGTGATTTGCTGCAGTTGCAAAAGGCAACGTAGTATGCATTGTCTGCACAATGGACTGTACAAGATACCAAGCAATTTTGAACAAAAGCGTTTTGTCCTCAGTTCAAAAGTTGGGCTTAGTTCGGAGCTGGCACTTCCAACAGGACAATGATCTGAAGCATCAAAGCAAATCCACAAAAGAATTGACTCGAAAAAAGAAATTTCAAGTCGTGGTACGGGCTAGTAAAATTTCCTGATCTAAACCCAGTAGAAAATCTGTGATTCCAGTGAAAGTGCAAGCAAGAAAAACCGGGTAAACTCCAGCAATTACCATGAAGAATGGTAAAAAAAATTGTCACTTACTATTGTCAGAAACGTCTTAGAAATTATAGAAAAAGACTGGTTGACATTGTAACCTCAAAAGGAGCAGTCACTAACTATTAAATGTAAGAGTTGACTTACTATTGTGCATCTTAAAATTTTAATTTTTAATTAATATTTGTCTTACAGCTTGATAAAATTTTGTGAAAATGGTTGTAACTGATTTAATAAAGGGTTTTCTTAATGAATATATAGTTTAATTAAGATTTGTTGATTATCTGGAAAAAGGGGATATTGTTTTAAAATATTATCTTAGGGGTTCACTTACTTTCGCACAAAATTGTATACCGTACATTTCCGTGTCTAAGTCGATCTTTAGAGAAGACGAGGTAAAAACAATATAGCAAATTTTCAAGAATTTATTCTACAGCTGTAATATGAAACGACTGCTAATTGATTATATAAAGATGATAATATTGGAAATGTTGTTACTTACTGTATTCTTTGAATTTCAAAAGAAACGAAA
>OZ038494.1:23888795-23961295 GCA_964036315.1 Acanthosepion esculentum | reverse complement strand
GGATATTCATATCGTGAGCAGGCAGATATGATTTCTTTTCCATACTGACAATTGAATGGTAATGGATGCGAGTCTGCTGGATGTATCAAATTGTGTTTCCAGACCGAAGGCAGTCGAGTCATCAACCCTTTGCTGCTGTTTATCGTCGCCTTGCTGAGACAGGATCCGAGACACCACAAACTATGGTAATAAGTATTTTGGGATTGTATCTTGGTTTTTACATTCAACAGCGTCTACCGTAAGCTTTCAAATTAATAACTCAAAAACTAAGGATTTACGTCCATATGGTTATATGCACTTTTGTTCTGGTCTTTGTGTGAGGAACCCGCCCCAAAGTTTGTAAAATTATTTTTATTATTTAATTAATATTATATTTATATATATAGTGGACTCTCATATCGTCAACAATAAATGAGGGTCAGCACTTGATGGTGCCGTTCGTTTTACACCTATGCATGCTAGCAGGGGCTATTGTGGGAGAAAATCAGGTAAGGGAAAGACAGATTTCATTTGCGCTTTCTTAAGTGTGATACTAGCCCAGCCTTGCTGCGGACGACAAGGCCACACTGACGGATAAAATTCATTAAAGCAGGATTTTGGTGGCGTTTCTGCTTCAGAGCTTGACGAAGCTCATCACGGTGCTTAAGTCTACCGTCTTCAAATCCCTTTTAACTTAATGAAACACATCTTACGCCACTCCTTTCGATTTGATGTATATTTCTTTAAGGGCTAGGACTTTTACACTTGAACTCTTGAAATGTCAAAATTCACCTTCTTCTTCGTTATATAAATATTTATTTTGTATTTATCAGCAACATGTGCATTATCTTTTAATCATTGCACAAGGCCAATGAGCACCCAAATCAATTATACTGACATACGGAATTTTTTTTTAATCATTTTCTTTTATTTTTTAAAAATAGTTTCTCCCCAAGCAAGGCAATAAAGCCACTAAGACGCAAGGTGTTACTGAGTGATTGAGAGTATATGAGAAAAGAAAAATATTATTAGGGAGAGAGAATAATAAAAGAACAAGAATTAAGAAGACAGAAGATCTCAATCGACATTACATATAATTTTTCAAGATCAAGGTTGATTTAGAAGCTGGAAAAGCGGGAAGTGCAGCTGAAGAAACTCTTAGCATAGAACTTACGGTTGCACCTAGCCATGTTAGCTGTAGAATGATGAGACCATTCTGCCAATCTAGTACTGCGATGAAATTCATTAAGTCTAGATAACATAGAGGAAAGTAATATTTATTTAAAAAAATACAAAAATGTGGCACAAGACCAAAAAAAAAGACTACAAGAAATTGTGGAGAGCCATGATCCCCAACGTTGTGAAAGGACATGTCACAAAGAAAAACAATGAGCTTGTGTAAATGGATGATAGTACAGGGATTAGGAGCGTTAACAAAAAGACGACATTTATTAAGAACTAAAACGGACAAGAAATTGTGGAGAGCCATGACCGCCAACGTCCTGAAGGGACATGTCACGAAGAAGTACGAGCTTGTGTAAATGGATGATAGTACAGGGATTAGGTGATATAACAAAAAAGAAACAAGAGCTACAAAAGACAAGAATTTGTGGAGAGCCTTAATAACCCACGTCCTGAAGGGACACGGTGCATAGAAGAAGAAGAAGAAGAAGAAGAAGAAGAAGAAGAAGAAGAAGAAGAAGAAGAAGAAGAAGAAGAACGCATGCACCCACATATGCACTTTCAAGTACATACGGGTGGATACGTAGCCAGTGATGCAAATCAATTAGCGAATTCACATTAACACAGATCTTTCCATTTGATAGCTTCGGTGCCTTTTGTAACGGAAGATGAAAGGGATCAACAGAGAAAATGTTCGCTGGAACGAAAGTGGCCAGTGTAGCTGAAACTGGGTTGGGTGTTGATTGGGGTCCGGGTACAAAAAGGACCCCCCACCAAAAAAATAAAATAAAATAAAATAACAAATAAAAAACACGGATATTGGTATGAATTATTTAGAACTTTGAAACGCGTGTGAGAGCTGCCATTTGTTTTGTTGGTTAGGAACCGTTCGTATCGATAGATTCCAATGAAACTCTTTTACTGGAACGAGAGGATAGAGGGAGAATGTTTGGGGGTCTGTGGCACACATACACACAAATGTATTGGTATTCTCACAACGTTTTTCTCAAACGTCCTCTACCCCCAAAACACTTTCCCCTCTTCCTTCGACTTGTTCGCTACCGAGTTTCTTTTTTACATATAAATCAGCACTTCTACCTATAAACCGACTTCTTTCTCTTGTAATTTCGATAAGTATGTAGTATCTGTTTTCCTTCGTGTTGTGTATATTAATCAGCACTGTGGAGGTTATCATCTGACGACGTATTGGCAGCTGATCTAAAAAAATAGTCTAAAATCTGCTGTTGTTTAGGGTAAGGAATGACTTGTTAATTCTAACGTAAAAAACGAAGCTGTTCTGTATCAATCCTCTGAGAAACAGCTTTCTACTTTCCATCAGTATGGCTGATGCTAACCTCCTGCTGAGTAACTCGTTGCGCCTTTACGGGATTCATTTTTTCAGCTGACATGAACTGGAAAAATTACATAGAATCAATTACTGGCTTTGCCGATACGAAAGTTGGTTCCCTGTATCGGGGTAGAGAATGTTTCTCTTCAGAATCTATCTTACAAATTTATAATTCTCCCATCCGTCCTTGTTTTAAATATTTCTCGTCTGGTGCTCCTACTATACATTAGATATTCTTTATGAAATCTAAAGAAGGATCTGCAATGTCATTAGTTCCGACCTGCCACCTCGCGTCCTGTCACTTACACACCGGCGTACTATAGCTTCCTATATATGCATTCGTAGAAATCTTCTTTAGTCGTTATTTTCGTTATCGCTCCTAATTCCTATATTACCATCCATTTACACAAGCTCGTTCTTCTTCGTGACATGTCGCACCAGGGCGTTAGTGATCATGGCACTCCACAATTTCTAGTTTCTTTTTTAGTTTTTAGCTCTTAGTGCAATTCATCGTTTTGTTATTTCTTCTAAATCGTGTTCTGCCATCCATTTACACAAGCCGGATTAAGTAGTTGATACACTACTTCCCTCTGCCCTTTGCTTTCAATATAATAATATGTGTATCATGGCTCTCCACAATTTCCTCTCCTTTGTAGCTCTTAATTTTGTCTTTTTGTTATTTCTCCTAAACCCTGTTCCGCTATCCATTTACTCAAGCTCATTCTTCGTCTTCTATGTGCCGTGTCTCTTCAGGACGTTGGCGATCATGGCTCTCCACAATTTCTTGTCTTGTTCTGCAACGTTTCGTGAGGTCCCGCAATGTCTCGAATTATTTTGTCTCGTCTCGACTCGTTCTGCAATATCTCGAATGGTTCTGCAATGCCTCAAGTTGTTCTGTCACGTCTCGAGTTGATCTGAAATGTCTTAGGTGGTTTTGCAATCACCCCAATTGTTCTGTTCCTTCGAAGGCTTCCTGCAACGTCTCGGATGGTTCTGCAATGTCCTGCGTTCTTCTGTCACGTCTAAATTCGTTCTTGATTGGTTCTGTTATGTCTCGAGCCGTTCCGCAATGTTTCCAGTTTTTTGTCACGTCTCATATCCTTCTGCAACGTCTCGAATCGTTCTGAAATGTCTCGTGTTCTTTTGTCACGTCTCATATCCATCTGCAAAGTCTCGATTCGTTCTGCAATGTCTCGATTTCTTCTGTCAAGTCTCATGTCCTTCTGCAACGCCTCGAGTCGTTCCGCAATGTCTCCAGTTCTTCTGCCATGTCTCATGTCCTTCTGCAACGTCTCGAGTCGTTTCGCAATGTCTCTAGTTCTTCTGTCACATCGCATGTCCTTCTGCAACGTCTCGAGGCGTTCCGCAATGTCTCCAGTTTTTCTGTCACGTCTCATGTCTTTCTGCAACGCCTCGAGTCGTTCCCCAATGTCTCTAGTTCTTCTGTCAGATCTCATGTCATTCTGCAACGTCTCGAATCGTTCTGCAATGTCTCCAGTTCTTCTGTCACGTCTCATGTCGTTCTGCAACGTCTCGAGTGGTTCCGCAATGTATCTAGTTTTTCTCTTACATCTCATGTCCTTCTGCAACGTCTCGAATCGTTCTGCAATGTCTCCAGTTCTTCTGTCACGTCTCATGTCCTTCTGCAACGTCTCGAGTCGTTCTGCAAAGTCTCGAGTTCTTCTGTCACGTCTCATGTCCTTCTGCAACGTCTCGAGCCGTTCCGCAATGACTCTAGTTCTTCTGTCACGTCTTATGTCCTTCTGCAACGTCTCGAGTCTTTCTGCAATGTCTCCAGTTCTTCTGTCACGTCTCATGTCCTTCTGCAACGTCTCGCGTCGTTCTGCAATGTTTCGAGTCATTCTACAACTTATGGAGATGATATGTCGAGTTGATTTCTTTTGTAAATAATAAAAATCTGCGGCACTCCACATCTTCTAAACTGCCGTCTCTATTACGAAATGTTTGAAACACAGGTCATGCTGGTTGATGTTGCGAGACGCTGATTTCAGAACTTAAGCTTATACAATACGATTTATTTCACCATGGTCGATTTGTCAGGAAGGAGACTTCCTGATGTTATCAGACTGGTCGGGTCGATCCCATCATGCGGCACCTTTGGAAAAATAACTGAAACCCTACCTCGGGTTGACCCATGCCCTGTGAGCGAAATTGGGTAGACGGAACTCTTGGTTGCCGTCGATAGCCATCGTGGCCGAGGGCTTGAGCGTGCTGGCCTTGTTCAAATTGTTGATCCCGCTGGATAATGCACTCTTTCCCAGAAACTATAACTAAATTGCTGAATAAATACAAATGCGCCTGAGTATCCTTGAATACGAATGGCCAGCCACACACATACACACACACACACACGTATATATATATATATATATATATATATATATATAGGAAATCCAGCTGATACATTATCCAACTGATACATTATACCAAGTGAATCCTATTAATATAATATAAAATCAAATATTAAAACTGATTCACAGAGAGATCTCAGTGTTTTATTCAAACAGAGCTTATAAATTATAAACAATAGCAATAAGGATTACTCTCTAATATTGATGATGTTCACTTAATTAAAATTAAATTACAAGGATTTTCAAATCCATCAGGTTAACAAGAAAAATCAAAATAAAATTTGATTTTTCAAAATTTTAATTTTTGATTTTTATACATACACATTATGAAATGGACAAAGTCCGTCAGTTATTTTAAGACATTTTTTATGTTTATACATTCTTTTTTATAGATACAAATATTTAAGTAAATGCTCTGTTTTGTAATATATATATATATATATATATATATATATATATATATATATATATATATATATATTGTATTTCGGCAGCAATCCTTCATTTATGCATGTTTAATTAAAAACGAAAGACAAGGTACTACGGTTAAGCTTTATATTTACATATTTATCTTAAGTGAAGAGTCATCTTACTTGTAGTTAATGTGCATTTATTCACTACAAACAAGATGAATCTTCACTTAGAAATATTATAAAGAAATACACTATTGACCCGAATAAAAAAAATCAAATTAATTATATACTATGAAAAAGTTTAAGACAGCAAACCTTATCCTCAAAATAACAACACACCAGCTAAGTCAAAATTACAACGAACGAACAATATCTATCAATTCAATTGCCCCTGAAGGAACTGTGTTCCTCATCAAACTGAACTCATAAATAATTACATCGGTTACACAACTACATGCCTATCCAGACGCCTTACCTTACACCTATCGGACCAGAGCTCTATTAGAATCCATTTAAACACACACACAAACCTACCAGACTCCATTCGAAACATACTAGTATATAACAAAAATATAATAACCTCATCCACCTGTAAAAAACGATTAAAAATAATGCAAGCCCTAATATTAAAAAAGAAAAGCCTAACTCTTAACAATATTAACTACGAACACGGCCACAATGTGCTAACCGTGTTCGGAAAATAAAACATCTCTATAACAAGCTAAAAACACACGCATAACGCACACAGTCAATTAAATTGAAAAAAATAAAATCATCCTTGATAATGGCTAAAAGTATAGCCGAAAGCGGTCGGACATGACAGAACATTTGAACAGTTTCTACACACTTTGTGTCTGAAAAGGAAAGCTCTTGTGTGAACACAAGAAACATTAAATTAAAAGATTAATCGTAGTACCTTGCCTGTCGTTTTTAATGAAACATATATCTATCTATCTATCTATCTATCTATCTATCTATCTGTTCAGTCTGTTCATATCTATCTATATCAGTCTGTTCATATCTATCTATCTATCTATCTATCTATCTATCTATCTATCTATCTATCTATTTCAGTCTGTTCATATCTATCTATATTAGTCTGTTCATATCTATCTATCTATCTATCTATTTTAGGATGTTCATTATCTATCTATCTATTTTAGGATGTTCATTATCTATCTATCTATCTATCTATCTATCTAGCGTAGGCTGTTCATATCTATCTATCTATCTATCTATCTATCTATCTATCTATCTATCTATCTATCTATCTATCTATTTCAGTCTGTTCATATCTATCTATATCAGTCTGTTCATATCTATCTATCTATCTAGCTAGCTATCTATCTCTCTCTCACTCTCTCTCTCTCTCTCTCTCTCTCTCTCTCTCTCTATATATATATATATATATATATATATATATATATATATATATATATATATATAGTAGCGCATCTTCTTCACCTAGATTATTTTATCGAAAGATTGATATCTACCCAATTTCCTATCCGAAACGTAAACAAAGTAAAGTTCTTTTATTTATATTTAATACACCATTTTTATTACTTCAAACATAACCTCCAAATTTATAGTGGGCACTTCGTATTTGAAATAAACGTCCAATTTTTTCTTAAACAGTGCACGTTACATCTACATTCGGGGTTTTTTGAGTAAAAAGCATTTTTCGCAATATAAATATGTGTGATAAGGTGTTTCAGTGTCTGTTTCAGTGTGTACGTTTGTGGGTTTCTATCTGTGCGCGTGTGTGTGTTTCAGTGTGTATGCGTGTGTATGATTCACTGTGTGTTTTTCACTGTGTATGCATGTAAGTGTGTTTCAGTGTGTATATGTGTGTGTGTATTTCAATGCGTATGCGTGTGTGAATGTTTCCCAAAGTATTTGTGTGTGTGTGTCCGTCATTCCTTGTACATGTGTATGCGAATTTCAGAATGCATGCGTTTGCGTGTTTCAGTGTGAATCAGTGTGTGCGTGCATGCATTTCAGTGTGTATGCGTGTACGTGTGTGTTTTCAGTGGGTATGAGAGTGTATGCGTGTGTTTCAGTATGCATGACAGTGTATGCGTGGGTGTTTCAGCGTGTATGCGTGTGCATGCATGTGTAGGTTTGTATGAACGTACGTGTGTTATTGATTCAGTATGTATATGTATGTGTGTGTTTCAGTGTAAATACGTGTGAGCGTGTGTGTTTAATTTATATGTATGGACGTGTTTCGTTGTGTATGTGTGCGTGTTCGTATTTTAGTCTGTACGTGTATGCCTCTGTTTCAGTGTGTACGTGTGTGAGTGTGTGTGTGTTTCAGGGTGTGCGTGTGTACGTTTCAGGGTGCATGCGTGTGCGCGTGTTTCAGTGTGTATGTGTGTGCGTGGGTTTAATTGTGTTATGTGCGTGTGTGCCTTTCAGTATGTATATGTGTGCGCGTGTGTGCTTAACACACGACAAAGCAACTCGAGACGTTGATCCCTTATTAAAGCTAGCTTCGATCAAATCGTAATACTGTGATGCCGTCATCTGAAATGGAACTCCTTTCTCCAGCAAGTAGCCGTGCTAAGCACAGTTCAGCGAATGGCGCTCTAGTGAGTATACAAGTAAATATTAATACCCCCACGTATGTATCCCGCCACTCACGCACCCAGACTCACAGCCAAGAATGGTCGTGTGTTCGTGTGTCTGTTCCGATTGTTCGAAATATTTCATTCGGCCACGTGATCACGCGGTCGTTACTGGTGCACGAACGTGCCTGTGTGAGCACGTGCGTGCGTGCGTGCGTGCGTGCGGGAAAGAGACGCCGGGAGACGAGAGGTGGTCGCCCCTGTTAACGATGCTATGTGCGTGTTCGACTTTGGGGGGGTTTTGTCACTCGTCGATTCGGAAATAAGTCGCAGCTAAGGAAAGAGATAGCAGAAAAAAGAAAAGAAAAAGAGAATGAAAATAAAAACGCCGGAGAGGAGAAAGAGGAAAGAATAAATGGGAGAAAAGAAGGAAAAAAATGAAAGAAAAAAAGAAAAATGAGGATAAAAGTGTACAAGGCAGGAGAGAATGAAAAAAATGAATGAAAGAAAGAAAGAAAAAGAAAGAAAGAAAAAAGAAAGGAAGAAAAAGAAAGAAAGAAAAAAGAAAGAAAGAAAAAAGAAAGACAGACGAAATTAACAAAGAAAGAAAAACATGGAGAAATTGTAAAGAGAAAGATTAAAAGGAAGGCAAAATAAAGAACCGACTCAAAGAAAGAAAGAAAAAGGAAAGAAAAAGAAAAGAAAAAACAGAAAGAAAACAAAAGAAAGAAAAAAAGAAAGAAAGAAAGAAAAAGAAAAAAGACAAGAAGAAAGAAAAAAGAAAAAGAAAGAAGGAAAGGAAAAAGAAAAGAAAGAAAGGAAAAAAAAGAATGAAAGACAGCAAAAAAGAAAATTTAACAGTTGGAACAGGGAAAGAAAGAAGAAAATGTTTTCAAGGAAAAATAAGAGAAAAATAAAGAAAGAAAGAATGAAAAAAGAAAGACAAGGGAAAGAAAGAGAAAGAAGGAAAAGGAAAGAAAAGAAAAAAAGACACAAATAAAAAGGAAAAAGAAAGAAAGTAAAAAGAAAGAAACGAACAACAAAGAAACGAGAAAGATAGAACGAAAGAAAAGGGAAAGAAAGAAAGGATGACAGAAAAAAACAGAATGGAAGAAAAAAGGAAAATTTAAAAGTTGGAAAAGAGAAAGAAGGAAGAAAAAGGTTTTCAAGGAATATACGAGAAAAATGAAGAAAGAAATAATGAAAAAAGATAAGACAATTTAAAGAAAGAAGTGAGTAATGAATGAAAGAAAAAGAATTGGGTAAGAACTAAAGAAAGAGGAAAAATAAAGAAAGAGGAGAAAAAAGAAAGAAAGAAAGAAAGAAAGAAGAAAAAATAAAACGGTCTGAGTAAAAGATGAAATAAAAACATCAGAATGAAAATAGAAAGAAAATGTGAAAGAGGAAAAAGAAAGGTGGATAGTCAATTAAAAAGAGCGTTAAGAACTACAGAAAAATGGAAGAAAAATTGGAAAAAATGAAAGAAAAATGGGACAAAATGGAAGAAAAATGAAGAAAAATTGAAAAAAATGGAAGAAAAATGGGAAAAAATGGAAGAAAAATGGGAAAAAATGAAAGAAAAATGGGAAAAAATAGAAGATAAATGGGAAAAAATGAAAGCAAAAAAGACGCCAAGGATGAGATGAAGAACGTAAAAAAATTAAAAAATGAAGAAAGTGAAAGAATCGAAAGCAGAGAAAAATTATATCAAAGGGCAGAAAAAAAAAAGGAAAGTGAAAGCAAGGAAGGAAGGCAAAGAAAGGAATAAGATTAGAATGCGAAAATGAAAGGAAAGAATAAAGAGAGTGAGAAAAAAAAGGAGGGGCGCATAATACTAGAAAGAAAGAAAGAAAGAAAGAAAGAATTGTTAATGGGAAGCATTAAGGGAGATGTATATTAAAATGAGAAAGAAAGAAAGAAAGAAAGAAAGGAGGAGGATGGGCGTAACAGAAAGAAGGGTAAGACGAAGTAAGTTAGACGAAATACAGAAGAGAAAACAATGGAAAAGATAAAAAAAGAAGACATGAAAAAGAGGAGTGGGAAAAAGAAGAATGAAAAAAGAAAGAAAGCGTAATATGAAAAAGAAAGAAACAGATAAGTCAATAGAGAAATAAATAATGGAGTAAAGAAAGCAAGAAGAAAAGAAAACAGGGTGAAAGAAAGAAAGCAGTAAAATATGAAATAAATAAAACCGAAACAAAAGATGCAAAGAAAGGAAGGAAAGCGACAAAAGATAAAGGGTGGGAGGAAGAAAATAAGAGAAAAAAAGACTGGGAAAAAATCTGAAAGAAGAAAGAAAAAAGTAAGTACAAAACGCGAAAACGGAGTCAAAGAAAGAAAGAAAGAAAGAAAGAAAGAAAGAAAGAAAGAAAGACAGAAAGAAAGAACAGTGATAAAGTAATCGTAAAAGAAAGAAAGAAAGAAAGAAGTGGAAAAAGAAGATAATAAGAAGTATGGTTACGAGGAAGAGAAATAAAAAAGAGAAAGAAAGAATAGCGAAAGAAAAGAATGAAGAAGTGATTGACGAAGGAAAAAAGAAACGACAGGGAAAAAGTAGTGAAAGAAAGAAAGAAGGGCAGGGATAAAAATAAAAAGAAAAGAATAAAAACAGTATAAAAAAATAAAGAGAGAAAAAGAAGCGTATATCTGGAAAAAAATAGTTTGTAAGTATGAATGAAAAAAGAAAAAAATATGAATGAATGAAGAAAGTAAAGACGAAACTAGAGACGAAGTAAAGAAGAAAACTAAAAAGATATAAAAGGGAAAGGCAAAAACTAAAGAAGCAACGAGTGAGAAAAAAGGATCAAATAAAGGAAAAACAAAAGAAATGAAAAAAAGAAGAAAAAAAGGAAAGAGCAAAAAAGTAAGCATATAAGACGAGAAAACAAGAATAACAGAAGATAAAAAAGAAAGAAAATAGGGTAAAAAAAGAATAAAAGAAATTGGGTCCAATTCGTATTGATTGGAGTCGATCGAATATTGACCCAATCGGCTGATGTCGGAACGCAACAATAACGCCTGGAAAATATATTTTATAGTCTCTTCTTTAAGACAAAATTGAGAACTTTTTTTTGCTTTTGTTTTTCAAAATCAATTCGCCCCGAGCAAGGATATAACGTCATTCAGACACAAGGGGGTCTACTGGAAGTCGCAGAGAAGGAGAATACATGTATATATATCTCAGAGATGAGGCATTATGATTACTTTCATTATTAACATGCCAAATTTTATGCCATATTTCTCTGTCTATATCTCTGAGATGAGGTATTATGCTTACTTACATTATTCACATTATTCGGACTGTTATCCTCATCTTCATTGCCATATTCATAACATTTCGACCGTTGTACACACCGGCCTTCTTCAGGTGATTTGGCACCTGGAACTAGAACAATCTATTCCGGTGGACGAAATAAAGGGTTCGGTTCGAAATTCCAATGACTTGAAGAAGGCCGGAGCGTGCAACGGCCGAAACGTTGTGAATATGACAATGAAGATAAGGATAACGGTTCGAATAATGTAAATAATGTAAGAAGGAGAACACATTAGAAGAACAGACGTAACAATATTATAAATTTGAGAGTTTAGACGGAGACGTTAGAAGTATACAGTTGAATTAATGCCACTGAGAGACAAGGGTCTACCGGGAGTGAAGGAGAATTAAAATACTTTAGAAGGAACCTCGAACCTAATCATGAATAGGAAAAAAATGGATAAATCTCTACTCCTTTTCAAAAACCCGGAAAGGAGTGTGAACCGGACGATAGGCGAACCAATCTACTTTTATTAAAATTAAGTCATCGTCATTTACTTACACCCTTGTGCAAATTAATTGAAACAACCGCTTTAGATTCCTTTATTTCACCATACACTCAGTTTTAGACCCAATGGAGTGACAGGGTGTAATCGATTTCTATTTTTTCCTCAGATTACGTCATTTGCAGTGGCGTGCAGTAATATGAATTTATTTTCGGGGTGTATGATGAAATTTGTTTCGCCATGAAAAATATGACGTCATCTGTGATTGCATCAGATTTTCATCATATCCAGACACTATTGTCTCGACTGTCAATTAGTTGTCCTACGACATTACTCCAGAGAGGAATAAGAAAATTATAACGCTGCACGAACACACTGGCAGGCCTTACCAGTGAACATATCAAAGTACTATAGAATGGCCCGGAAAATCACCTGATTTACATCCAATCGAGAATCTGTAGTCAATCTGCAATGAACAACTTCGTGGAATGGACATACGAAATAATAACATCTGCACTGGGTTATGTTTCATTGGAAAAGTACGAAAAAATGTAAATAATAAAGTAATTATTCGTTTTGTTTCAGTTAATTTGCACAAGAGTGTAGGTGATCATGGCCCTCCACATCTTCCTGCATAATTGCACAAGGATGTAGGTAGTTCCTTACAAGGTCACGAGTAAGGTATATACAGTGAGGATCAAGCTCACTACTCAGGGGAAATGGTCACTCAAACTAGCTTGTTTCCATCTACTACACGCAGTTGCAGCTTCTTTATTGAGTTGAGGGAACAATTAAGAACATAGAAGTTTTCGGTGATGAAGCTGACGAAGGCGTTTTTTTTTAATCATTTCACCCCAAGCAAGACCCCAATACCACTCGAACGCAGGGGGATACAGGCAGTGAAAGAGAATGAGAAAACTTTAGTGAGGAGAAGTGGCAATAAAATAACATGGTTCAGATTGAAAAGATGGCGACTGAGTTTGCATATAAATATGTACATTGTGGGCGACAGGAAAGCAAGAAATCGGAAGTGCATTCCATAGGCGAGAAGTCTGAGAAAACGGTTGAATCTACCGAGTTCAACAGTAAAACATTGAGGAATAACTGCCAGGCTAGTAGCGTGCTTAATTAAAGTCGCGGCACCAAAAAGGAAAGTTCATCGTAACTATTGCCATGAAAATATTGGTAGAAAAAAAAAGGGAAGCCACATCATGTCGTTGAGAAAAATGATTGAAGACGAGATGCCAGGTCAGGATATATATATATATATTCGATTCTTTGAATTTTGTCAAGTAACTCGAGATATATAGCAGGATCACTCGATTCGATATGGCATCAGTATTCAAGACACAGATGAATGGTAGATTTATAATTGTACAAGATAAATTCTGATCATAAAAGAAGTCTGCCACGGCAAAGTGAATCAACTTTCCTAGCGACAGACCTAGCAATTGATTCAGTATAATCTCTCCACTTCACGTCAGCCGAGCACGTTAGTCCGAGAAGGCGCAAAGTATTGCCCTTCTGGAGTAAAGCATCGGCGATGCTTTTAGAAGGCAGAAGAGGTTCACTGTGGTGAATAAATGAAAGCACTGTTCGGACCAGCATCTTGGTTGCTATTTGTAAAGCATTTCATCCCAAGCAAGGTGGGAGTGCCACTAGCACGCAAGGGGCTACAGAGAGTGAGAACAAGAGTAAAGATAGTTGTTTGAGGAAAGGATACCGAGAAGGACGGGGATCAAGATCAAGGCATTAGAAGATGTCGATTGTCATTATATTCAAATATTTGAAGATTATAGCTATCAGGGAATCAAGTAAGAGGAAGGGAGTTCCACTGTCGGGAAGTGCCAGAGAAGAATCTGTTTGAGTAGAAGAGGCGGTTACATTTAATTGTGTCGACATTGAAAGAGGGTGAGACCGAGATGCCAAACTAGTAGCACGCTTAAATTCATGCAGTTGGGGTGCAAGGGAAAAAAAGCTCATCAGAGCAGTTGCCATGAAAATATTTGTAGAAAAGACAGAGGGAAGCCACAGAACGTCTGTGAGAAAGTGACTGAAGACGAGATGCCAGGTCAGGACCGGTTATATATATTCGATTCTTTGAATATTGTCAAGTAACTCGAGATATATAGCAGAATCACCAGCCTAGATATGTCAGTAGAATTCAATACAAGGACGAATGTTAGATTTATAAATGTGCAAGAAAGATCCCGAGAAGAAAAATTGTTTGCCTCGACACAGTGAACCCACATTCCTAGCAGAAAACCTAGCAATTGATTCAATATAATCACCCCACTTCATGTCATTGGAAAACGTGAGTCCAAGCAAGCACAAAGTGTTGCTCTCCTAGAGGTTAGCATCAGCCATACTGATGGAGACAAAAATGGTTATCTGTGACGGTTAGAAGTATTGAAAATGCTCCTTGGTGGAATTTCCAATGTTAAAATCACGATGGTAAAATGTATCATAGATAATATACTAAATCAACTTGTAATTCAGTTCTTCCTAAAAATATAGTTGATACAACTCTGTGATGAGGGCGTCACTAGATGTCTCGATTTTCCGTTGCTGTTGTGTAGAAACCAATCTATGATACGTGCCTGGTCACAAGGTTTCTGAAGATATAGGCGTTCTTGATTCTTTCTTAGATTAATAGAACTCTTTGCGGGATTTTTTTAAAACAATGTTTTATCATACACATACAGTTTGCATCATCACCCAGTTTATAAAATGTCTTCCTTGACGTTCTATAAATTTAAGCACCTTCCAGCTTAATTTCGTATACCGTTATAAAAGAATCGTTTCACTTTTAACCTTTATCAATCTGTGACTTCATTTGCTGTACAAAAAGGGTTATCCTGCCACTGAAGGTGGCTCTGATCCCTGAAGAATAGTGTGTATGAATTTCATAGTTGTGTTGTCAAATCCTGCTATGGTAACAGAAAATAACTCTTAGTGAAATTAACAATAAGGATACTGCAGTTGAGAGGATTTGAAAAATAATGCAGCGAAAAAGGAAGTAATATTAATAATGCAGAGTGTCAAAGGTTAACAAATGAGAAATAAAAAAAAGGATAATATAAGAACTAAACTTTTTAATGACATTTTGTGACTTTTTCTTGCTTACAGGAAATTAATTGTAATTTTACCTCCAACATTAGGGTGTATGATTTTAAATTCATTCTCCAGGTAAATGCCGCATTAAGACATCTTAATTTGGGCTAGAAATGAAAAATATATCAACAGAATATAATTTATTTGATGTCACTTTTATGAAGAACAGAAATGAGTACAGGTCCACCGCCAAAAATTGTTTGACACGACATAATAAAAAAATGTTGTCATAATAGAGACAAAGAAACGTGTACTGAAATATTATGTAGTATCAGTCCACTTTTATTCCAGTGAATGCTGGACAATCTCCTCGCAGATGAAGAACAGACTTGAAACAACAAAACCAAAGAAAACAGTACTAAACAGATATATAACATCAGTCTTCCTATATGGCAATTAATGTTGAACAAACTTATCACAGATGAAGAAAAGACTTGAAGAAGCAGAAACAAAGAAAATAGTACTAAACAGTTATGTAACATCAGTCTTACTATATGGCAGTGAATGTTGGACAATCTCCTCACAGGTGAGAAAGAGACTTGAAGCAACAGAAATATAGATATGAGTACTAAGTGTTCTGTAATATCAGTCTCCTTATATGGCAGGGAATGGTAGACAACATCCTCTCAGATGAAGAAGAGACTTGATACAACAGAAACGTGGTTTTGCGAAAGATTGTTCGGAATAAATTATTTTCATACGTTAATATGAATTCCTTGACATTTTATTACCTTCGGCAGTCTTTCACATAATAACATTTGTCACTCTGTAAATGATTTCATTTGCTGTACAAATAGTTTATCCTGCCACTGGCCTCTGAACAATACTTGTGTTGTCATATCCTGCTATGGCAACAGAAAACAACTCTTACTGAAATTAACATAAGGTTACTAATAAGTTTATCCTGCCACTGAAGGTGACCCTGATCCGTGAACAAGACAGTGTTTTAATTTCATATTTGTGTTGTCATATCCTGCTATGGCAACAGAAGGTGACCCTGATCTCTGAACAAGACAGTGTTTGAATTTCATACTTGTGTTGTCATATCCTGCTATGGCAACAGAAAACAACTCTGGGTGAAATTAACAATAAGGATACTGCAACTGAGAGGATTTTAAAAAGAACAGAGTGGAAAGGAAAGTAATATTAATAATGCAGAGTGTCAAAGGTTAATGAGATGAATATTTCGACGACTTTTTTGACATTTCGGAAAGGAGTCAAGGATTGTTATTTTAGGCGAATCAGAAATAATATTCAACATCTGGAGAATAGGCAACATCTGGGTGAAGTTCCCATTGCAGCTGCACAGACGTCTTCTTCGGTGCATATGATGCAACTGCGGTAACGAGCAATTGGCTTGCAGCAACATCGATTTCCGTATCCGGGGAAAGGTTTCTCACTTCAAATTTGTCATTGAAACGCAACAGTTCCTCAGTAGAGAACTGCACAATAATTATGGTAATAATAATAATAATAATAATAATAATAATAATAATAATAATATTGGAAAAGATTCCAGTAGGCTGATTGAAGGGATCCCTGGAAGTCCATGCCTCAAAGAGATACAAAAAATTGTTCTGACAAGTACAGCCCACACTTTACGAAGGGCTTTATCTATGTAATTATTTTTTTATTTTTTTTTTTGCAGTGGAAAGTGTCATGATGCCATTTCTAACCTTAGGTCCCTGGGCGGGACCCGGAAAGAAATGTGTAAACGCCAGATATCAAAGGAAATAAAAATAATAATAATAATAATAATTACTCAATAATCAAATTAATTGAATCAAATAACAGGCCAGACTGTTAGCCATTTTTCAAGAACTATTGTGAATTCAGACCCGTGGAGAAGAAAACGAGAAATTGTCTTGCTCTTTACCCTAAGAAGTCAAAAAAATTCACAGATAACAAAAAAAAGGGGGAAAAAAGGAATCTGTGGATGTACTTAATCGCTTGCATACTGAAGAGAAATTGTATTTTTTTTTTTTAATGAGCACGTCAAAATAGTAGCTTCTCTCTCACAGTTACTAGTTTATTTCGGCCATTGCAGGAGTGTATTCCATGGGGTGGACTTTAATTGGCTGAATTAGTTTGGTCCGAAACAGGAAAAATACCTAGAGAAAAAAAGAAAAGAGTTCACTAGATGTAACGGTAACTTCTATTCTAATAGTTTTCTTTCTTACACTTCTCGCTTGTGGAACTCACTTCCGGTGCCATGCTTTCCAGCCAAAGTTGATTTAAATGCAATGTCAATCGCAATATACTGTTTTCTTGATTACACTTCTATTGCACATAGGAGTAATCCTTTGTAAGATTTCTGCTTTCTAATTTTTTCACAACCACTAACCCCTTCTGTTTTAGTGGCTTTACCGCTTTGTTTGGGGTGAATTCAATTTTTAAAAAAGAAAAAAGAAGGAAGCAAAGTATGAAAAAACAGAAAAAATTAGTTAGAGACAACGAACAGAATACTGAATAAATATGTCGTATCAGTCTTCCTATATGGCAGAGATTGCTGGGTAAAATCCTTACAGATGGAGAACAGATTGAAGCAACAGAAACAAAGAAAAGAGTACTGAACTGTTATATAATATCAGTCCTCCTATATGGCAGTGAATACGGGACAATCTCCTCACAGATGAAGAAGAGACTTTAGTCTCCAGGAACAAAAGAATGAGTACTGAGCTGTTACGTAATATCAGTCCTCCTATATGGCAGTGAATACTGGAGAATCTCTTCACAGATGAAGAAGAGACTCGAAGCAACAGAAACAAAGAAAAGAGAACTGAACAGTTATGTAATATCAGTCCTCCTATATGGCAGTGAATACGGGACAATCTCCTCACAGATGAAGAAGAGACTTTAGTCTCCAGGTACAAAAGAATGAGTACTGAGCTGTTACGTAATATCCGTACTCCTATATGGCAGTGAATACTGGACAATCTCTTCACAGATGAAGAAGAGACTCGAAGCAACAGAAACAAAGAAAAGAGTACTGAACTGTTATGTAATATCAGTCCTCCTATATGGCAGTGAATACGGGACAATCTCCTCACAGATGAAGAAGAGACTTTAGTCTCCAGGAACAAAAGAATGAGTACTGAGCTGTTACGTAATATCAGTCCGCCTATATGGCAGTGAATACTGGACAATCTCTTCACAGATGAAGAAGAGACTCGAAGCAACAGAAACAAAGAAAAGAGAACTGAACAGTTATGTAATATCAGTCCTCCTATATGGCAGTGAATACGGGACAATCTCCTCACAGATGAAGAAGAGACTTTAGTCTCCAGGAACAAAAGAATGAGTACTGAGCTGTTACGTAATATCAGTCCTCCTATATGGCAGTGAATACTGGACAATCTCTTCACAGATGAAGAAGAGACTCGAAGCAACAGAAACAAAGAAAAGAGAACTGAACAGTTATGCAATATCAGTCCTCCTATATGGCAGTGAATACGGGACAATCTCCTCACAGATGAAGAAGAGACTTTAGTCTCCAGGAACAAAAGAATGAGTACTGAGCTGTTACGTAATATCAGTCCTCCTATATGGCAGTGAATACTGGAGAATCTCTTCACAGATGAAGAAGAGACTCGAAGCAACAGAAACAAAGAAAAGAGAACTGAACAGTTATGTAATATCAGTCCTCCTATATGTCAGTGAATACGGGACAATCTCCTCACAGATGAAGAGACTTGAAGGAAAAGGAAACAATGAAATGACTATTGAAGTGTTATGTAATACCAGTCCTTATATATGGCAGAGAATGCTGGACAATCTCTTCACAGAAGAAAAAAAGACCTTTAACAACAGCGATGCGGTACTGCAGAAGCATGCATAGAATGTTATGGACTGAACATATGAACAACGATGAACTCGCTGCCGAGCTTGATCGAATGGGTGTAGGAGAGATATCAAAAAGATCAATTTTTGTTCAGAGCTATAAAGGATAGGAAGGGACACGGCACTCTGTTTAAGAAAAGTGGCGCATTCCGTCGTGAAAGTATGATTCCAGTTTTAATGCGATTAATTCTTCGAAGACCTTTTTCGATATTTCGGTATTGTTGGAACCGCTAACGGAAAGAATACCTTTTCAGCGGCACAGCCGATTCCTCCGTCGCAGATGAGGCAACTGTGAAGACGGTAATACATAAAGAATATCTACTAGATACACACACGTTCACAAGAACAGACACACACACTTAGGAATATAGAGTATTATCGGTATCCCACATACACAAAATAACATTATGATACACTGCAATACTAACCATATTTCAATTTGACTTGAAACCGTTAATTTTTTGGGACGCTGCTTAACAAGGAACTTGAAGCCTGCTTAACCAACAAAAATCAAAATACACAAAAATCAAAAATAGCATATTTTTCCCCCATGTCTCATTCTCTGATAAAGCTTTATTAAAATCGACACATGTTACATTGATAAACGTTTCTTATCTGTTCTTTATCTTATCATTCTGTCAGATTCTGATCCATATTTGATCCCAATTTATATGTATATATATATATATATATATATATATATATATATATATAGGCAGATCGTCAGGGTCAGAGATCTTTAGTTAGTTTTTTTTACTCGGATCGGGGTTTGTTTCTTTGGGCCTTGAACCTGTATCTGTGGGATTATTTTCGACAGACTTTCATGTTCCTGGCTCTTTCTTTTTTAAAACCTTTTTTTCCCTTCGAGATTGATTTGGCTATTGTTGAATCAAGAATTCGAAGGTTTTTCGACACGAGTATAGTTACCTATATATATATATATAGAAAGAAATATAAAGGAGAGACAGGCCGCCCCCTTAAGGTGAGGCTTCAAGAACACCAGAAAACTGTAACACGAGGGGAAGTGGAAAAATCAGGCGTGGCTGACCACATATGGAGAGAGAAGGGAGATCACCACCCTCTGTGGGATCAGGTTGAGATCATAGACAAGGAACACCATTGGAAAATTCATAAACTTAAGGAATCAGCACATATGCTAGGCCACAAAAATCTCCTGAGCCGACTAAGCATAGAAATGAATACAATATGGGAACCAGTAATAAGGAGTGCCAGAGAAAAGCGATAATAGCAACAAAGTTGCAATATGAGCTCTGGTAAAAAGATGTGGATAACAGCAAAAATTTCAATATGAGCACTGGTAAAAATAGTGATGAAGGCATTAGGTTATAATACCCAGAAATTCATACACAGATGTCCTTAAGGATACACAGTGGATAAAGGCGTTGGTTAGATCCAGTGACAGGACCCAAATAGTGTGAGTTCAATACCTGGTTAAGGCAGTGGAGAACTTTCAGAGGGAAAAAATTAACAGGAGATAACTGATAACTGACATCCATTAAACATAGCACGTGGAACTAGAACAGTCTACCCCAGTGAGCGAAATAAAGGGTTCAGTTCGAAATTCCAACCACCTGAAGAAGGCCGGAGCGTACAACGGCCGAAACGTTTTAATAAATATGGCGACAAAAATGAGGACAATAGTCCGAATAATGTAAATAGTGTGCATAATACCTCATCTCAAAAGCATAGACAGATACTGAAAGGCCGAAACGTTGTAATAAATATGGCGACAAAAATGAGGACAATAGTCCGAATAATGTAAATAGTGTGCATAATACCTCATCTCAAAAACATAGACAGATACTGAAAGGCCGAAACGTTGCAATAAATATGGCGACAAAAATGAGGGCAATAGTCCGAATAATGTAAATAAAGTACAGTATCGATGTATCTATTCGGAACATCATCATTCCAACATAACATGAAATGGGCACGGAAATCTCACTGAATTGCAGTTACAGATTCAGAAGTCTTAAAGAATTAACCACTTTAACCGATTTTGAGTGGATACACGGACTTGAGTAGGCACTTGCTTTATTCTTAAAAAAACATTTCAACAGCAAACGTATAGTGGGCGTCGGTCCAAGGCATCATGGTATCTGAAGAAAATGAGAAGGAATTTGCAAGATTAGATTAAGACACATACGCCTCTTCTAACGTTTTCCATTACCTGGAAGTTTGAGAGCACTTCGATGTCTTCCAGGTAGCTTTCTTTTAAGCACCGAACCTGTGGCTCTGATAATTTGAACCCATAGCAATATCGATTTTCTACCCGAAACAGCATCATTCCGATTTAACATGAAATGAGAACGAACAGCTCCGAGTTTCAATTACAGATTCACCGGTCTTAAAAAACGTTTCAACAGCCAACGTATTGGTCCAAGCTATTACGGTAACTGATGATATCTGTAACAAATTGGAAGATATTAGGTGTGAAATTTGACACTGAAATTTTTGTACACTAATAGAAGAATGAATGAGTAATATTCTGATGCAATGCATTACGTTTTGCATGCATGTTTTGATGTTGAAAACAAAAAATTTGTAATCCGAAATAAAATTAAAAAATACATTAAAAAATACATAATTTTTCTGACATTTCGAGTTTTTCCAGTGTTATGGTCCAGGTTCCTTGTACCTCGGTGATGGTCCAAGGTAGAACCAATGAAGAATAACTCGAACACAGGTATGGAATAACACAGATATATATTACAAATAGAATATATGTACAAAAGAGTAGAAGTGTTAGTAATAACAATCAGGTTAGGTTAGAGAGAACTATGTTGTCTCGAAGAATCACTATTCCAATGTCTTACAGTAATCGTCTGGCGCGACTCTGTCTGTGACTGACTCACTCACGATGTTTAACAACACGCCCACGTGTGTCGAATGTGGCACAAGGCCGGTTTAATGTGGGCTTTCCGAGCCCGTAGGCTCGGGCAAAAATTGCCCGTAGAACCCGTATAAACGGGATCGGGGTGGTCAACCACCCCGAACGAGGTTCTGCCCTTCGGCGGAACCTCGTCCGGGTTCCTCTCCGCCCAAAGGCAGAGAGTCCCCCTCTGCCTCAGAGGCAGAGAGTTCGACCGAATAGCTGAGACGTCCAAAAAGGACTGACTCACTCACTGACTCTGTGTCTCACTCACACTGCTGCTTCCTCTTGAGGAGCAGTATTTATGGTGTACGGGATAGTCCATTACTATTATGGGTCAGCTCCCATAACATCCAGGTAGCTTTATTTTATACTCGTATCTTTTGTGTGTGGTCTGGTAGGTTTGTGTGTGTGTTTTTAAATGGGTTCTAATAGAGCTGTGGTCAGATAGGTGTAACATAAGGCGTCTGGATAGACATGTAGTTGTTTGACCAATGTAATTGTTTATGAGTTCGGTTTGAACAGGAACACAGTTACTTAAGGGGCATTTGAACTCATAGATAATGTTCGTTCGTTGTAATTTTGACTTAGCTGGTGTGTTGTTATATTTGAGGATAAGGTTAGCTGTCTTAAAATTTTTATAATACATAATTAATTTGATTTTTTTATTCGGGTCAATTGGGGTAGTGTAAACACAAACATAATACCCTCATCCACCTGTAAAAAATGATTAAAAATAATACAAGCCCTAATAATAAAAAAGACAAAAAAAACAACTCTTAACAATATTAACTACGAACACGGCCACAATGTGCTAACTGTGTTCGGAAAATAAAACATCTCTATGACACACTAAAAACATACACATAACGCACACAGTCAATTAAACTGAAAAAATAAAACCATCCTTGATAATGGCTAAAAATATAGCGCTCGGAACTATAAATTATTATAACTATTATAATTTATTTAATATATTTTTCTGTTTATACGTTATTTTTATATACAGATACAATTTACAAAGTCAATGCTCGGTTTTTAATTAAACCGTATTAATTACATTTACAGGCCTGAATGTTGGAGAAATTTCGTAGAAAAAAATTGTGCTTATAAACAGTAAATTGGACTTTGCTAACCAGACGCTCCTCTGTAGCTAAATGGTATAGTACGTCGGAACAAATAAAGGTCTCCGCATAAGAAGATGGCTTCGATTCCTGTCTGAGAACGTAGATTATCCACGAAATTTCTCGAATATTCATGCCGCTAATTGTAATTAATACTGAATTAAAAACAGAGCATTTACTTAAATAAATTTAATCTATAAAAATAACGTATAAACAGAGTATATATATATATATATATATATATATATATATATATATATATATATATATATATATATATATATATATATATAATAACAAAATGTAATTGGTAGGGATTTCATTTCATAAAATGTAGTCGGTCTGATGAGATGAATATGCATATATTCATCGAAATAATTTATTGCTGAGAATGGATTTTTAAATTTTTCATAATTATTCTCATACATACATATATATATATATATATATATGTGTGTGTGTGTGTGTGTGTGTGTGTGTATGTATCTATATATGTATGTATACACTAAATTTCAGCGTATAAGTCTACCGCAACATTTTTAGCTCGAAATTCTGAGTTAGACCGATATCTATCGCATAAGTCGACCCCCAAACTTACATAAAAGCTATTAAAACTTTTTTCTAATTAATGTGTTAGTTTTATTGGACGGTTTATTTTACGATTCAGACCATGTTTTGGTGTTTTATTTTTGTTCTGGTCCAATATCCTCGCACCACTGTTATGGTCCAAAGTTAGATCCCATAACAGTTTTAGAAAAGAAATTTGATGATTTAAATTCTCCAAAGATTTCTGTTTATAACTAATATAGAAATTAATTTTTGTACGGCTTACCGTAAAAAAAAAAAAGAAATTTTCGAAATTTCATAAAATGAAATAAGTGATGGGGTTAACAGATGCGAAAAACATATTTTTACCAAGATTTTGGAAAACAGAAATGATTTCAATCCTTTGTGAATAAGTTGTGAAAGTTTCATTAAAATCCGACAATTATTTGATTTTTGGAAGAATTTGCTATCAGTTTGTTTTTCACCGCAAGAAGAAGCCTAATTTTGCTATACTAATTTATGACGCAAAAAAAAAAAATTAAACCAAAATTTTAAAGGTTCTAAAAATAATTAACAAATATAATTTAATAATGAAAAATCTTTTGTACTTTCCTCTTAATAGCATAACGTTTTGACGATAAAATAAGTTTTTCAGATCGCGACATCTATCAGAGAGATGAAACTTAAATTGTTATTGCATTATTCCAAAATTTTAACATTAGTAGATAGCTATTAATGTCAAAAACTGAGCACAAAAAGTTATTAATTAAAAAAAAATAGTAATTAATGTATCATATCCATAACTACATGTACTAGAATGTCATTTTTTATAAAAAATAAAAAAATAAACAAAAATATGTAAAAAATGCGTATATTGTCGAAAATTTCTTTTCCCACAATATAGCTATTTCTGCGATGTTATAATGCTTATCGCCTAAACAATTTTAATAATGAACATTTTTTTAAACGTTAAAGTATATTTAATCCCATCTCCCGAATACTTGTCGCGATCTGTAATTTTGATGCATTTTTTCATCATATATGCTTATTTTTAGCGAATTTTGGGAGGGACCTATTTTGAAATACATTTCTTAACCCGTAGAAAAAAAACAATATGTATAAAGGTAAAAGGCAATAGGAAAACTGTATTATTAGCCGACGCGTTTCGTCTAATGTATACTTTTCACGGCAAAAACGAAATGAATTTATTGAAAACAAAGTAACTATTAACAACAAACAAAATGTCCTTAGCAACTAGAAGAATACAATAGCGTTTTCTAAATTCTTCTAAAAGAATACAATAGCGTTTTCTAAATTCTTTTCTATACACACACACACACACATACATATATATATATATATATATATATATATATATATATATATATAATTATAAAAGTGGACATGGAAGTCAGCACTTAGAGGCGACAGTCGGTTTCATGGTAATGCAATCGTCAGGCGACTAGTGCTGTTATTTTTCTCGGCTAATGTGAAAAATAACAGCACTAGTCGCCTGACGATTGCACTAGCATGAAACAGACTGTCGCCTCTAAGTGCTGACTTCCATGTCCACTTTTATAATTACACACGCTCTATCTCTGATATTGAGCACTTTATCCCATAAATATAGCACACTTTAAGACTATATTTCTTATATATATATATATATATATATATATATATATATATATATATATATATATATACTTCATTTTGTCTTAGGTGATGCATTGTAAACCTGATTATATTTCAATAGATGCTAGTATCATGGCTGGAATCGTTGAACAGGCAATCGTTCGTAGAATTTTAACAGACTGAAAGAAACAGGCTAGGAGAATTTGCCACTCACAGGATATATTGAGGGCAAAAGCGTCACATAAAATAACCTGTCTAATTTTGGCTCTCTGGGTTATTTAAAACAGAAAGATATTTTGGCTTTTACAAGAATATTTATTTGTCTTAGCATTTCTTTGGAGATATTTTTATCCGTTACAGTCCTTACTATTTTACTCATAACTTGGGGACGTAACTTTCCAGGGCTATTCACGCGTAAGTGAATGCCGCTAACTCAACTCGAATCCGAACTTGGTTCTCAGATTTCTCATCCCAGAGACTATCCATTACACCTCCTGCACACCCAGATTTATAAGAAAGGTATTCATGCGGATATATAGTTTTCGTGTGCGCATGCGCTGGCAGTATTATTCATATCTTCATCGATGTAACCAAAGAACGTTTCTGACTCGGTTCGTCTCATCTAGAAAATGGTAGACATATTTTAATTTCCTATCGTATTATTTAAATTCTGCCACAACAAAGCAGACTGAAACGGGCAAAGATAACGAATACTTTTATTTGTTCCAAATGCAATTTATTCGCTGGAAATCAGTGCCAAAGAAAGAATAAGAAAAAAGGAAAATCTTGTTCGCTTTACATATGAAACTGATTGAAAATACATAAAAAAGAGAGCCCTTGGTATTTGAACGCCGTCAGAGATATTTTGCCTGAGGCGGGAAATAACACTACCGTTGCTGTCACCGAAGGGGGTAAAAAAAAATGACGACCGTCGAGTCCAACATGATAGCAAAAAACAAAAAATAATCATATAAAATAAATAAAAGTCAACAAAACAAGAATGTAATTATGTCTAATTCGTCGTAAAAGTGATAAAAGAAACTGCCTTAAATCAGGATTTACTAAGCGAAGCATAGATGTGACACAAGGCCGAAAGCACTGAGCACCCAGCGAGGCTCTAACGTACGTACTACTCAGTTGTAATTGTTCCATCAAGACCATCTTGCTAACCATTAAACCATGTAGACGTGCCCAAATAGTTGATTACGTAAGCATCTGTTAATAAGAATGTATAACTTCCCCTATCGCTCGGTTCATGATCCTCTCCAGTTTTTGAACAGGAGTAGCGGTATCTAGACTATTTACATCATTCGGAGAGTTGTCTTCATTTTTCTAGTCATATTCATGACGTTTCAGCCGTTGTACGCTCCGGATTTCTTCAGGTGATTTGAATTTCGAATCAAACCCTATATTTCGTCCACCGATATTTCTAGTTCGACGTGCCTTGCCTCTTCCGGGTATCTCAAAAATTCCTCTTTAGTAACTCAACTTTTCAAGTTTTTGTTCACCTCTGCTGTGGCCAGGTACTGAACTCACAAGTCTTTGGATCAAATCCCTGGATTACTTCAATCAATGCTTCTATCCACTAGGCTATGTGTCTTCAGGACAGAGCGTACAACGGCCGAAATGTCGTGAATTTGACAACAACAAAGATGAGGACAACAGTTTGAAGAAACGTAAATAGTGTACATTTTTACAATACCTGTTGTAACCTAGAAAAGGTTACTGAATGAGGAATAACCAAAACGAAGGAAACGTTGGAAATGAAATGGTAATCTATAAAGATTACCATTTCATTTCCATCAACAAAATACAATACTCGCCAGAGGCGTGAAGTAGGTAAACCACTGCTAGTGGTGGACTACTTAGACATCATATTACGATATTTATCCAGGTAAGAAGTAGCACGAATATTCAGGTGGCAAACACCGGTCGGTATAAGGTCTAAAAAACATCATATTACCCCTACTTGCAATAGAGGCCAATGTATTTATGAGGATTGGAACATACCCATTAGTGTTCACAGGTACGGTAAATAACAATACCTAATCTCAGAAATATAGAGAGATATTTTAAAGGAGTCGATAAATTCGCCTATCGTCCGGTTCACACTCCTCTCCACTCTTTTGAACAGGAGTAAAGGTATTTACACTATTTGCATTGACTGTTGCCGTCATCTTTATGTGCTATATTCACAACGTTTCGGCCGTTCTACACTCCGGCCTTCTTCACTGGCATATCGAACCGAAACCTCAGTTTAGTCCAGGGGGGGGGGAGTAGATTGTTCTAGTTCCACGTGCCGTGCCTCTTCTGGGTATCTCAGTTTAAGTTATTTCCCTTTAGTAACTCAACTCTCCATGTTTTTGTTCACCTCTGCTGGGGCCAGGTATTGAACTCACAATTCTTTGTGTTAAGTAGCTGGATTACTTCAATCAGCACTTTTATCCACTGGGCCATGTGTTCCCAAGGATATGGCCCAGTGGACAGAAAAAGTATGGCACATTAAATATTCACATACTTTTTGTGTCTACTACTACATCTTGGTAAATTAATCACTTTTGTTAATTTTACCCCCAAATCAAGAGTGATTAGCAGTATGCTTTTCTCAGTAGATTTTATGATCTGTGAGGACCAGGAAACAAGTTACTTCCTTTTTGATAACTCTGTATGGTGAATGATAGAGCTTCTTAAGCATAGTCATGCTGAATAAAAGCTGTACAAAACTATGGGGCTACCAGCAAAAATTTCACCTTTCAGCTCTTAAATAAATAAAAATATTTTTTGCAAAAATTGATCTTTATTATAACAGAAAATACAAAACATCAAAGTTTGAAGTTAGCCAATAATGGCATCCCAAATTTCCAGGAACTAGTTCTATAAATGTAGGTAATCTTTAGGAATATATTCTGCTTATTTTCTTTTCAGTCTGAGAATGGAAACAAATCAGTTTATATAGTCTCGAAAAACAATTAAACCATTTTGATAATTTAATAGAAAACATTTATTTATTTCCAGATTGAAATTCTGTTCTCATCATATTTCTCTTCAGAAGTATGATGCTTCAGGACTTTAATGTCAGCAACTGTGTTACGATTTCTTAGCCACATTAAACTTAATGCTGCAGTCCCAAAGATCCAATGGATGACCTGTCAAATTTAAAATGAGAAGATTTGCCACATTTTTAACTTAAAGACAATTTATTTTGTCAGAATAAATTATGTTCATCACAGAAAACCCTCTTTCAGATTACACAGAAATTACAGGGAATTAATAATCAAGAAACTAAACCAATTCCCACAATTTACATTGTTCAGACGGTTGTCCTCATTTCAAACGTTGTACACTCCGGCCTTCTTCAGGTGATATACATTGGAATTTCAAACTGAACCCTTTATTTGATCCACTGAGGTAGATTGTTCTAGTTCCACATGCCATGTCTCTTCCAGGTATCTCAGTATCAGTTATTTCCCTTTAGTAACTCATCTCTCCAAGTTTTTGTTCACCGCTGCTGTGGCCAGGTATTGAACTCACAACTCTTTGTCACTAGATTATTTCAACCAACGCTTTTAGCCTTGGGGACACATGGCCCAGTGGATAAATTCCAACGAATATCACCTGAAGAAGGCCAGAGCGTACAACGACCGAATCGTCGTGAATATGGCTATAAAGATGAAGACAACAGTTCAAACCATATAAATAGTGCAAATAAATAAATAATACTAATATTCAAGGAAAATATCTTAAACTGAGATATATAGAAAAGGCATGGCACGTGGAACTAGAAAAATCTACCCCAGTGGGCTAAATAAAGGACTTCATTCGAAATTCTTACGTATATCAACTGAAGAATACCGAAACGTACAACGGCCGAAACGTCGTGAATATGACGATAAAGATGACGACAACAATCCAAACAATGTAAATACGTCTACCCGTGTTCAAAATATTGGAGAGGAGGGTGAACCGGACGATAGGGAAACTTTTGGCTCCTTCAATATCTTCCTATATTTCTGAAATGAGCTATTGTAACCATTTACACTATTTTAGACGACATGAATTTCATTTAAAATTCGATATGGGCACCAGAAGACGCTATCAGATTTTTCAGCCGCCCACGAAACGCGTCAACTGATTTCACCAGAAACTCTTGTGGTATGGAAAACTTCTTGTATTCGCCCTTCAAGTTCTTCCAAAGTCTTGGTTTTGGTATAGTAGACTTGCTCCTTTCACCAACCCCAAAGAAAAAAGTCACAGGGTATTAAGTCAGGACTGCTGGCCGGCCACTCATAAGGATTTTCAATCATCTTTCAGACTGGTGTAAGTGGGGGGGGATTATCTCTTGTTCCTTGTTTAGGATTGGGTTTCCAGTTCTTTCTGGAGTCTTCTCGTTCTCTTTCACTTCCAGTAGCTTCTGGCGTCTTAGTGGCATTATCGCCTTGCTTGGGATGAAATGATTAAAAAACAAACTTAGTTTAGTCTGAGACAACAGCAATTATGATTTCTACCACGTTGGATGTGCATACCCGAATATTTGAGATTTTAAAAAAATATTAAACACTTTATTTATCAGCTCACTTTTCTTTCTTTTTTTCTTTTTTTTTTTAAAGCTTATCACCCCAAGCAAGGCTGGAAGCCACTAGCACGCAAGGGGTTACAGAAGGTTTGGAGGAAGAGCAGATAGGAGTGGTAAAGGAGAGGATGTGGAGAAAGATAGTGGATCGATCAAGGCAAGGGGGTTACAGAAGATTTGGAGCGAGAGCAGATAGGAATGAAAGGTGAAAGGATGTGGAGAAGGGAAGTGGCTAGATCAAGGCAACTGGAGATGTCGATTGACGTTACACTTAAATAGTTGGAGATTGTATTTGTCAGGGAAACAGGAATAAGGAAGGGAGTTCCACAGGCGAGATGTGCGAGACATGAAGCTATTGGAGTAGAAGAGACGTCTACATCTAACAGTTTCAACGGTGAAGGGGTGGGAACGGGATGCCAGCCTCGTAGGACGTTTAAATTCATGAGGCCTAGGAACCAGATTTACAAGAATAATTTTATATTTCTGTTTTCTTCAATGTAACGTGTCCCTTCAAGACGTTGACCATCATGTGCTGCCACTATTTCCTCTCGTTTGTAGATTGTAATAACTTTTGTCTTTCGCCATCTCTTCCAACTCCTGCTCTGCCAACCATACACTCAAGTTCGCCAAGTAAGTTAAGCGTTAGTTTCCTTTGTCAATCTTACCGTCAGTCTGTCCTGTCAGTATCACATTTTCTAAGCCCTCTTTCCTTATTAGATGTCCCGGAAATTTTAACTGTCTGTTAATGATGCTAAATGGAAGTGTCTTTTTTCTTACCATTTTCTCGAGAACATTATCGTTACTCAATGGTTCGGTCCTTGGTATTCTCATCATCTTTCTGTAGAAACACATTTTTGCTGCTTCAAGGTTTATTATTCATATGTAAGAAAATTGTCCAGCATTCACTGGCATATAGGACTGATATTATATAACAGTTCAAACTCTTTTCTTTGTTTCTGTTGCTTCAAGTCTTTTCAACTGTTAGGAGATTGTCCAGCAATCACTACCATATAGGTGAACTGATATTACGTAACGGTTCAGTACTCTTTTCTTTGTTTCTCTTGTTTCAAGTGTCTTCTTCATCTGTGTGGAGATTGACCAGCTTTCACTGCCATATAGGGGGACTGATATTACATAACAGGTCAGTCCGTTTTATTGTTTCTAACAATATTTTTCTGTTTCTAGTACTTTGCTTAGCTTTTGGAAGGCATCTTTCTCTATCGCAATGCGCTTTTCGGATTTCCATGTGACACTTTCCGTTCTTTTACAAGTGTATAAAAAAATGTCAAGAGAGAAAATAAAAGAAATACCTTGAAAATGCATTTTTTTAAGATTTATAATTGCAGTAGCTCATTGATATGTGTTTATTTAAATTTTCTTGTTCAGGGACATTTATAAAAAATCATGAATAACATTATTTTCATATTTATTTCTTTATAAAATGAAAAACAATAAATATTTCATTACAGTTGGATCACATTTTTGTAATCTTGTAAATATGGAATTATTATAAATAAACAATCTATTAAGTAAATAGTGTTTAATATTTTGTTGTTATATATATATATATATATATATATATATATATATATATATATGAATGTAAAAGACAATAGGAAAACAGTAATAGTTGCCGTCGCATTTTGGCCGATGTGGACTTTTTCAAGGCAAAACGAAATGAATTTATTAAACAAACATTTCAAATGTTTATATACATCAATGCCCCTTAATTATCAGAGATTTTAACTATCGAAGTCGCCCCCAACCCCGCGCCGCCTAGGTTTCAAGGATTCTCCTGAAAATGCATTTTAAAAAATTTCAATTACCGTTATTCATCATTGTGTTTATTTAAATTTTTTTGTTAACATACATTTTTATAAAATTAAAAAAAAATGTTTTCATATTTATTTCTTTATAAAATGGTAAATAATAAATGTCTCATTATAGTTGGTCGATATATTTTTATAATCTTGTAAATTTAAAATTATTCTTGTAAATAAATAATCTAATAAATAAACAGAGTTTAATATCTTTGTTGTCAATTCTCAAGAATAAAGAAAATATGTAAATTCACTTTCATATGTTTGGGTTTTATTAAAATTCAAATCATCACTTTTTAAAAAAATAAACATTGCCAAATGAGTCAACAGCGTATACAGTAATAGTGGTGTCAAAGGAATAACCGTCCTTTTGACACACTGTTGTTTTAAAACATTTCCAAAAATAGATCTGATTCTTCAGCCATCTTTCATCATTTTTCTCAATGTCTTTGCCATTCTTCTTGAACTCAGCTTATGAATTGTCGACAATTATTGCATAAGAAACAGTGTAATAGCAAAGAGAAGGAAGTGTTACATTTTGTTTTCAGTTTATTTTCTGTCAGTTATACGAGCAGAAAATCTTTTGGCTTAAAAATATTAATATGCTTGAAACAGTAGGCGACATATCCGAGGAATATGGTGGATGTGACATAGTCTTGTGTCCCAAGTCGGTGAGCTTCTGTAGTATCATCCAGGCAACATGTGACCGACCATTGTCATGAAGCAGTATTGGACATTGTCGATTAACCAATGCCAGTCGCATTTTGCTTAACTGAGTGTGCATTCCATCCTGTTGCAGGCCGTAAATTTCGGCAGTGATGCTTCTGGTGAGATTCCCGGGAGCTGTAATGGATGATGCAAATGGTGGTCCACCAAGCTGTCACCATAATCTTCTCCTGATGCAATTTCAGTTTTGGAAAGTGTTTGAATACTCTGTCAGGATCAAGCCATTGAGCTGATCATTTACAATTTTGCCAGAAAGGATCAATTTCCCATCACATGTCATTAGTCAATCAAGAAATGAATCATTTGAATTTCGCAGATGCAGCATTGAACACAGTGCATAAGAAACAGTGTAATAGCAAAATTGTTCCAAAATAAAACACCCACGCTACTTGGAAACCTGTGATTCTCTACAACCTGACCCCACCCATGCAGTAGAACCTGGAGCAAATTGTTGTGATGCTCATCCTTACCCTTCTCCAAGAGATTATAAAACTTTCATCATTTTTATCAATGTCTTTGCCATTCTTCTTGAACACAGCTTATGAATTGTCGACAATTATCGCATAAGAAACAGTGTAATTGCACAGAGAAAAAAGTGTTAAAATTTGCTTTCAGTATATTTTCTGTCAGGTATACAAACAACAAATTAAATTAAATGAAAATAAACTTCAGATAACAATTTTCAAATGTTTACATAAGTCACTGCTCCTTAATTATGAAAGATTTGTACCCCCACCAAGGCTTCAAGAAAATGTTAGAATTATCCTGTATTTCATTTTATTTCCGTCACATGTGACATTTTCTTTACTTCTTCTATTTCAGAAAAGATGTGAAATACCAAGATGGTTCGACATCAGATGCATCCACTTCAGCATCATCACGCCCGCGAAAATCTTGGTCTCGTGGTTCGGTAGACCTTGATTCTAATGTGTCTCAACAAAGTGTTAAACTTTGCTTTCAGTATATTTTCTGACAGTTACACGAGCGGAAAATTAAATAGAAAATATGCAATTATTCTTGTATATAACCAATCTAATAAATAGTGTTTAATAACTTTGTGGTCAATTCACAAGAATAAATATTTACAAATCGAGCTTTGAGTTTTATTAAAATTTTAATCATGGCTTTTTTTAAACAAAAGACATCGCCGAGAAAATGAAAAGTGCGTCCAATAGTATTGGTGTCAAAGGAATAACCGTTCTTATTACACACCGTTTCTTGCGGGCAATATTTGTATATTACTTTCTCACCAGATGTCATTAATCAATCAAGAAATGGATCATTTGAATTTCGCAGATGCAGCATTGAACTCAGTGCATCGGAAACAGTGTAATAGCAATGTTGTTCCAAAATAAAACACCCACGCTACTTGGAAACCTGTGATTATCTACAACCTGACCCCACCCATGCAGTAGAACCTGGAGCAAATTGTTGTGATGCTCATCCTTACCCTTCTCCAAGAGATTATAAAACTTGCATCATTTTTCTCAATGTCTTTGCCATTCTTCTTGAACACAGCTTATGAATTGTCGACAATTATCGCATGAGAAAAGATGTGAAATACCAAGATAGTTGACGTCTGTAAATTTCGTCAGTGATGCTTTTGGTGAGATTCCAAAAAGATGTAATAGATGACGCCAATGGTGGTCCACCAAGCAGTCACTATAATCTTCTACTGATGCAATTTCAGATTTGGCATTTGTCAACTAGTGAATAATTGAACAACTATGTGCCTTATGTGTAGATTCATGTTTTGAGATAGTTTATACTTGTTTGGCACAGGTCAGAGAGTATCCCCCATACGAGGCTATGTCGAAGGGCAGAGTCTCGTCTCAGGAAACTGACTCCGTTTTTATCAGGTCTACAAGGAATTCTTGCTCGAGCCTACGGACTCGGATACCGCACGATAAAACTCTGCCTTGTTCCACATCTTGCTGCGTGGCGCTGTGGGTAAATACCTACTTGTTTATATTATTAGAATATTTTAACATATATAGTTATGCGTAAATAAAGGGTGTTCCAATAACTTGCACCGATTTTAATGTGAATTGAGTTTAAGCGTCTAATGATTTTTTTTTCTTTTTCTTTCAGATTTGTCGGACATTTGGGCGATATTATTTTTCACACATAATTGCCATGACTTAAATAACATGATTCGATAGAGAAATAAATAAATTTTCGCAAATAACACTGATTTATTTACTGCTGACTTTGATCCGTCTTAATGAAACAGCCTTATATATAATCCGTCTTAATGAAACACCCTATATTCTCAGATGGCGTGTATCTGTAGAAGAGACAGAATGAATGAAAAGACAATAGAAAAAACTATATTTAGTTTAGCCGACACGTTTCATCACTTTACGGATTTATCAATTTTGTTTTTGTTTTTGTCCTTGATAAAGTCCGTCGGCTAAACTAAGTATAGTTTTCATTCATATATATATACGTATATATTACTTTTAAGAAATGTTCTCTTGTGCATAACGATTTGTGTGGAAATAAAATTACACCCACTTAGACTGTTGTGAGAACAAAATTATTCTTGTAAATAAGCAAGCTACACAATAGTGTTTAATATCTTTGTTGTCGATTCTCAAGAATAAAGAAAATGTACAATTTTCTTTCCCTCGGCGATGTCTTTTGATTTGAAAAGCATTGATTAGCATTTTAATCAATCTCTGAAGTGGGTTTATACATCTGCTTTACCCTTGAGAATGACAGCAAAGATATTAAACACTATTTATTTATTAGATTGTATAAATCCGTTTTCATATGTTTTTAACAATAAACATTGCCGAGGGAGTCAAAAGTGTATACAGTAATTGTGGTGTCAAGGAAATAACTATTCTTTTGACACAACGTTTTTTTTTGGGGGGGGTGCGTACACAAAGGTTATACATTGCCGGAATTTCTATCTTCGACTGCATTAAAAGAGCCTTGTGCTATGTCACTTCGCCGTGGAAGGATGGGAAAATACGATTAGACAATGTGCGATTCAAATCAGATCAGTTTTTAGATCATGTCAGAGATCACATCGAGAGTGAAGAATGGAGATTGTTACAATTTCCTTTTCTGGTGTATGTCAAGGTTTAACCAACAAGAGATTACGATTTTAATTAGATAAGTTTGAACAGCAGATTATCGGACCAGGATCAGCTTAACACTACGGGTACGCGAGAAAATTTCAGGAGATGCATAATCAAATTGTTCACACTTTCGGCACTTCGCTGTATGTTATGCTTCAGGGGCTTTGCCATTGTTCCTAGATAGGAGAAGACAATTATTTCGACTTTCAGAATCCTTATCTATTTTTTTATGCCAAAGTTCTTCCAATAGTAGAGAGTAATTCAAGATAGACGGTTATTCTGAAAATAATGTCCGAGTTTAGAATCAAATTTTATTCCTTTAAATCAGCCAAAATAGGAACCCTGAACAACTATACATTTACGATGCTATCGAGGTTATTGGTGCCTTTTCGATAAATCTCGAGAGATTTGGATGCTGTGAAAATATTGTATGCACTTTCTGCATCTTTTTTGGAATGGAATATCATTTGGCTTACAAATATGAATATGCATGAAACACTAGGCGACAGATCCGAGGAATATGGTGGATATGACATAGTCTTGTGTCCCAAGTTGGTGAGCTTCTAAAGTGTCATCCTGGGAATATGGCCGAGCATTGCCAGGAAGCAGAATTTGACACCGTCAATTACCATCGCCATTCGCATTTTGCTTAAGAATGTGCATTCCATTTAGTTGCCGTCTGTAAATTTCGGCAGTGATTCTTTTGGTCAGATTTCAGAAAGATGTAATAGATGACGCCAATGGTGGTCCACCAAGCAGTCACTATAATCTTCTATTGATGAAATTTCAGTCTTGGTAAGTGTTTGGGTACTCTGTCAGGATCAAGCCATTGAGCTGATCATTTGCAATTGTCATAAAGGATCAATTTCTCATTACAAGTCATTATTCGATCAAGATTATGGATTTTTTGAATTTGGCAGATGCAGCATTGAACACAATAAAATAATGTCAAACTCTGACTTTCGTGTGGAACCCATTTATCGAGTTTCTTTGCCTAACCAAATTTCTTGAGATGGTCCGCTATTGTTGAAATACATTCCCATTGTCTGGGAAGTTTTTCTGACGCTTTGATATCGGTTTTGTTCAACTCATGTTTTCAGATGTCGATTGCAGAAATACAAGCTCTGCCACGTTCACCTTCAAAAACTTGTATCCTCGTTGTGGAACATCAGAAACTACCGCCTTAATGTCTGCTCACAAATGAATTCTTCATCGTATGCTCCGGTAATTTTGGCAGTATTTTGAGATGTCTGAATAAATGGTAGTCAGTAAGGTGTGAGTTCAAGGGGATATGGTGGCTATAACAAAGTCTCATATCCCAAGTCGATGAGTTTCTGTAGCGTCATCCTGGCAACATGTGCCCGAGTATTGTCATGAAGCAGTATTGAACCTCGTCAATTAACAAGAACCGGTCGCATTTTGCTTAGCTGTGCATTCCATCCAGTTGCTGGCAGTAAACTTTGGCATATGCTTTGGTCAGATTCCCGAGAGGTTATCATGGATAACACCAAAGGCGTTCCACGAGACAGTCACTATAATCTACTGTTGGTGCAATTTCGGTTTTGGAAATTGTTTGGGTCCTTCGTGTTTGTCTGTCATTATGGATACATTTCTCATCACAACTTACTATTCGATCAAGCAAACGACCATTTGAATTTTGCAGATGCAGCATCGAACACACTTCAAGATCTTGAACTCTTTGACTATCACGGAGTTCATGTGTAAAAAACATTTTTTGGTGTTTCTTCATTTTGCCAATTTTCTTGACATGGTCTGATATTCTTGAAATGATGCCACCCATTATCTGAGACATTTTTCTGACACTTTGATATCGGTTTTGTTCAACTCATGTTTTCAGATGTCGATTGCATATAGACAAGCTCTGCCACGTTCATCTTCAAAATCTTGTATCCCCGTTGTGGAACATTAGAAACTAGCACCTTAATGTCTGCTCACAAGTGAATTCTTCATTCCATGAACTTTTGGTAGTAGTTTGCGATGCCTGCATAAATGGTAGTCAGTAAGGTGTGAGTTCAAGGGGATATGGTGGCTATAGCAATGTCTCATATCCTAAGCCGATGATTTTCTGCAATCTCATCCTTCAAACATGCAACCAAGCATTGTCATAAAGAAGTATTGGACATCATCGATTAACCACTTCCAGTTGCAGTTTACTTAACTGAATGTGCATTTCATCCAGTTGCCAGCTGTAACTTTCGGCGGTGATGCTTTGGTCAGATTCCCGAGGGCTGTAATACGTAACACCAAAGGCGTTCCACGAGACAGTCACTATAATCTACTGTTTGTGCAATTTCAGTTTTGGAAATTGTTTGGGTCCTACGTCATGATAAAGCCACTGAGTCAATCGTTTACGCTTGTCATAAGGGATCCATTTCTCATCGCATGACACTATTCGATCCAGAAATCGACCATTCAAATTTCGCAGATGCATCATCGAATACACTTTGAAACGTCGAAGTATTTCACTTTCACAGAGTTCATGTGGAACCGTAATTCTTCACCTTGCCAATTGTCTTGAGATATTGTTGAAATTCCGATACCCATTATCTGAGTCATTTCTCTAACATGTTGACGCGGGTTTCATCCGACCAGTGCATTCACATGTTGATTGTCGATTACTAGCTTGATCTTCAAAAATTACATCCCCTTTGCAGTATTTAAAAAAACCAGCGCCGTACTGTTCGATCAAAATTGGATCCTTCACCCCAACGCCCTGGCAGAAGTCTGAGAGGCATTATGACCAAGCTTGAAGTCATGCAAAATAATAAATTAATCTCTTTTTGTCCCTGTTTAAGATTAAGCGTATATAATGTTATGAGTTAAATTCTGAAACAGATTCATGCAAAATTAAGAACGATGACAGTTGAATCATTAGGAATGAATAATATATTTCTGTGCTGTAAGTATAATAATATGTTATGATGGAGGACTTGTCAACCTGACTCCGATCTAAACGTCTAACACACAGAACATCAATATGCTGATGTATTATGATAGAGGACTTGTCAACCTGACTCCGATCTAAACGTCTAACACTCAAAACATCAATATTCTGATATATTATGATTGATGGTCGTTGTTAAAATTGCTATGATGAATTAGATGTGTGATACTAATAAAAGATGAGTGTTTATAAAGTGAAGATTATGAGGGTAAGGAAGATAGATAATCACTGATCCTTGACTTGAAGGGGTTAAGATTGTAGTGTTCAAGAAAGCATCCACGCAGGAGCCTGTTTCACCCGATACCAGGCTCGTAAACATTATATAGGTTCCAAAGGTTGCTATAGCCGGAATGTGACTGTGGGGATAATCTCCTGCTATCTATAAAATACTTCCGTAGCATGCGTCTCAAATAACCTCAGACAGCTCAGTCCACTGCCAAGGTTGGCGAAGGCGGACAACTGGCGCCTCATAACGAGCTGACCCAAGTGATTCATGCGACAAATGGTATCAAAAGGTTAAACGTCTTATCTGAAAACCTGGAAAAAATCAACTTAATTAGTTTTGTGTGTGTGTGTGTGTGTGTGTGTGTGTGTGTGTGTGTGTGTGTGTGTGTGTGTGTGTGTTGTGCTTATAGATATGAAACACTTGTGTGATGGATAACATGCTGTTATACGATTTGGACAATTTTGCTGTTACACCCGGATAATCTGATTTGAACACGGGAGCAAGAGTTAGATATTTTCTGTAGAAATACAAGGAACTGACCATTCTTCTAGCATCTTTGGCGATGTCGCAAATATGTGAGTTCCATTTGAAACCTGGGGTTAGCATTACACCCAACTAAGTGTTCTGGACTAGGAGCCTCATTGTGGGCATGAACTCTCTTCAGGATTAGAGCAAATTTAGGGCTTGCTCGGTGGTAATTAAACGTTATTAGCTATGTTTTAGGGGTATGTTAGTTTTCTGTCATAGTGCAAAGCGGACCGTTACCTTTCTGTAAACTGGGCATAGGTTTACCTTTTCTGTTCTTGTGTTAATCGGACCTACACCCTTGTGCAAATGAAGTGAAACGAAACGAATAATTCCGTTATTATTTATTTTTCGTATTTTTCCAATGAAGCATAACCCAGTGCACATGTTACTACTTCGTATGTCCATTCCACGAAGTTGTTCCTTGCAGATTGACCACAGATTCTCGATGGGACTTAAACCAGGAGAGTTTCCGGGCCAGTCTATAGTACTTTGATTTGATCGATTACACACTATCACTACAGGGGGTCTAAAACTGATCGTATTGTGAAAGAAAGGAAACTAAAGCGGTTGTTCCATTTAATCCTCACAAGATTGTATGTCTACGATTTGATTCAAGTTTAAATCGAACAAATGTACACTATTTTCCCTTCTTTAATGCAGTCTTGACATATTTGTGAAGGATATTAGAATAATCCAGAACCTATACAGGCAGCAAACCGTCTTCATACGGATTAAAACGAATTCTGTAAAAGTCAGTAGATATTAATCTAATCCAAATTCTTAAAATTTTTTTTTTTTAAATGGAAACGTTGATAAGTATAACATTTCTTTTATCATGCCGTCAAAAAATGTTGTCGCAATTGATATTTGAGGTTTCCTTATCATTAGAAGACATTCATATGTGAGTCTTTAAATATGGTGTTATTCAATTATATTAATATGTTTTAATTCTGTATGGGATGATTTTTTTAGACTTAATAACAATACAAAACAGCCTCCCCCCACACACTTTGTGCGATTCGTACATTAATGCATGTAGGACCATTTTGTCAAAATGATGGCATATTTTCTTTAGTCCTTACTATTATTGGAAGCTCTACACATGTGAGCTTTTCAATATGTTTTTATCCAATTATTATATTAATATCAGGGCATACTGGAGGGATGAATTTGTTACTTAATAACAAACAAAAAAGGAAAAAAAAATCACTTTATTTATACTGTTGTCTGATTTTGTTATTTATTTTTCTTACCTTCCGTATCATCTTTAATTTTTCTTTCTTTCTTTCTGTGTACTTCCTTCCTTTTTTCTTTCTTTCGTTTTTCTTTCTTTTTATCTTTCTTTTTCTTTCTCTGTCTTTCTTTTTATCTTTCTTTTTTATATACCTTTTTCTCTTTCTTTCTTTTTCTCTTTCTTTCTTATTTCGTAACTTTTCTCTTTCAATTTTCGATCTTTCTTTCGTTTTCGCTTTCGTTTTCATCTTTCTTTTCTCTTCCTCTTTCTTTCTTTTTATCTATCTTTCTTTTTATCTTTATTTCTATCTTCATTACCTTTTTCTCTTTCATTTTTCTATCTTTCTTTTATCTTTCATTCTTTATACCTTTCTTTTTATCTTTCTTTCATTTTATCTTTCTTTTGTCTTTCTTTTTATATTTCTTTTTGTTCTCTTTTTCTTTTTATCTTTCTTTCGTTTTTCTCTTTCTTTCTTATTTTCTTTCTTCCTTTTTATATTTCTTTCTTTTTGATTTTTTTCTTTCTTTTCGTCTTTCTTTCTTATTTTCTTTCTTTTTCTCTTTCTTTTTTTCTATCACTCTTTCTTTTTCGCTTTCTTTCTCTACTTTCTTTCTTTTTCTCTTTCTTAACTTTTCTCTTTCTTTTTTCTATCATTCTTTCTTTTTCGCTTTCTTTCTCTACTTTCTTTCTTTCTTTTTCTCTTTCTTTCTTTTTTCTATCATTCTTTCTTTTTCGCTTTCTTTCTCTACTTTCTTTCTTTCTTTTTCTTTTTCTTTCTTTTTTCTTTCTTATTTTCTTTTTCTCTTTCTTTTCTCTTTCTTTCTCTTATTATTTCTTACCTTGTTTTTAATAAATCCTCTTTCTTCCTTCCTTTCTTTCTTTAGTCATTTCTTTCCCTACCTTAATTTTCTTTCTTTCTATCTTTCTATCTTTCTTTCTTTCTTTCTTTCTTTCTTTCTTTCTTTCTTTCTTTCTTTCTTTGGGCAGTGTCACAGTGGCACTGAACATGAAACCTTAGGAAACAACAATGGTACCTGGGGCGAATATTGAACGCCTCGGTGCCTACATCGTCAACATGCCTCGCCGAGTTCACGAGAGCAACACTCGTTCTCTTATAAGGAACCAAATCAATTGAAACAGATACTTGCCCTTCGGGGTATTACGTGTAATTTTCACCCAATCCGTGGCCCCTTTTAATACTCCTTCCAATACCCTCATATCTATCATTACCCGTCTCCACAACTCTTTTTTCTTAGAGGCCTTGACGCCGCGCCTTTTTTTTTATTTACATACCAGTGAGTTTCTGCCTACTCATTTCATCATCTTTCATCTCATCTAACTTCCTCTCTTGATTTTAAACTATGAGTTCTTTCATTTTTTCTTTTCTTTTTTCTTCCTTCCTTCTTTCCTCCCATCCATCCTTCAAAACAAATAGAACAGATGAACGAAGGAAGGAATCATTTGTTCTTTTTACATTTTAATTTATTCTTTCTTTCTTTTTCACAGTAATTTATACCGATTTTCCTTCCTTCTCTTTTACCCTAATTTCCCCTTTTTTTCTTTTAAATAAATTTATACAGTTTTATTTTTCTTTCTTTTCTTTTCGTTCTTTCCTTTCTTCAGGTTTGCCTTCTTACTTTGTTACTTTTTTACTTCCATTTCTTTCGTTCTTTTATTCCTCCTCTGTTTTACTTTAACGGGTTCTATTACAGTTCTTTTTCTTTCGTTCTTTTATTCCTCCTCTGTTTTACTTTAACGGGTTCTATTACAGTTCTTTTTCTTTCTTTCTTTTATTCCTCCTCTGTTTTATTTTAACGGGTTCTATTACAGTTCTTTTTCTTTCTTTTATTCCTCCTCTGTTTTACTTTAACGGGTTCTATTACAGTTCTTTTTCTTTCTTTCTTTTATTCCTCCTCTGTTTTACTTTAACGGGTTCTATTACAGTTCTTTTTCTTTCCTTCTTTTATTCCTCCTCTGTTTTACTTTAACGGGTTCTATTACAGTTCTTTTTCTTTCTTTCTTTTATTCCTCCTCTGTTTTACTTTAACGGGTTCTATTACAGTTCTTTTTCTTTCTTTCTTTTATTCCTCCTCTGTTTTACTTTAACGGGTTCTATTACAGTTTTTTTTCTTTCGTTCTTTTATTCCTCCTCTGTTTTATTTTAACGCCTTCTATTACAGTTCTTTTTCTTTCTTTCTTTTATTCCTCCTCTGTTTTACTTTAACGGGTTCTATTCCAGTTCTTTTTCTTTCTTTCTTTTATTCCTCCTCTGTTTTACTTTAACGGGTTCTATTACAGTTCTTTTTCTTTCGTTCTTTTATTCCTCCTCTGTTTTACTTTAACGGGTTCTATTACAGTTCTTTTTCTTTCTTTCTTTTATTCCTCCTCTGTTTTACTTTAACGGGTTCTATTACAGTTCTTTTTCTTTCGTTCTTTTATTCCTCCTCTGTTTTACTTTAACGGGTTCTATTACAGTTCTTTTTCTTTCCTTCTTTTATTCCTCCTCTGTTTTACTTTAACGGGTTCTATTACAGTTCTTTTTCTTTCTTTCTTTTATTCCTCCTCTGTTTTACTTTAACGGCTTCTATTACAGTTCTTTTTCTTTCTTTCTTTTATTCCTCCTCTGTTTTACTTTAACGGGTTCTATTACAGTTCAATTTCTTTCTTTCTTTTATTCCTCCTCTGTTTTATTTTAACGGGTTCTATTACAGTTCTTTTTCTTTCTTTCTTTTATTCCTCCTCTGTTTTACTTTAACGGGTTCTATTACAGTTCTTTTTCTTTCTTTCTTTTATTCCTCCTCTGTTTTACTTTAACGGGTTCTATTACAGTTCTTTTTCTTTCTTTCTTTTATTCCTCCTCTGTTTTACTTTAACGGGTTCTATTACAGTTCTTTTTCTTTCGTTCTTTTATTCCTCCTCTGTTTTATTTTAACGGGTTCTATTACAGTTCTTTTTCTTTCGTTCTTTTATTCCTCCTTTGTTTTACTTTAACGGGTTCTATTCCAGTTCTCTTTCTTTCTTTCTTTTATTCCTCCTCTGTTTTACTTTAACGGGTTCTATTACAGTTCTTTTTCTTTCGTTCTTTTATTCCTCCTCTGTTTTACTTTAACGGGTTCTATTACAGTTCTTTTTCTTTCTTTCTTTTATTCCTCCTCTGTTTTACTTTAACGGGTTCTATTACAGTTCTTTTTCTTTCTTTCTTTTATTCCTCCTCTGTTTTACTTTAACGGGTTCTATTACAGTTCTTTTTCTTTCTTTCTTTTATTCCTCCTCTGTTTTACTTTAACGGGTTCTATTACAGTTCTTTTTCTTTCGTTCTTTTATTCCTCCTCTGTTTTACTTTAACGGGTTCTATTACAGTTCTTTTTCTTTCGTTCTTTTATTCCTCCTCTGTTTTATTTTAACGGGTTCTATTACAGTTCTTTTTCTTTCTTTCTTTTATTCCTCCTCTGTTTTACTTTAACCGGTCCTATTACAGTTCTTTTTCTTTCTTTCTTTTATTCCTCCTCTGTTTTACTTTAACGGGTTCTATTACAGTTCTTTTTCTTTCGTTCTTTTATTCCTCCTCTGTTTTACTTTAACGGGTTCTATTACAGTTCTTTTTCTTTCTTTCTTTTATTCCTCCTCTGTTTTACTTTAACGGGTTCTATTACAGTTCTTTTTCTTTCATTCTTTTATTCCTCCTCTGTTTTACTTTAACGGGTTCTATAACAGTTCTTTTTTCTTTCTTTCTTTTATTCCTCCTCTGTTTTACTTTAACGGGTTCTATTACAGTTCTTTTTCTTTCTTTCTTTTATTCCTCCTCTGTTTTACTTTAACGGGTTCTATTACAGTTCTTTTTCTTTCGTTCTTTTATTCCTCCTCTGTTTTATTTTAACGGGTTCTATTACAGTTCTTTTTCTTTCTTTCTTTTATTCCTCCTCTGTTTTACTTTAACGGGTTCTATTCCAGTTCTTTTTCTTTCTTTCTTTTATTCCTCCTCTGTTTTACTTTAACGGGTTCTATTACAGTTCTTTTTTTTTCGTTCTTTTATTCCTCCTCTGTTTTACTTTAACGGGTTCTATTAGAGTTCTTTTTCTTTCTTTCTTTTATTCCTCCTCTGTTTTACTTTAACGGGTTCTATTACAGTTCTTTTTCTTTCTTTCTTCTATATTCATTCGCTTGTTCCTTCTTTGTTGCTTTTTTAATATACTTTATTCTTTCATTTGTTTCTTTGTTTTTATATTAATTTATTCAAACTCTGCTCTTTCTTTCGCTCCCTTTCTTTGCTTCTTATTTCCTTTACTTGACTTTACCTCATATTGTTCTTACTTTTTCTTTTTTTCTTTCTTTCTTTCTTTCTTTTTTCTTCCTTACTTTCTTTTATTTATTTTTCCTTTCCTTCTTTCTTTCTTTTTTCTTTCTTTCTTTCTTCCTTTCTTTCTTTCTTTCTTTCTTTTGCTTTTGTCTTTCTTTCATTCCTTTTCTTTGATTCATTCATTCTTTCTTTCTTTCTTTTTTCTTCCATTCTTTTATTTCTTTTTTCCTTCTTTCTTTCGTCCTGTCTTTCTTTTTTTCTTTCTTTCTTTCTTTCTTCCTTTCTTTCTTTCTTTCTTTCTTTCTTTTTTCTCTTTCTTTCTTTCTTTCTTTCTTTCTTTCTTTTGCTTTTGTCTTTCTTTCTTTCTTTCTTTCTTTCTTTCTTTCTTTCTTTCTTTCTTTCTGAAGACGTTTCATTTGTCTGTCTCTTTCTTTACCTGTACACTGATTTTACTGTTTTAATTTCAAACTGAACAGTGCTTGTGTACGCTTTCTTTTCAGTGGGATCCGAGATAGTACGTTTGGTGGTCGTAAGAATATGTGGAGATGTCAAAGAGTATATATATATATATATATATATATATATATATATATATATATATATATATATAAAATATGTGGTGTAGTTTAAATTATATTACATGAATCATTCATACAAAAACAGATTAGTGAAATTAATGATATAAATGGCGAGAATACATCTTCGTAAACAAATTTATTAAAATTACATTAACCCACGAACCTCTAGATGAATGTTATGATCCCTGTTTTTAATAAACTCAAGATGTATACGTTTTCTTTTTGCTAATACTTTCATCTGTTCATACAGACAGCAGCAGGCATGGAAATTGATTTGTTTTTTTGGTTCATCCCGGTAATAACGGGTCACGAATGATTAGATGTGAATCGAAATATGTTTTCTTTCGAAATGTGTTATTGTTAAAATTTCTTACCGTTAACAATAACATATTTCTAAAAAAAAAAAACATATTTCGATTCATGAAATGGTATAGTTATGAAGGTGTAACGTAGACTCTGGCAAGAAAAATGCCTAGAACGAAACAGAGAACCAACATGCCTCGTTGCACGCCTAAGAATTGTTTCGACATTATCAGGATTTTGCATTGGCGGCCACAACCTTAACAACATAAGTTACACAGATGACACCGTACTGATAGCAGACACGGAAAAGAAATTACAAAATCTCCTACAGAAGGTAGCGACGGAGAGTGAGAAGAAAGGACTAAGCATAAACTACAAGAAGACAGAATGCATGGTCATCAGTAAGAAGATGAGCCCAAAATGCGATTTGCAGGTCGGGAACACTAGAATCAAGCAGACGGGGAAGTTTAGATATCTGGGAGGGGTTCTGACAGAGGACGGTAAATGCGACACTGAGATGCGTAGACGTATTGGGATGGCCAAGGACGCATTCCAAAAGCTGGGCAGAGTATTGAAAGACAGGAGGATTTCTTTGGATGTCTTTAGCAACTGGAAGAATTTAGAGAACAGTATGAAAATAGCGTTCTTTAAATTCTTCCAGTTGCTAAAGACATTTTGTTTTGTTGTTATTAGTTACTTTGTTTAATAAATTCATTTCGTTTTTGCCTTGAAAAAGTCCACATTGGACGAAACGCGTTGGCTAACATTACAGTTTTCCTATTGTTTTTACATTTATAAAGGGTGTATATGTTCGCGCTAATATAACTTGGAACTGAACAAGAATTCACGTTAGCTGTGAAAATATCTAAATATTATCTACTGGTGTTTTATATTTATTTTCTAAGCCCGGCTTAGATGTGGCACAAGGCCGAAAGTATGGGGCACCCAGTGAGGATCGAACTCGCTACTCAGTCGTAATTGATCTAGCAAGACAAGCTTTCTAAAGATTACACCACGTCGAGGTGCCCAAGTGGTGCCTTATGATATAGAAAAAAATTCAATCACTATCAGATGTTTTGGAATATTGCAAGTTTCTTCTGAGTAGGGTCTAGGGAAAATAAAAGGATGAATTCTGATTTTGATTTCTTTTTATGATGCAGGTCCTCGATCTAATCTTCCAGCTTACATGAGCCATCACCAGGGTAGTTATATCGAGGAACAGCATAATAAAAAGGTATCCAAATGTTGGACAATTTTTTGTCGTTATTTTCTCCCGAAATTAAAGCAATTATACGAAGCTTACAACGGCTCATGATCAAACATAATAGACATTGATTGTCTGTTATATTTAACAATATATGTTTGAATAATGATCTGCTGCTCCAATACACTATATATATATATATATATATATATATATATATATATATATATATATATATATATATATATATATATATATATATATATATATATATATTTGTGTATTTAGGCAGCAATACTTCTTTCATGCACATTTCATTGACTACGACGGACAACAGGTGCTTTTATTTTGTTTTTTTATGCAATTTCTCTTGCGATCAATTTTTTTCTTTTCAGATCATAAATTATATAAAAACTCTCCGAATGTTCTTTTTATGCGAGCGCTTTCGGCTATACATTTAGCCATTTTCAAGGATTAAATATTTTAACTGTTAAATAAGAAATAGTTTGTTGCATGTACGTGTTATAAAATATTTTCATTTTTCAAAACACGGTCAAGATATTGTGTTCATGTTCATAGTTGATATTATTAAGTGTGTTTTTTTTATTAAAAAGGCTTCCATTATTTTTAGCCTAATATATATATATATATATATATATATATATATATATATATATATATATATATATATATATATATATATATATATATATATCGCTTAGTTTAGTCTATTTTCTTCTACTCAATGGATTATTTAATGCCGACAAAATTATTAGGATACGTTCGCATGAATTGCATATGGATCAGTTGTAGATTTTCCATTGACGTATTTTTATAAAGAGGCTTTTTTTTATCAAGAGTCAAATGTATTGCTGGTAATATTTTATTCACAAAAGCATTGTATTTTTACTATAAAAATCTATTTTTATACTTTCATACTGATTTAATCCAATCTTGAAGGTTAACTATTTGCCCAGAGATGGGACCCTAACGGGTACTACCATCAAGAGTCAGGATTGACATGGGAACAACAGCAATTAAGGGGTGGTAACACGCTACTCAAAACCTCCGGATCTGAGACCTTGCTGCCAGATATAGTTTACCGTCATACGCAGGGCGTATATATGTATATGTATATATACATATATACGCCCTGGGTATGACGGCGGGGGTTGGGAAACCAAAAACAAAAAAGCGAATATATACAGATATTAAAAAAAATATCTTCCCGCCTTCTTTAATTTGACTCAATTTTAAAAGGGAGAGATTCCTTCAATTATATCAGCTTTTTCTTTCCTTTAATTTTTGGCCTATGTCTGTTTATTTTTTTCTTCTCTATTTTGGTATTGTCTATAATTTTGGGAAGTGCCATTACTATTCAAAGGGATTTTTTTTTAAGCGTTCTCCTCTTCTTATACATTTTTTTTTTCATTTTTGTTCCGATAACATTCAGCTCAACCTATTTTAGTGCTTTGTTCATGAATTTTTTTGTGTGTGTGTGGGGGTTGTAAATTGTAAATTGTAATGGCTCTCCACAGATTCCATTATTCCTTATCTTTGGATTTCTATGATGTCTTGCTGAATGCTTTGTCATTTCCTTCTCCAATGTTCGATTTTGAATATTCCTTCTTTTAGACAGGCACCTAGCCAAGGCTATAGAGCCATGTCTACCTTACTATTTAATTCGTTTTCTCTTAATTAAATGCCAACACCTTTCAGGAGATTGGCAATCATGTCTCTCCACAGATTCCTTTTTCATTATTATCTGTGAATTATCATGACTTTGGAAAGATAGATACGTCGTTTCTCGATGCTCTCATCATGATTTTAAATTCAAAGTTTTCTTTATTTAGGTTGACTACCAACAACAGCTATAGAGCCCAGTTTACTCTACTATTTAGCGCATAACTTGAAGAACAAAAGTTCGTGTCTTTTCCAAATGCTTTAGCGGAAAGTCAACTCAGCTGACGCGGCCCGAATTTATAGTTTATATAGTTTGTTTGTTTAACCAGCATATCGACCTTCGTTGGGCCATTTAATGCTGAAAAGGTTGTTTTTTTCTTCTTTTTCAAAAAAGTATAGCTGGTAATATTGTTTTTCAAAAAAATATAGCTGGTAATATTATTTTTTCAAAAACGTATAGCTGGAAATAATATTTTTTTCAAAAACGTATAGCTGGTAATATTATTTTTTCAAAAACGTATAGCTGGTAATAATATTTTTTCAAAAACGTATAGCTGGTAATAATATTTTTTCAAAAAGAAATGTGCTGGAAAAGACCTGGAAGTTTGGAAAAGGCCTGCAAGTTCACTATTTGCGCATAGCTGGGACCCCAACAGGTGCTACCACCCCGGGTCAGGGTGGACCTGGGAACACCAGCAATTAAGAGGTGGTTCCACGCTTCCTCAAAACCTCCTGATCAGAGGCCTTGCTGTTGGATGCAGTTTAACGTCGGGCCCAGGACGCGGCCCGAATTTGAAATAAGTTCGCTATTAGTTTGACATTTAAAAACATAAATATTTGCATCATTCTTAGTAGACTGCATTTCCTGCACAATCATCTCTGCTTTTTGTACCTTCTGAACTCATTCATTGTATTCATTTGTCAAATGATTGTATCTGTGACTGCGTCGACATTTATTTCTATCCATCGTCTATCATTTGCTCTTGAATAAGTTGTTTCAAATGTAGTTGTTTTGCCGATGACACAGTGTTGATAGCAGACACAGAAAGTATACTACAAAAACTCCTACAGGAGACAATGAAAGAAAGCGAGAAGAAAGAGTTGACCATTACCTACAGGAAGACAGAATGCATGGTTGTAACCAAAAAGGTGAACCCCTAATGGAAATCGGGGATAACAAAATCAACCAATTAAAAATATGTAACGATTTAAACTATTTAACCCGTGGGAACAAGGCGTTTGATAGATTACGCCACAAAGATATGTTGGAACTGATCAACAATTTTGAGATATTTGGGAAGCGTGTTAGAATAATCAAGAACCTATACTGGCAGTAAACAGCCCGCGTACAAAAAATTTAGTCCAGCAGATATACAAAAACATTTTTTCAAAAAGAAATGTGCTGGAAAAGACCTGGAAGTTTGGAAAAGGCCTGCAAGTTCACTATTTGCGCATAGCTAGGACCCCAACAGGTGCTACCACCCCGGGTCAGGGTGGACCTGGGAACACCAGCAATTAAGAGGTGGTTCCACGCTTCCTCAAAACCTCCTGATCACCGGACTTATTCAACCTATCCAGTGGTGCGATTCTAAAAGTCCTTCCAGGAATTATTATAGGCGACCACAAACGTAAAATTATGCAGATTACACGGGGTTGGTAGCAGACACAGAAAGTATACTACAAAAACTCCTACAGGAGACAATGAAAGAAAGCGAGAAGAAAGAGTTGACCATTACCTACAGGAAGACAGAATGCATGGTTGTAAGCAAAAAGATGAACCCCTAATGGAAATTACAAATCGGGGATACCAAAATCAACCAATTAAAAATATGTAACGATTTAAACTATTTAACCCATGAGGACAAGGCATTCGATAAGGAAGACAGAATGCATGGTTGTTAGGAAAAGGATGGGCCCAAAACGCAAATTACAAATCGGAGATACGAAAAGCAAACGAGTACAAACATTTCAATATCTAGGAAGTGTTCTATCAGAGGACCGATAGTGCGACACTGAAATCAGATGGCGTATTGGGATAGCCAAGGAAGCATTTAAACAGCTAAGCAGAGTATTGAAAAAAGAAAAAAATATATAAACAAAGAAAAGATTACTGAACTGTTATGTCATATCAGTCCGCTTTTATGCCAGTGAATGCTGGACAATCTCCTCACAGATGAAGAAGAGACAAAGCATCAGATAAGTGTACCGAAAGAAAAGTGTACCGAACTAACATGTAGTATCAATCTTCCTAGATGGCAGTGAATGCTAGACAATCTCCTCAGAGATGAAGAGACTTGAAACAACATAAACAAAGAAAACAGTACTGAACTGTTATATAATACCAGACCTCTTGTATAGCAGTGAATGCTGGACAATCTCCTCAAAGATGAAGAGACTTGAAACAACATAAACAAAGAAAACAGTACTGAACTGTTATATAATATCAGACCTCTTATATAGCAGTGAATGCTGGACAATCTCACTAAATGAGGAGAATGTTCAGCATTCACTGCAGAGATGGTGTCAATATGAGTCAGCTAGATAGGCTGTTGTAACTAATAAATCACTAAGACAAACAGCTAAACTTTCAAAATCTCTACGACTCAAAGCCGATCTAAGAGATGTACACACAATGACAGCCAACACCCGACGGGAGTTATGAATTCGACGCCAGTAGGTTGGTGGTGAGTTGTCTTGGAGTTGAGTTGTCATGGAGATGAGTTAGCCGGTGGTGAGTCGGCGGTGTTGAGTCGGTGGTGTTGAGTCGGCGGTGATGAAATGCCACACCCCGAAATGCGAGAGCTTTGATAAATTCAGCACATTAAATTGTAGGTGTCTTCAGTTCATTTAACCCAGTCCGCTGTACTGTGTTTCTTAGTATATAATGGGCTGCTCAGTTCTTAGCGGACATTTGATTAAATTGAGCAAGAGATGTATAAATCATGAAAGATGAGCTTTATTTGAAAAATGATTGGTATAAATAATCTTGAGACTCTTCTTGAATATCCTTAATGAATTCGTCGTCCGCATCGACGACTGCATCAATACGAGATCTGAAATGTTGGTATGTGAACTTCAGAAAATTGTGTAGTGTTATGAGGACGTTACTTGACTTCCCTCTCGATGCTAAAGTAATGATCTTTGTGGTGCCAATATATATATATATATATATATATATATATAGTTTTTGGAATTTGTAGGTCTGATGAATTGGATCGTTTTTACAATTCCAATGGAATAAATTATGACCATGGAATATAAGTATTTTTATTATATCCTTACTCTGTCCTGGACATTAAGTTCTACCTGGAATTATTTTTATACATATATGTATGTGTATGTATGTATGTATATATATTTATATTTTAGATATATGATTGCATATGTATATGCATATTTTCCACTAATGTTATCAAGATATATATATATATATATATATATATATATATATATATATATATATATATATGAAGAGATATAGTCTTAAAGTGTGCTATATTTATGGGATAAAGTGCTCAATATCAGAGATAGAGCGTGTGTAAATATAAAAGTGGACATGGAAGTCAGCACTTAGAGGCGACAGTCTGCTTCATGCTAGTGCAATCGTCATATATGGAAGGTGAAGGAGATATATAAAAGTAAACCTCAGTTAGAATTATGCACGGAGGAGAAATTCTAAATATGTAGGAGTGCTAATTTTTTTAAATGTCTGTCGTCTGATGTGTCTAGACGCACAGCTCAGCCGATCTCATTTGTTTTTCGAACGCTTTTGTATTTGTTTTCATCACTTCGGCTTTTAAATATTCCACATTCTGATAGTAGAAGATTTATTAACAAACGTAAAATGGTGTAAGAAACTGAAGGCAAATTTAGCGTCGATGCTTCGGAAATCGGTGCACTTTCTTTTTGCCTTAGTAAATTGCATTCTCTCTTAATTAAAGCATCATCTTTTAAAACGAAATAATAGTCAGATTTATTACGATGGCAACTAATGAAATTAGTGTGTTGTTTCGTAAAAGATCTGCTTTCTGTTGATATAATCTTTTATTTATATTCCTCGAAGTCTCTCCTATGATCATTTTGTGGCTATCATTACAGGTTATAGTTTAAATTCCGGTGTTACATAAAATTTTATTCTAATTTTTTTCTTTTGAATTGGTCTCTAAATAGATTTTATTCTAAATTCGATTCGGTTGTCAGATTAGCTCAGCTTATCCACATATCAAAGGCTGTAATCTTAAAGTGTTTGATAATGAATAGTGGCAACATTCACTGCTATATAAGAGGCTCGATATTACATCACAGTTCAGTACTCTTCTTTTTTTTAAATTCTAATGAATAATAGTTAAAAACAACTATTTCTTAATGAATGAATGGTAGACCACAAAGTATAGGAGAGATAAGAAAAAAAACGAATGCACGGCCGCAATTTTTGACGGATTTTCACCAAAATTTACATGCACATACTCCAAGTTAGTGATAAGGCCAAGACCGACTTTGCATTTCCCTACTCCCATCGATAGTGGAAATAATCGATTTTTTCATGCTTCTACGGCAGTTTTAATGTAGTTTGCGGCCATTTTCTACTGGCCAGATTGAAAGCCTATAGCTGGCTGCCACGAATAGGCAGGGAGATTTTATTCGCCAGCGTGAGAGCCAACAGCTGACTGACACGAATGTTAACTAGCATGCTAGCATGCAAAAAAAAAATCGATAGCTGCATTTGTCACAAGTTGGATAAATTTAAATCTGCATGGCACTTTACTCCAATTGGCTCATTCGCTTGCTTAAACTCAACGTTGATTCTGATTCCTTAGACCTGGGTTGGGTGTGAAAAAGTATTTGTTGTTAACATTCTTTTTTCATTCGGTTTTTCCAGTTACGAGTCCTTTTTTAAAGCTGATCGTTTTGTGTTCATTTTGTTTAGTTCTTTTTTCATAACAGATTTAATGTTTAGTATAGAGCTTAGAAAAAATTTGCAGTGTGAGATAGGCAAGAAGTAAGGCATGTAGCAACATCAGCACGGCAAAGGGCACTCCTTTAAAGGCAAGGAAGGGCAGAAATATTTTAAGTCAAGTGATAGCGATTGCTGTATGAGTCGTACGATTTTTGAATCAAGCACGGGCAACGCTGGGCCATGCTGCTAGTTAAGAGCTAAACAGGACAGGAAATTGTGTAGAGTCACGATTGCCTATGTCCCAAAGGACATAGCACATAGAAGAAGAAAAAGAATCCGTGGTAATATTTGAAGAATTTAGTTTTAATGGTTAACCCTAGACTTGAACAGATTAAGATTGTAGTGATCGGGGAAGAACCCTCTTGGGATACAGTACCATGGCAGCGGTTCTGTGGGAATATGAAGGCTGGTTTGCTACAATGTGTATGGTTTGGCAGATCTTAGTCGTGAATGTTAAGACTGGTGGAAATAAGGAGTGTAGTTCATGTGAACACTCACCACTGAAATAGCGATGGAACAGTGAGAGGCTTGTGACATCTTGCCCTCAATTTGTCCTGTGTGCATCAAATTTTCCAAGCCCTCCTTCCTCATCATGTACCAAGCAATAATAATCTCTTTTGTTAAATATATTTTGACTTAGATGATACTCGATCAAACACACTTCACAAAAGCTATGGGATTCAACATGATTTATCATTTCTTCCTCTTTTTCTGTTTGCCGTATCCATCCAGGCCGATGGTGATCAGGCTTCGCCACAGTTTCCTGTCTTTTGTAGCTGTTAGTTAATTTTGTCTTTTCATTACCTCTCCTAATTCCTGTTCTGCCAGAGTTTTCTAATGTCCCTCTTGCTTTCAATCTGTCCTGTGAGAATCACATTTTCCAAGCCTCCTTCATCATTATGTGCTTTAGAAATTACCTAGTTGTCTATTCACAGGTTAGATTGAAGGCAAGAGGGGCCGAGGAAAACAATATATATAACCTACCTAGCAAATTTGATGAATGGATGGTATAGGAGAGATAAGAAAAAAAGCCAGAGTTTATTAAGAGCTAAAAAGGACAGGAAATTGTGTAGAGCCACGATTGCCTATGTCCCAAAGCACATAGAAGAAGAAAAAGGCCGATGGTGATCAGGTCTCTCCTTTGTAGCTGTTTATAAATTTTGTCTTTTCACTATCTCTCCTAATCCCTGTTCCGCTATTAGACAATCTTGCTCGGTAGGTAACGCTTTGTTTTCCACTGCCCCTCTTGCCTTCAATCTGTCCTGTGAGTTTCAAAATTTCCAAGCCCTATTTCCTCATTATGTACCCTAGAAATTTCAACTGTCTCTTCTTGATGTTAAATATAAGTGACCTTTTTATTTCCATTTCCTCTAAAACCTCGTCGATGCACACATGTTCGATCCATGGTATCTTCAGCATCCTTCTGTAGAACAACATTTCTCCCCCTTTTTGTCTCGCTTCTGTCAGCCATTCACATAAGCTCATTAAGTAGGTTACTGCTTTTCTTTTATCTTCAGTATGCCGTATGAGTGTTAAATTCTCCACGCCATCTTTCCTCGCCATGTGTGCAGCAGTCACAGGAAAAACGGCTCCTTATCCTGCGAGAAGCGGATATTCTATTTTTGTGTTGATAGTTATCATCAGTACGAGAATTTTATTTATATATTTTTAACTTTTAATCGAATTCACCCCATGTAAGGCAATAATGCCCCTAAGACACAAGCGTTTATTGGTTGTGAAAGAATTAGAAAACAAAAGCATTATTGAGGAGTGAAAAGAATAGAAGAGTAATCAGGAAGACAGTAGATAACGATTGACATTGCATTTAAATTTTTGAAGATCAAACGCGTCTGGAAAGCACGAAGCCGGAAGAGAGTTCCACAAGCGAAAAGTGTGAGAGAAGAAACTGTTAGCATAGAACCTACGGTTACATCTGGTCAATTCAACTTTAAACCGATGGGACCTTATTGCTAATTTAGTATTGTGCTTAAGTCAATAAAGTCTAGGTACCATAGCCAAGAACTCACCCGAACAATTACCATGAAAGTATTTATAGAAAAAGCACAGAGAGGCAATTGAGCTGCCAGGTCAGGACGGATAATATTGCAGATATAATTTTATCGAAATTCTTCTCTGGAAGCAGCTGAAATGGCTTTCGCTAATGGGACTTATAACTGCTTTCTAGTTGACTCATTTCACTTTCCCTGTGGTGATTTTGAGGAAGCAAAAATTGGACGAGGGAGAAAGTAGAAAAGAGGACCCACTTAATTTGTACGATGGGGTAGGAAAGGAGTTTTGTCGTTTGAACTGATTGGTGTCACGGGGGTACGTTTAGATTTTCCCTTAACTGAAAAATTCAATTTGAGCTTTGGATTTTTTTTTTATTTAATCAGACTCACCAATTGTAGTGGCAGTAATCCCATTAGAACACAAGGGGTTACAGGGTGTGGAAGAATTAGGAACAGAAACATTAAGGATGAGCAAAGAGAGAAGAGAATAATCAGGTGAACAGTAGATAGCGATTGACATTGCATTTAAATTTTTGAAAATTGAAGTTGGCTGGAAAGCATGGAGTTCCACATGTGAGAAGTGTGAGATAAGAAACTGTTAGCAAAGAATTTCCGGTTACATCTGGCCAGCTCAATTGTAAATTGATGAGATCTCAATGCCAGTCTAGTAATGCACTTAACTTTTTTAAAAGTCTAGGTACCATAGCGAAGATTTCATGCGAACAATTACTATGGAAGTATTTATAGAAAATACACAGGGAGGTAACTTTGTGGCAGTGGGAAAAAATGACTGAAGCTGAGACTCCAGGTTAGACCAATAATATTGCTGATTCGTCTTTGAATGTTATCAAGAATCTCTAAATATAAAGCAAGAACACCGGACCATGTATAGCAGTAATATGCAAAGCATGGACACATGGTAGACTTATAAATATGTAAGATAGATTCAGGAAAGAAAACAAACACTGTCTAGCACGACACAGTGAATCAAATCTCTTAGCAACAAACCTAGCAATCCAATGAATATAGTCTTTCAAATTCATGTCAGCCGACAATGTTACCTCGAGAAGGCGCAATGTTTCACACTGCTGGAAGTCACCATCAGTCATACTAATGAAAGACAGAAACGGGTCTCTCAGTTGATTAATTGTTGTGGTAGGATCCACCTAATCTGCATAGCGGAGTACTGACCATATAAATATGGTTGGTACCGGAAGACAGGAGGGAAATCAAGAGATCCAACTAGAGACTCTGCCCGACTGCGACTTAGTCAACTCATTCTCCAGGAACGGTCTTCCCAGAAATATACCGAAATACTATATGTAAATATTGTGTACACTTTCTTGTTATAATACATTCTTGTTCTAAGTACATTTTGTGTTGCATTATTATTCCATGCATTAGTCGAGATTCAACAATGAGTCAAGACTCAACATTAATAAAGAGCTGTTTTGTTAGGGAGGCGTTAAAATGAACGAGTTATTTTCCCCCCAGTTAACAACAGGCTGTAGGTCTTTTTTGAAATTCAGCCACCAATTTGACTTTATCGATCTCATCAACCTTAATATCGAGATAGGAGTAAACGGTTGAGTCAGCATCATAAATACCAAGTTGAGGGCTAATATCATCAGGGAGGTCATTGAGGAACACTAAGAACAAAGTTGGACCAAGGATAGAGTCCTTGGATACAGCAGTACAAGAGAATGATCTAGAGGAGTTGCCGTTCAAGACAACCTACATTTTGTGAATAGGTAAGAGAGACTGAATCAGTTCAACTTGCGAAGAAGACAGGTATGCCGAATACTGTTGAACGCTTTCGAGATGTACAAAGCAACTCGAGCTTCAACATTCTTATCTAACGCTTGATAGACTCTTTCCTCAGTAGTCGTTAATATTTTGCCATTTGGCGTAGAGAAACGAAAGCCATATTGCTTGTTTGAAAAAAAGGCCCTGCGATATGAGATGATGAACTAATTCAGCGTTGATTCTGGCCTCTAGTGGTTTACCAAAAAGAGGTAAAAGACGAATAGGCCAATAGTTGGAAGGGTCGGGCGGTTCACCTGAATTCTTAATGACTGGGACAACAGATGAGGATTTCCGACAAGCAGCAAAGTGGCAGCTTTGCACCTATTATACAGTTTAGATAGAACTGGAGAATGAACATGAAAATTATATACGCACAAAAAGGGTTGATTGAATTCTTATCTTTCTTTGCATTTTCAACCAGTACAGGGGCTGCAAAAGTAGGTATATAGTAAGTATTTTACCAGTATTACTAGTATTATAATATTGATTCGTGGATTTCCACTACTTCATGCATATGTTTCATTACTTTATACCTATTTTTGCATCGACCTTATATACATACATATACATATATATATATATATATATATATATATATATATATATATATATATATATATATATATGTACGTATCAGATATATATATATATCAGATAAATAGACAGATAGGATAGGATAGAGGAAAAAGAGATCTAGGATGGAGAGGGAAACAATAAAAGAATATGTTTGTATATATATATATATATATATATATATATATATATATATATATATATATATATATATATAACCGAATGGATAACTATATATAGGTATAGGAGCGAGCGATCCTTAAAAGATACGTATAAATACTCTATAATGTAAGAAAAAACAGTGATCAATGTTAAGTAAAAGAGTTATTTAATATATAACTATATATATTAAACTCCGAGTTTCATACCGAAGCAATTTTCAAGAGGTGGAATTATTATATTTATTTTGATTCATATTTTGGGTGACACCAGTTATATTGTTATAATATTCCACCCCAACAATAATATATCTCGCGTGAATTAATATGGTATTATTGTTATGGGATTGATATGGTATTATTGATATTTTTGTATTATCAATACAATAATTTTGCTTTTCATGACTGCATACCGATTTTTGCATCTCCCGTTTATATATATATATATATATATATATATATATATATATCAGTTGCCTGACGATTGCATCTAGCATGAAACAGACTGTCGCCTCTATGTGTTGAATTCTATGTTCACTTTTATATTTACACACGCTCTACTTCAGATATTGAGCACTTTATCCCATAAATATAGCACACTTTAAGACTATATTTCTTCATATATACATATACATATATATATATATATATATATATATGTATACTTTAAATGTGTCTATATATATATACATATATATATATATACATATATATACATATATATATATATATATATACTTTAAATGTGTCTATATATATATATACATATATATATATATATACATATATATATATATATATATATATATATATACTTTAAATGTGTCTATATATATATACATATATATATATATATATACTTTAAATGTGTCTATATATATATATACATATATATATATATATATATATACATATATATATATATACTTTAAATGTGTCTATATATATATATACATATATATATATATATACATATATATATATATATACTTTAAATGTGTCTATATATATATATACACATATATATATATATCTATATACTTTAAATGTGTCTATATATATATATATACATATATATATATATATACATATATATATATATATACTTTAAATGTGTCTATATATATATATACATATATATATATATATATATATACATATATATATATATACTTTAAATGTGTCTATATATATATATACATATATATATATATATATACATATATATATATATATATATATATATATATATATATATATATAAAAACAAGGTTCATATAATTTATGGAGTGATTAGTAAGTTAATGCATCTTTAAAATTTAGTTAGCGAAGGGATTTCGCCATTTTATATCATTAACTTTACTAATTTACTTTTGTATTAATTATCCATTTATATATATATATATAGATAGATAGATAGATAGATAGATATTTGTATAATCAATCCAATACTTTTGCTTTTCATTACTGTATACATACTTATGCAGCCTCCTGTATAAGAACCGCTTGCTTGTAAAATTCCACTCAAATACCCTAAATGGCAGTAGTGACAAGGTATCTGCCTGAAAGATCCGTTCACTGACAGAATTGGTGAGTGGAAACGAACATGGTCTAACTCTCAAAACCGGTATTGACGACGATGACGATGATGATGATGATGATGATGATGATGATGATGATGATGATGATGAAGATGATGATGAACAACATTCTTAATGCTAGCGATGTTTAGTTAGGGGACCTTAAAGAATTAGAATAAATTTTGATACTAATATTAGGATGACAGCGTTATTCAAAAATTAGAGGTTTGTCACTCTGATGAATGAGCAGGTCAAAATGAAGACGTCTTAATCAGCAAGTAAGGAAAAAGAATGCAATCGAATTATGAGAAAGAAAGAAAGGGAGAATGAAAAAATTATAGCGACATGTAAAAAAAAAATAAGAAATAAAAAACAGATTGAAAAGAAAGAAAGGAATAAAAAGATTTGGAGGTATTTACAAAGAAAGAAAGAAAGAAAGAAAGAAAGAAAGAAAGAAAGAAAGAAAGAAAGAAAGAAAGAATAGGCTATGATAAACAACGAAATGAAGAACCTTAAAAAGGCTGTCGGGAGAGAAAAAAAAAGAAAGAAAGACTGCCAAGACAGACGTGAAAAAATAGAAAGGCTATGTAAGAGAAAGAAAAAAATGAAGAACATTAAAAGAGTTAACGAGAGAAAGAAAGACAAAAAATAAAAATGAACAAAAGAAAGAAAGAATGTGCTATGAAAAAGGAAAAAAAAGAAGCGAAATAAAAGACTATTAAAAATGACGCGAAAGAAAGAAAGAAAGGGCTCTGGCAAAAGAAAGAAAAATGAAGAACGAAAAAAGGGTGTTGAGAGAGAAAAAGTAAGAAATAAAAAACAAGACTGCTAAGAATGACGTGGAAGAAAGAAAGAAAGGAAGAAAAGAATAAGAAATGGGTGTATGAAAAAGAAAGAAATGAAGAAAGAAGACTGACGGCAATTAAGAAATAAAGAATTGAGCTATGACAAAGAAAGAAAGAAAGAAAGAAAGAAAGAAAGAAAGATTGAAGAATAGCAAAAAGGCTGTCGAGGGAGAAAATGAAAAAAAACAATGAAAAGACTGCCAAGGTTGACGTGAAAGAAAGAAAATCGAAAGAAAGAATGAAAAAGAGAGAAAGAAGAAAATAAGAAAAATAGACTTACAATAAAGAAAGAAAATTGAAAGAAAAGAATGACACGAAAAAAGAATTTAAAAAACAGGCTGACAATAAAGAAAATTAAAAAAAAGAAAGCATTAAATAAAAATGAAAGAAAGAAAACCAGGTCGATTATAAATAAAAAGGCTGTCAAATGAAAGGATGTGTTTGAAAATTATAAGGAGACTTCATTTGAACAATGCAAAATGTTATTTGAATTTTCAAAAGAAGAGAAAAAATGAAACGCCATTGCTAATTATGACTGACAGAGAAGAAAACGTTTGTCGTCTGCTTGAGACAATCGTAAATAAATGAGTGTTTGAAGAACTGGATGGATAAACGAAATGGGAAAAAGAAAAGAGTTTGGGAAGAGAAAATGAGACAATAGCAAATTAAAGATTATAACGAAATTGTCTACAATTAAGGGCTTATTTGAAGAAAGACTCCGATAATGCAGTGTTATATACGCTTTGGAGTAGATTTTCTGAATGGGGTCAACATGGCCACGCAGTGAATATTTCAATAAAGGAATTTAGAATTGATATGATAAATTATGACGGTTAAAGTAGCGGTGGTGGTAGATGCATTTGCAAAAGGAATAAAAATGAAAACAAAACAAAAATACGTTAAAGAAGAAGAAGGAGGAGGAGGAGGAGGAAATGGAGGAGTAAATGGAGGAAGAAGAAGAAGAAGAAGAAGAAGAAGAAGAAGAAGAAGAAGAAGAAGAAGAAGAAGAAGAAGAAGAAGAAGAAGAAGAAGAAGGAGGAGGAGGAAGAAAAACAAGTAAGAAGAAGAATCGAAGTAAAAGAAGGAGTAGAAGTAGAAAAAATCGAAGAAGACGAACCGGAGAAGAAAAATCGAAGTATCGAAGAAGAAGAAGAAGCACAGCAGAAAAGAAGAAGAAGAAGAAGAAGAAGAAGAAGAAGGAGAAGGAGGAGAAGGAGGAAATGGAAGAAGAAGAAGGTGGAGGAGGAGGAGGAGGAGGAAATGGAAGAAGAAGAAGGTGGAGGAGGAGGAGGAGGAAATGGAAGAAGAAGGAAGAGGAGGAGGAGGTAATGGAATAAGAAGAAGAATAAGAAGGAGGAGGATGAGGAGGAGGAGGAAGAATCGAATTAAAAGAAAAAGGAGTAGAAGTAGAAAAAATCGAAGAAGACGAACTGGAGAAGAAAAATCAAAGTATCGAAGGAGAAGAAGCATAGCAGAAAAGAAGAAGAAGAAGAAGAAGAAGAAGAAGAAGAAGAAGAATGGAAGAAAAAAGAAAAGGAAGAATGGAAGGAGAACAACAATAGAAGAATCGAAGAAAAAGAAGAATAGAAGAAGAAGAATCAAAGAAGAAGAAGAATCAAAGAAGAATCGAAGAAGCAGAATAGAAGAATGTAAGAAGAAGAAAAATTGAAGCAAAAGGATCGAAGAAGAATAGAAGAAAAATCGAAGAAGAGTAATGGAAGAAGAAGAAGAATCGAAGTCATCTGTGAAGCATCATCTCGTGTGAACTTCCACCTTACCAATGAAGGAATATACTATATATATATATATATATATATATATATATATATATATATATATATATATATAAAAAGAAGAAATATAATTTTATGGTGCGCTATATTTATGGGATAAAGTGCTCAATATTACAGATAGAGCATATGTAAATATAAATATAAAAGTGAACATTGAAGTCAACACTCAGAGGCGACAGGCTGTTTCATACTAGACATAATCGCCAGGCGGCCGATTGCGTCTAGCATGAAACAGCCTGTCGCCTCTGAGTATTGACTTCAATGTTCACTTATATATATATATATATATATATATATATATATATATATATATATATATATATATTCTACAGGAGGATGCTGAGAATACCATGGACTGAGTAACGAAGAAGTTTTAAGGAGAACAGAAACGAAAATGAAGGTTATACTTCGAAAGAAGTCAGTTGAAATGGTTTGGACATAAAATGGGGAAAAGAGGTGTTGGGGGAATTTGACACACACAAGATATATTGAAATTAATAAGAACTTAGGCAATTAACATTAAATTAAAGCACTAACTAAAAGAGCCATTGTACATAGATGAGAGAGTAGGGACTGGAAGAGATAGAAAAATGCCAAACCTTGCTCATAGCTACAAAGGATGGGATGTTATGGAGAGCCATGACCGCCTATGTCTTTAAGCGACATACCACATAGAAGAGGAAGAAAATACTTAGCTTAATTCATTTTTGTCGGAGTTACTCTTATTTTAAAAAAAAAACTATCGAACAAGATAAAGAACAAAATCATTGTTGGAAAACTTGAAACTTTTCCGCTGTTACTGACCCGGGCCACACAAACTGAATATATCTGCGCACATGACAGATCAGGTCAATTGAGGGGCTCTTTTCCCGGATGAAATCGTTTAAAGCCACAAGTTGAATTCCTGCTATGAATTAAATTTGCGACTATTTTTGACGTGTCCCTAAGTTCTCGACAATCGAAACAATTCGAATTATCCTAAGGGCGACGTTTATAGCCCACCTTGTAGGCGAAAGATGGTCTTTTAAATGATCCCTGGTCAGGTTCGTCTCGTCGGTCGTTGGGACATAAACATGCGAAATAAAATGGGCCGGGTTGGTATCAACAAAAGCCTGTTACCAATGACATTGAAGGAAAGGAAAGTAAAGGACGAAGAAGGGAACGAATGAAAAGGAGGGGAGAAACTATTTTCAAGTAAGAATAGAGGGGAGACATAGATAAGTATGAAAGAAAATGAAGGTAAGGATCGAAAGGAAATGGCCAAATTAAATACAAAAGAGAAAGAGAAAGAGAAACAGAGACGAACAGAGGGAGGAGACAGAAAGAAAACCGTTAAAAATACTGAAAAAAATGTATATATACAAAGAAAGAATTCTGTTTGGTTTGAAAGAAAGAAAGAAAGACCGGATGATTTCACAAAAAAAAGAAGGAAGGAAGGAAGGAAGGAAGGAAGGAAGGAAGGAAGGAAGGAAGGAAGGAAGGAAGGAAGGGTCAGAGGAATGAATTAATGAATGAAGGATAAAAGGAAGAAATAGTGAGTGAAAGTAAAGAAAAATGGGAGAGTGAGAGGAAGGAAGGAAGAGTTAGTAGAAGGAATGAACGAACGAAGAAGGAATGAAGAGTGATGAGAGGAAGGAAGGAAGGAAGGAAGGAAGGAAGGAAGGAAGGAAGGAAGGAAGGAAGGAGGGAAAGTCAGATTGAATGAGGGAAAGGAAAGAAGGGCGACTGAGTGGAAGGAAGAAGTAATAGTGAGTTGTAGGAAGGAAGGAAGGAAGGAAGGAAGGAAGAAAAAGTGAATAAGGGAAAGGAAAGAAGAATGTATGAGTGGAAGAAAGGAAGTAATATTGGGTTGAAGTAAGGAAGGAAGGAAAGAAAGAAATGCAGATTGAATGAGGGAAATGAAAGAAGGACGACTGAGTGGAAGGAAGGAAGTAATAGTTAGTTGAAGGAAGGAAGAAACGAAGGAAGGAAGGAAGGAAGGAAGGAAAGGGTGAAATCTGAATGAAAATTTAACGCTTTAAAGTGTGTTGTAAAATGAAATATATTTTAAAACAATAAATATAGATGTTCTCTTTTAACTTAATTTTTTTCTTTTATCTATTTTTTGCAGCTGCTTTCTAAAAGGAAAGCGAAAGGTTTCTTAGCTTAATATGGAAGAGATAAAGGGCGGAAAGGAGGCCAAAGTGGTAAGAAAACAGAGAGAGAGAGAGGTCGAGTGGATTGAAACAGGAAAACGCGGCAAATGGATTTGTCGTTTTTCGCACACATCTTAGATTGGCGTCAAGTGTAGAAAACAGAGAAGATGAGACTGCAGAGAAGAAGTAAACAGTCATTTCTCTTCAGTTAATTAATGCACTTCGACTTTAGGACAACTTATTTAATGATCGAAAATTACCAAGAAAACGATCAAAGCAGATTTGAAAATGAAAATAGACATTTCAAGTGGATAACAAAGCGAAATGTTTCCATGATATTCCCTCATAAGACCCCACCCCTCAGAAGTGATGTTGATTTAAGGGTCCCCGATAAACATCCGACAATCTTTAGTTTTCTAAATAACTGTGGAATTTCCACGGGTAATTAGTTGGATGAGAAGTTTAAAGACATTTCAATCCGTGTTTTATATAATGTCCAAAGATCCAGTCAGAAACTAAACATTGGTCCAATTTAAACTTGAGTGAAAAGTGTTATGAATAATCAAGAGTGGTCTCCCCTTGTTTTGATACGCTCCTCTTTGAGAGAGCTATTTCTGTTTAATGAGACTATAAAAGGAAACTATATGCGAACCATGTATTCTCAGCTGAATAAGGCTTTCTTAAAGCCTACACCTGCGTAATTTTGTCATTATAGAAAGATCAATACTGGTTCGGTTTATAGTTGAGTGAGAGGTAAACATTCTAGGGTTTAAAATGAAGTGCAAAGATAAAAACTGAAAGGTTTTAATCTTGAGTGAAAATGTAAATATTGGTCTAGTTTAAACTTGAGTGAAAAGGTAAACAATGGTCCGGTTTACACTATTTAAATTATTCGAAGTATTGTGCTCAATATTTAATACAACGTTTCGGCTGTTGTACACTCCGACCTTCTTCAGGTGGTTATAACGTCGAACTGAACCCTTTATTTCCCTCAATGGGGTAGACTGTTCTAGTTCCATGTGCCATGTTTAATGGATGTCAGTTATCTCCTGTTAATTCGCCTCTACAAGTTCTCCACTGCCTTAACTGGGTATTGAACTCACACAATTTGGGTCCTGTCACTGGATCTAACTAACGCCTTTATCCACAATGCCATGTGTCCTTGAGGACATCTATGTATGAATTTCTGGGTATTCTAAATAAAGGGTTCAATTCGACATTCCAACCACCAGAAGAAGGCCGAAGCGTACAACGGCCGAAAGGTTGTAATAAATGTGGCAACAAAGATGAGGACAATAGTCCGAATAATGTAAATAGTGTACATAATACCTCATCTCAGAAATATAGACAGATACTGGTCCGGTTTAGTTGCGGGAAATTGTAAACTTTTGTTCGTTTTACGATTGAATGTAAAGGTAAATACTGGTCCGTTTTAAACTTGAATTAAAAGGTAAACACTGGTCCGTTTTAAACTTGAGTGAAAAGGTAAACACTGGTCCGGTTTAAACTTGAGAAGAAAGGTAAACACTGGTCCGGTTTAGTTGCGGGAAAAGGTAAACTTTAGTTCGGTTTAAACTTGAATCAAAAGGTAAACACTGGTCCGTTTTAAACTTGAATTAAAAGGTAAACACTGGTCCGTTTTAAACTTGAGTAAAAAGGTAAACACTGGTCCGTTTTAAACTTGAGTGAAAAGGTAAACACTGGTCCGTTTTAAACTTGAGTGAAAAGGTAAACACTGGTCCATTTTATATTTGAATGAAAGAGAAAATATTGGTCCGGTTTAGTTGCGGGAAAAGGTAAACTTTAGTTCGGTTTAAACTTGAATCAAAAGGTAAACACTGGTCCGTTTTAAACTTGAATTAAAAGGTAAACACGGGTCCGTTTTAAAATTGAGTAAAAAGGTAAACACTGGTCCGTTTTAAACTTGAGTGAAAAGGTAAACACTGGTCCGTTTTAAACTTGAGTGAAAAGGTAAACACTGGTCCATTTTATATTTGAATGAAAGAGAAAACATTGGTCTAGTTTTTATATGAGTGAACTCGTAAACATTTCCCTTGTTTTATATGAAAAATATCAATTATGCTAAGCAGGAAACAGTAAAGTGTTAAGATGGCGAATTTTAACCCTTAAAAGTTTCACGGTTTTCCTATATTAAATTTCTTATGAATCTTAATTCTTAAGTTAATGATTGAATAAGCTCATGACGAGTTCTACGACAACAAAATCTGTAGAATTTCTCCTATCCTATCGTTAAATACTTGAGCTTACCAACGTTAATGCAATATTGCAATAACGATCAAAAATATGAATTTTGTTCGTTATTTTAAAAAGTAAGGAGGTAGAAATTAAAAGATTTGAAAAATGGCAACTTTTTCCATTTCACTGAAACAGACACTAAACACTTCTATTTTTCTTCTTTCTTTAATTTTCTCAGTGAAACCAAGTAGCGTCTTTGATATTGGTTTTGTTTCGATTTGTTTTACGGCATATCATATTTAATGCCGACAAAATTGTTATTGTTGGTAATATTTTTTTCAAAAATCTGTCTGGTAATATTTTTTTCCTTGAAAAAATCTATTTCTGGTAATATTTTTTCTTCAAAAATCTATTTCTGGTAATATTTTTTTCTTCAAAAATCTATTCCTGGTAATATGTTTTTCTTCAAAAATCTATTTCTGGTAATATTTTTTTCTTCAAAAATCTATTTCTGGTAATATTTTTTTCTTCAAAAATCTATTTCTGGTAATATTTTTTTCTTCAAAAATCTATTCCTGGTAATATTTTTTTCTTCAAAAATCTATTTCTGGTAATATTTTTTTCTTCAAAAATCTATTTCTGGTAATATTTTTTTCTTCAAAAATCTATTCCTGGTAATATTTTTTTCTTCAAAAATCTATTTCTGGTAATATTTTTTCCTTCAAAAATCTATTTCTGGTAATATTTTTTTCTTCAAAAATCTATTCCTGGTAATATTTTTTTCTTCAAAAATCTATTTCTGGTAATATTTTTTTCTTCAAAAATCTATTTCTGGTAATATTTTTTTCTTCAAAAATCTATTTCTGGTAATATTTTTTTCTTCAAAAATCTATTTCTGGTAATATTTTTTTCTTCAAAAATCTATTTCTGGTAATATTTTTTTCTTCAAAAATCTATTCCTGGTAATATTTTTTTTCTTCAAAATCTATTTCTGGTAATATTTTTTTCTTCAAAAATCTATTTCTGGTAATATTTTTTTCTTCAAAAATCTATTTCTGGTAATATTTTTTTCTTCAAAAATCTATTTCTGGTAATAATTTTCCTTCAAATATGTGTAGCTGGTAATATTTTTTTCAAAAATGTATTGCTGGTAGTATTGGCATTTCAAAAATGTTTTGCTGGTATTAAAACCTATTTTCACACGTTTTGAACCCAGTTTGTGGGGGGGGTAACTAATTGCCCAAATCTGGGACCCTGATATGTGCTATCACCCCGGGTTAAACTGAACCTGGGAATACCAGCAATTAAGAGGTTGTCACACGCTCCTTAAACCTGCTGATCAGAGGAATTGCTGCAGGATGTAGTTCATCGTCTTACCCAGGACGGTGAAAGTAGTTTATCGTCTTTCCCACGACGGCGAATGTAGTTTATCTCTTACCCTGGACGGGTCTTTGATATGTCTTTTGTCTTATCACGTGGTCAAAACGGAATAGACCATTATTTATGAGATGAGGGTCAAGAACAATTATTATATTATTATTAGATGGCAATTTCGAGCAAATATGAAGAAATTCCAGCCGTCGGTATAGCAAATATGACCTTTGATTCTATCTCTTGGCCCTGTTTTACCATTCCTTCACAGAAGTCGTATTCTGTTTGCTTACCCTTGCTTCTATGTTTCGCAATATAAAAAGAAATATCAGACATATCAGTACATCCATATTTGTGAATAATCATGTTAATAATGTACATCCATATTTAAAAACAACTTTGGCTATTTTTGAAGATATTGCTGAAGACAGAAATGAAAAAAAACGACATATTTTCCTTGTAACTATCGGCCTATATGCTTTCTACATCTTTTGGTCAACTAACTTTTTTTTATATGCCATGTCCTTTCTGAACATAGGCGATCATGACTCTCCACCTCCTCCTATCCCTTGCAGCTCTTAACAAGTTCCTTCCCTCTGCTCCCTCTCCCAGACCACGTTCTCTCATCCACGTGGTATGTCACGCGTTGTTTTCCCTTGTCTGACTTTCTCTCTATTCGACTCGTGAGTATCAGATTCTCCAATCCCTCCTTACTCCTTATGTGTAAGCTTCCTCCTTGTTTGCATCCTATCCAAGACCTCATCGTTTGCACACGCTCGGTGCATGATATCCTTAGCATCCTTCTGTAGAACCACATCTCCGTCGTCTCGAGATTCTTATTCATCTTTGAGGAAACCATCCAACATTCGATGCCGTAACGAAGGACAGATGTCACGTAACAGCTCAGTAATTTTTTTTTCTTTGTTACCAGAGAAATCCTCCTGTCTTGCAATACTCAGCCCAGCTTTTGGAATGTGTCATTGTCATCCGAATACGTCTACGGATCTCAGTGTCGTACTTACCGTCCTCTGACAAAACGCTTCCCAAATATTAGGTTGGTGCAAAAATAATGTCGTTTTCTCACATGAAGTTGAACGTCAAAAAACGACATTATTTTCGCACCAACCTAATATTTAAACTTCCGCGTCTGATTGATTCTAGTGTTCCCGACCTGGAAATCGCATTTCGGGCTCATCATTTTACTGATGCCTTTGCATTATGTCTTCTTGTACTTTATGCTTCTAATTAGCGCTGATTTTGTTAAACATCTGCCATCGCAGGGTCTTCTTTCGCTCCTTATATGTTTAACGCTTATTACTGAAAGAATTTATCGAGATTAAAACAAGAATGGTGAAACTCGGGCTGTTGCTTTGGATATCTCGAAGGCATTTGGCAGGGTTGGCATACTGGTCTTCTTCACTAATTGAAAGGTTATTTGAACTAATTCAGAAATGAAAGTTACTCGAATGCCCACTCTTCTATATCTATTTGCATGCATACATGTGCTCTACAGAGCCCTATCCTTGGATATAGGTTCTTTCTAATTTTCATAAATGACTTTCATGACATCGTTCTCTGCTCGGCAGGGGCACCTTCTCCTGCAACCGCAGTAGAAGTGGTGTTTCTTGGGCAAGATAGACTGACGGAGCCCAACCCTCTCCAGGCCGGTTTTGAATTCAGATTTTTTCCTACTCCTCGACCGCTTGCCACCCAAGGTTATAGAACCCGGTCTGGTCTGCTATTTACCCATAGCTGGGGGCAGAAGAAGAGGATTCATACCTTTCCCAAGGGTATTAGCACGTAAGTGAATGTAATGGATTCGACTGGAATTCGAACTCGGCTCTCTCCAATTCCTCAATCCGCTATCCATTACTCCACCGTAACTCCTAAAAGTCTGTTATATCCCATGCATGATACACGCTTAGGCGATCATGCCTGGTCTCTCCTGGGGGGAGAAGAAGTGGATTCATACCTTACCTTAGCACGTAAGTGAATGTAATGGATTCGACTGGAATTCGCCCTCTGCAAACATCACATTCAGTACATAAAAAAATAATGCAGAATGTTAAAGTTCGTAAACCTTTCAGTTCAGTGCCATGCGTGATACACGCTTAGGCGATCATGTATCTTTCGATACATGACTAACGAGGCAGATTTTTTTTTTCAGCTGTAACTTGCCATTTCTTTCTGCGGTAGACCAGTTACCATCCAACCCGGTCTGTCTTGCCATTTACCCATAGAAGAAGAGGATTCATACTTTTTCCAAGGGTATTAGCACGTAAGTGAATGTAATAGATCCGACTGGGATTCGACCTCGGTCCTCCTATGTCCGCTATCCATTCCTCCGCCGTACCTCTGAACTATTTGCTACTCTGAATAGTAAGTCTGATCGGTTCGATGAAATTAAATTGGCAGCTGATCTATCTTATATATCTATAAGTCGACCATTCATCCATGCGTAGAATACTGCTGCCACATCTTGGTGGTAGTGGGTGGTCGGGGCTTTCAGTCTTACTCTATTAATATTAATGACCATTTTAGAAAGCAAAAATCTCTGATTTCGCATTAGCGTGTCGCTGTAATTATGGCGCCTCTGCAAAAAGCTAAAGTATTAGTCGTGATAAGATGGACAGAATTCAAATGAAAAAACTTAAAAGAAAAACAGCAGATTCAAATTACGGCTAAAGATGCTGACTTCAGTTTACGTTAATTGTCGAGGGAAAGGCATGAAACCATCTTCCTCCCTGTAAACAAATAGTAAAGTAGAATTGACTCCTTTGCTTTGATAAGAAAAAAAAAACATAATCTGAGATAACTTATCTTCCATCAGTATCCATCACGCCTTCTCGGACTAACGTTTTCAACTGACATGAAGTGAAAAGAGTATATTGAATCAATTTCTAAATCTACAGTTAAGAAAGTTGGTCCGCTATATCGTGCTAGACAATTTTTCTCGTCGGAATCTATCTTACATAATTATAAGTCGACCATTCGTCCTTGATTTGAATATTGTTGCCACATTTGGTCTGGCGCTCCTGCTCTATATTTAGAGATCCTTGATGAAATCCAAAGAAGAATCTGCAAAGACTCATCAATTTATAGTTGAGCTGGCTAGATGTAACAGTATGTTCTATGCTAATAGTTTATTTTCTCGTACTTCTCGCTTGTGGAACTCTCTTCCCAGTCAACATTGGATTTCAAAAATTTAATGGCAATTCGTAACTGGTTAATTTTAACGCCTCAAAAACGAAACTGCTCTTATTAATCATCTGAAAGAACCTTTTTACCTTCCATCAGCATGGCTGATGCTATCCTCCCACTCCTTCTTGGATTAACGTTTTCCTCCGACATGAAGGGGAAAGATTATATTGAACCAATTTCTAAGTCTGCAGCTAAGAATGTTGTTTCTTTATATCGTTCTAAGCAATTTTCTTTGTCAGAATCTGTCCGACATATTTATAAGTTTACCATTCGCCCATGCTTTGAATATTTCTGCCACATCTTGTATGGGGCTCCTGCAATTTATTTAGACATTCTAAACCTAAAGAAGAATCGGCTTCAGTCCTACCCCCCACCCCACAATGCGACGTAGCTTCCCTGTGACTTTTCTATAAATACTCACGCTAAAATTGTTCTTCAACTTTCACTTATGGTACCAAGTCTTTATGAATTTAAGCTGAAAAGGTCTTACCAGTTTACATTTTAAATGCTTAGATGCAACCGTAAGTTCTATGCTAGGAGTTTCTTCTGTCGCACTCCTCGCATGTGGGACTCCCTTCCGGCTTCAACTTTGATCTTCAAACAGTTTAATGCAATGTCAATATCGTTATATTTTGTCTTCTTAATTCTTATTCTTTTATTGTGTTCTCTGCTTAATAGTAGTTTATCTCTTATTCTCAGTAGTTTCTTGTGTCCTAGTGACTTTATTGCCTTACTTGGGGTTGAAGTGATTTTTAAAAAATGAATCAATTCATCCCAAGCAAGGCGATAAAGCCACTAAGCCGCTAGTGGCTACTGGAACTGACAGAAAAAGGAAAAGACTTTAGAAGGAACTGGAAACCCATTTCTAAACAGGAAACAAGAAACAAAACTGTACTCCTGTTTAAGAAAAATGCACAAAAAAATTAACACATATATTATTTATATATATTTGTTTTAACATATATATCTACAGGGTAGTCCGAAAGCCTTACCAAAAAGTAAGGAGAACAATACAAGATCAAGTAATACAGTAATACAAGGTAACCAAAAAAGTTCTGTCCGTTTTTTGATTAGTCATTGAATGACGTTCAAATATATACGTGTGTAGCAATTGTTTTCAAATTCGGACAGCCGGAAGTAGGAACATCAGACGTTATAAAAAACATGCGCACCGTGCCCGGCCATCAGTTATAAGCCGGACAGCTGTGAGAAGGATGGAAGTGTCTAGAGATCACGTTCGGGGCTGTTTGCTTTACGACTTCAAAGTGGGCTTATCAGTAGCTGCATCAAGTCGCCGCATATGTCAAGCGTTTGGGGATAGTGCTGTGGATGAACGTACTGCAAGGCGTTGGTTTCGAAAATTCAAGTCGGGAGATTTGTCTCTCCATGATGAGCCTCGCAGTGGATGACCACAGGTCTTGAATGACGGAGTCCTGAAGGCGGCCATTGAAGAGGACAGTAGTCTAACGTGTGGTGAACTTGCAAGACAGTTTAACGTTTCCGATGAAACAGTTAGACTTCACCTGCACCGCCTAGGTAAGACGTACAAACTGAGCAAGTGGGTTCCGCAAACGCTGTTGGAGGTCCACAAGGGACAACGAATGGCAGCCTGCGTATTGCTGCTTTCTCGCCACCGTACCGCATCCTTATTCAATCGAGTGCTTACCAGTGATGAAAAGTGGGTTCTATACGAAACTCCCAAGCGTTCCAGACATTGGTTGTCTCCTCAGGTTGCTGTCCCTCACACCGCAAGACCGCCTATGAACCCACGCAAGATTATGCTTTGTGTCTGGTGGACAGGTCGTCAAGTGGTTCATTATGAACTGCTACCAACGGGCCAAACGGTCACTGGAGACCTATACTCGCAGCAATTGAAAC
>OZ038494.1:23878795-23883795 GCA_964036315.1 Acanthosepion esculentum | reverse complement strand
TAAAATTTGCTTAAGAAAAATTTCAAAATTGTCTTTTAAATAAGTTTTATTTTCCCATGTATTTTCAATCACAGCTGAGATCATCTTCAAGAGATGGTCTCAGTTGCTGCAGTGTATTAAGTATGTTTTTACAATTTGCTGTACCCAGACCAACAGTTTTTGAGTTCAGAACAGTTCTTCCCCTAGACCGGTTGACAACCAAGTGCTAGAGAACGAAATATTCCCCGTAGTTGTGGGTAAGAAGTGATGGATTTAATACCTTTTCTAGGGGTATTTATTTGAAATGGAACGCACCATCCTTGGTTCGAATTTGAAGTCGGAAAGCCGATATCAAATTCAGTTGTTATTATATGTAAACACGTAACCCTCCACGACGAACCAAGTTAGACAACGCCCCAAATCACAGTCACCTTCACATCCGGTCTAGGGATCACAGCGAGCAGAATCCAGGGCTTGTGGCATCTCCCACCAGGATTCGGTCTCATCGTGCTGGGTTACGACGTCGTTTGCGGGTGGACAAATTGATTAAGTGGCAGCCTTTCTTGCAACCAACGGAAACTTTTGTAAATTTATACGTTTAATGTGGTTATGTCTTCGCGAGATGCTTGTTTTTATTGGAGTCATTTTCCTTGACTTATAAACAAATGCTGGGACGAAGAAAGAGTTTGCTATACGGTCAAAAGTGAGCGACACCCAATGGTGATCGAACTCAATGCAGAACGAAAGGACTGGTCTGAAATCGATTGAAATCTGTTATTGCCCGGTCTTCATTTGTTTATGGGACTCTACAACTTCCTATCATTTGTACATTATATACAAAACGTTTGGTGACCAGATTCTAGATTTCGAAGTATCACATAAAAACTGAAGTTTACCTGCTTTTTTTCAAAACTAATTTATTAGCTCACTTCCGGTTTCCGTGTGGTTTTCTCTTCCTGAAGGGTTTTTATCACATATTCAATAATAATAATAATAATAATAATAATAATAATAATAATAATAATAATAATAATAACAGGTTTACAGACATATCATGTTGAAACACCGGTTCCCATACGATCACCAACAAAATCGACACCCTTATTATGACTTCCATCTGACCTCGAAGGTCAACCTCCGGAAATCGGAGCCAAGATTTTGTAGAGGAAGTTAAGCAACGTCGAACCTCGTCCGTACCTTGATGGGTGACTGCTTGGGAATATCAGGGGCTGTAAGCTTGGATGTGAGGGGGGGTGTAAAGGATAACGGCCCGAAATTGGAAAACGGAGAGCTGCGTTCCTGTTCCAGTCGAGTTCGTCATTTAAAACATGAATGTCGATAATTTTTTGCCAAAAAAAAGTGGATCTTCATCTGAAACAAATACTATATGGTCAAAGTGGCGTTCCTGCGTTGGTTTCCGTATCAAGTATGTTTGGCCCAGATACAACTGGTTTTGGTTTCAGAACTTTCAGTGCCCTAGACTGTTTGACAACCAAGGCTACAGAGCCAAATCTACCCCATAGTTATGTGGGTGAAGTGATAGATTCATTCTGTTAAATAATAGTTTGGCCGACTATTATTTTTTTTATTAAAAGTATATCTTGGATCCGACTTCCAGAGATTGATATTTAAGGTCAGATGGAAGCCATAATAAGGGGATCGATTTTAATTGGCTGAGCTAGTGTGGGAATGATTAGTAGAGAAAGATTTTTCAGGGAGTTGTTTCTTGACCGTCAAACGATGGAGACGTATTCTCTTTCGAGTCTGAAACGGCTCCCATTGAGGGGGATCGACCCCACTAGTTAGTTAGCATATGTCGACGTTAATAAAGTAGTTAAGTTTAAATTCTCTGTGTTGAAGTGTTTTTATCTCTGAACCCAAAATATTTACCGACCCCCGGCCAGGAGAAGAAGAGATAGAGAATGCAACAATACCATTCCTAAACAACGTCATTTGTTAGCATTTGAAATCAGTACATTATACCAGTTTCCGTTGTCATTTTAAAGAAGCACGTAACCCTCCTGTACGAACGAAGTCAGACAACGCTCAAATCCCAATTTTCTTTATATCCCGTCTAGAGTTCATACTGAGTAGAATCCAGGGTGTATGGTGTCTCTCACCAGGATCCGGTCTGATCCTGATCGGTTTCGACGTCGGTAGTTACTGATGGAGAAATTGGTAGCCTTTCTTACAACCAACGAAAACACTTGTAAATTTATACGTTGAATATGGTTCTGTCTTAATCAAAATGAGCTCATTTAAAGCAGCAATAACGATTCGCATTTGAAATAATAAAACTGATATTCATTTAAAACACGAATGTCGATAATCATTTGGCAAAACACAGTTGATGTTCATTTAAGGCAAGATCATTGATGACCATTTAAAACAATAGAACTAAGCACCCATTTCAAACAAAACTGATACACATTTAAAATTGATAAACCTTTAAAATTGATAAACCTTTAAAATTGATAAAACTTTAAAATTGATAAACATTTAAAATTGATAAACCTTTAAAATTGATACACATTTAAAATTGATAAACATTTAAAATTGATACACATTTAAAATTGATAAACATTTAAAATTGATAAACATTTAAAATTGATAAACCTTTAAAATTGATACACATTTAAAATTGATAAACATTTAAAATTGATAAACATTTAAAATTGATACACATTTAAAATTGATAAACAAATAAAATTGATACACATTTAAAATTGATACACTTTTAAAATTGATAAACATTTAAAATTGATAAACATTTAAAATTGATAAACATTTCAAATTGATACACATTTGAAATTGATACACATTTAAAATTGATAACCATTTAAAATTGATAAACATTTAGAATTGATAAACATTTAAAATTGATCCACATTTAAAATTGATAAACATTTAAAATTGATAACATATCTAAAATTGATAAACCTTTAAAATTGATAAACATTTAAAATTGATAAACATTTAAAATTGATACACATTAAAAAGTGATACACATTTAAAATTGATAAACATTTAAAATTGATACACATTTAAAATTGATACACATTTAAAATTGATAAACATTTAAAATTGATACACAATTAAAATTGATACACATTTAAAATTGATAACCATTTAAAATTGATAAACATTTAAAATTGATACACATTTAAAATTGATACACACCTAAAATTGAAACACATTTAAAATTGATACACATTTAAAGTGTCACAACATTTTGAACAGTAATATCAGTAATCATTTAAAATGACATCAATTCTTACCTATAAGAAAACTATTCTTACTCATTTAAAACAATAATATTGATAGTCATTTAAAGCAACAGAAACGGTGCTGATTAAGACAGCAATAATAATATTGAATAAAATACAAGAACCTTCAACTTCATTTCAAACCAGAAAACTGACGCATATTTAAAACCAAAGAAATTAGAGATTCATTTAAAAGAACACAATTGGCACACATTTGAACGAGGATTTTTTTTTTCTTTAATGCCATCTTCTTTCAGGACGTAAGGTGATCATGGTCAACATGATTTTTGGTGCCAAGAAGCCATCTGACATAAACCTTTTCTATAAGAAAAAAAGTGTTTTTGAGTCAATAATTTTAAAAAGAAGTACCGAAGTTTTCCAATTAATCGCCAAAATTCAAATTAACTGGTAAATGTTATCCGTAATACACTTTAGTAAACCTGATAATTAAGATGACATCAAAAAAATGAAAACCGAAACTCTACTGTTTGATATTCATAAATTTATCCCATCACATTTATCCTTTCACTAAGGAAGGAAACCAAACACATTGTTTTCACAGTTGGAAAGCAACTCCAACTAAAGACATCCCAATTGAATGCACCTATTCCATTGTACATGGTACTGCTGGAGTATCAAAAGGGTCTTAAATAACACCCATTATAGATAGATAGATAGATAGATAGATATGAACAGATTGAGATAGATAGATCGATAAGTAGATAGATCTGAATATATCACCAAAATTCAAATTAACTGATAAACTTTATCAGTAATACACTTTAGTAAACCTGATAATTAAGTTGGCATAAAAAATGAAAGCCTAAAATCTTCTGTTTGATATTCATAAATTTATCCCATCACATTTATCTCTTCACTATAGAAGGAAACCAAACACATTGAGAGCATTTTGTTATGCCAGTTGGAAAGAAACTCCAACTAAAGACATCCCAACTGAACGCACCTATTCCATTGTACATGATACTGCTGGAGTATCAAAAGGGACTTAAATAATATTGAACGTGATAGACAATCAACAAAGAGAAAATTTTTACTATAGTTCTTATGTTCCAGAAGGTTTTATTTCTGCTGTTAATTTATTAAATGATTTGATGGAAATACTTGCTTTACTTGGTATATTCAATCGGGTTATTTGTAAAGACTTAGGGTCTGATTGTTTTTGCAAAACTAGTATTTCTCAATAAGCAAAACAATATTTGTTGCTTTAAATAAGAATTGAGAGGATTCTACGAATTTATTTTGAGAAATATTACCATCGGTCAGTATGATATATACAGAAAAGAAATTTTAAAAATGCTTTTTTTCCCAAAAATAAGGCATTTCAGTGCAGTAAAAATGGAAGCTAATCAAGAAAATGTAAGGTTATTTTCAGATTCAGCGCCCCAAAATTAGCTAAAAATGATATTTGGTGTCTTGATAACATTTTTAAAAAATTAACCAGTGTTATTTTCTGGTTACCTGTAATTATCATTTCTTGAGAAATGACAATGGGATGGTTTCCCTTTGCCTTCTCTACGGTATAGAATTCCAAATTTTTCATTCTCTTAGATTGGTTGCTACCCAAAGCTAGGCCTGATTTTGAATTCGGTTTGCCAATTTTTTTCATCATTACATTCTTCGAAAACAACATTCGTTTCTCCTGTTTCAAAAAAATGATCTCTTTAGAAATTCAATTTCATCTGTGAATCTTTCACAAATACCATCTGCAATACATAAATTTCGAAGGCTAATTTT
>OZ038494.1:23801295-23873795 GCA_964036315.1 Acanthosepion esculentum | reverse complement strand
ATCTATCTATCTATCTATCTATCTATTATTGTATAATTATTATATCTATCTTATTCAATCCATATCTATCTATCTATCTATCTATCTATCTATTTATTATTCTATTAATATCTATCTTATTCTATCCATATCTATCTATCTATCTATCTATCTATCTATCTATCTATCTATCTATCTATCTATCCATCCATCCATCCATCTATTTATTCATATCTATATTATTCTATCCTTTATCTATCTATCTATCTATCTATCTATCTATCTATCTTATTCTATTCATATCTATCTATCTATCTATTCATATCTATCTTATTCTATCCATATCTATCTATCTATCTATCTATCTATCTATCTAATTCTATTAATATCTATCAATCTACCTCAAATTTCTCTCTCTCTCTCTATCTATCTATCTATCTATCTATCTCATTAATTTAATATCAATGATCAGTGCGTTTTCATTGCAGTCACTGGAACAAGGAATACAATATTTATGATCAGAATGATATCAGAAAGATCTGTTGGAATTATTAGATAACCATGAAATAGTTAGGAAGGATATTAGAATAGTCAGTCAGCAATACTTTAAAAAAAATCGCCTGCATAATGATAGAAAATGTATTCAATAAATATACACAAATAGAAAAGGCAGTACGACAAGGATGTGTCTTCTCACCTGACTAATTAGACCTATACAATAAGGGAATTAGAAGTTTTACCAGGATTAATTATTTGCGACAACAATCTTAACAATATAAGATATGCAGATGACACAGTTTTGATAGCAGACACAGAGATAAAACTGCAGGAACTCCTACAGAATGCAGTAAAGGAAAGCGAGAAGAAAGGACTATCCATCAATTACAAGATCATGGCATGCATGGGTGTTGTCAAAAGTGAAAAACCAACATGCAAATTACAAATTGGTGATACCAAAATTAAATATGTACATTATTTTAAATATGTGGGAAATGTTTGAACAGAGGAAGGAAAGCGCGAACCTGACATTCGTAGGTGAACTGGAACAGCGAAATATGCTTTCCAAAATATTAAGAAAACATGAATATTTATGTAATATCAGTCCTTCGTTAAAGCAGGGAATGTTGGTCAGTCTCCTCACAGATGAAGAATAGTCTTTAATTATGAAATGGACAAAGTCCGACAATCATTTTAAGACATTTTTATGTTTAACATTCTTTTTATAGATACAAATATTTAAGTAAATGCTCTGTTTGTAATAAACAGTATTCAGGCCGGTAAATGTTGTTTAATACTATTTATTATAAACAGAGCATTTATATATATATATATATATATATATATATATATATATATATATATATATATATATATATATATATATATATATATATATATATATATATATATATATATATATATATATATATATATATATATATATATATATATATATTAAGACATTTTTATGTTTATACATTCTTTTTATAGATACAAATATTTATATTTATTTTAAATATTTTCTAGATACGAATATTTGTGGCCTAATCGGTTAAGGCACATCAGGCTAAATGACGGTTCCGTATAGGATACAGGTTCGATTCTTGTCGGAGGATGAATATTTTCTATGAAAATTTCTTGAACATTCAGGCGGGTAAATGTTGTTTAATACTGTTTATTATAAAACAGAGCATTTACTTAAATATTTGTGTTATAAAAAGAATATATAAACATGTATTTAAGCAACAATAATATGGTTCTACAGAAGGATGCTGAGATTACCATGGGCCAAGCATGCGAGGGACGGTGAAGTTTTAAAAAAATGTAATCAAAAAGACTTTTTTTCCTAGCTTTAGAGAGTCGCAGTTGAAATTACTAGGGCACATAATGAGGAAAGACTGCTTGGATAATTTGATACTCACAGGACATATTGAAAGCAAGAGGAATAGATGAAAACAAACATATAACCTACCTGGCGTGTTTGAAGATAGCAGAGCAGAGAAGTTTAGGGGAGATACCAAAAAGACAACATTTATTAAGAGCTACATAGGACAGGAAATGGTGGAGAGTTATGAATGTCAACGTCTTGAAAAGACACAGCACATAGATGCAGAAGATAGTGTGCGTTTCCTACTCTGTTCCTGTACACTTGTGCGTATGCGTGTTTATAAAAGCGTGACTGTGTGCTTCGACCAAACATTGTTTTCTTTTATTATCCACACGCTGTTCAACTGTCCTGGGTATGACGATAAACTACACCCGGTAGCAAGGCCTTTGATTGGTAGGTTTCGAGAACAGTGGAACCAACTCTTAATTGGTGTTTTTCCGAGATGTCCACTGGCCCGAGGTGGTAGCACATGTTAGGATCTCAGCTTTAGGCAAATAGTGACCCACCCCCAAGCTGGGGTCAAAACACTATGAAAGCATACAAATAGTTTTTTATAGTAAAAATACCAGCAACAACGTTTTGAAAAAAATATTACCTGCAATATATATATATATATATATATATATATATATATATATATATATATATATATATATATATATATATATAAACCGGAATTTATAAACAAGGATCATACCATTCATTAACGGATTCGAGGTTGATTGTATTTTATTATTAAATATTGTTTGCGAGAGTGATTCTTGCCGTATAATTATCTTCATTATTTGTTTTTCGTATGAATGATTTACGTTATATAAATTGAACACGCACCACATAATTGATATATATATATATATATATATATATATATATATATATATATATATATATATATATATATATATATGTATTACCAGTAATAGATTATTAAAAAATAAAATATTATTACCAATACATTCGACTCCCGACAAAAACCCTCTTTACAAAAGTACGGCGATGAAACCTGAGCTACAAACTGATGTCTTACAAAGAATATATATTCTATTCATACAAACCTATCCTAAATGTAGGTGTTGATATACCGTAAAACAAAATAAACCAAAGAAGACTCTCAATAAAAAACCTCTTTACAAAAATACGTCAATGGAACCTGATCTTCAAACTGATTCTTTAACAAAAAATATATATTCTATTCATAGGAACATATCCTAAAATCTTTGGAGCTGTTGCTAATTCTTCTTCAGCTTCTTTTGTAGAGGTTTCTTCAGCATCATCATCAATCATCATTTTTGCCCATATGGGACTTTCTCCTCCTACTTTTACTGTAGGCTCACCCAATGCTTTCTTGGCCTCTAAGTTGTTTGTATTTTGGTTTTTTCTTCATCTATATATTGAAGACGAACAATTTCCTTACTCATGGGGTAAATTAATTGAAAAAATAATTTTCAATTTACCAAAAATAATATCTCAATTTGAAGTTGTTTATACAATTTGAAGTTGTTTATTCTTATTTTGAAGTTGATTGTTTTTAGGTTTTTGACATTTTCTCAATTTGAAGTTGATTAATCCATTTTGAAGTTGATTAATCCATTTTGGAGTTGATTAAATTTTTTACTTGAAAATAAGTCAATTTTGAAGTTGATTATTATCATTTTGAAGTTGAAAAGGTATAGTAATTTTGCAGTTGAAATGACTAGATGTAACCGGAAGTCTATGCTAACAGTTTCTTCTCTCGCACTTCTCACTTGTTGAACTCGCTTCCGGTTTCTTGCCTCCCAGCCAACTTTGATCATCAAAAATTTTAATCATTATCTTCTGCCTTCTTTAATTCCTTTTCTTGTATTGTTCTCTCTCCTCAGTATATTTGTTTTTCTCATATTTTTAACACTCACTAAACCCTTGTGTCTTAGTGGCTTTATTGCTTTGCTTGGGGTGAATTGATTACAAAACATTTCCTTTAATTCCGCACACCGCATTCTTTTAATTTCTTTTTTACTTTCTTCTTGTTTGCATTAATCTTTATTAATTTCTTTTTTCTTTCATTTTCTCTCTTTCTTTCCTTTCCTTTTCTTTCTTCTTTCTTTCCTCTCTTTTCTTGTTTTTCTTTCTTTCTATTTTCATTCATTCACCCTTCTTTCTTTTTTTTCCTAAATTTCTTTACCTCTGGATATGCTGTCCTTTTCATTTTGATTTGTTTTACGTCTTTTCTTACTTTCTTTCATTCATTCTTTCTTTCTTTCTCTCATTCATTCTTTCTTTCTTCCTTTCATTCTTTCTTTCATTCTTTCTTTCTTTCTTTCATTCTTTCTTTCTTTCTCTCATTCATTCTTTCTTTCTTTCTTTCATTCTTTCTTTCATTCTTTCTTTCATTCTTTCTCTCATTCATTCTTTCATTCTTTCTTTCTCTCATTCATTCTTTCATTCTTTCTTTCTTTCTTTCTCTCATTCATTCTTTCTTTCTTTCATTCTTTCTTTCTTTCATTCTTTCTTTCTTTCTTTCATTCTTTCAATGGAATTTTTTCTTTCTTTTTCTTCTGCTTACACTTATTCTTTATCTCTGTTTTTTTCACTTTTTTATTTCAATCTTAATTTCATCCTTTCTCTCTTTTTATATCAGTCTGCTATTTCATTCTTCATTTTTTCATTCTCTGGGATTTTCATTCATTCTTTTTCTTTGACTGGCACTGATTCTTATTTTATTCTTATTCTTTCCTTTTTTCTTTTTCTTTTTTTTTTTTTTTGCTTAATGCCATTTTTTAAATCATATTCTTTATTCTGGGATTGTTCTCTCTGTTTCCTTCTCTTTTTATCGAATTCATCTTTTATCAATTCACCCCAAGAAAGACGATAATGACACTAAGACGCAAGGAGCTCCTGGGAAGAAAAATAATGAATAGACTTTAGAAGCAACCAATCCCAAACGAGAAACAAGGGATAAACCCTCCTGGATAAACCTCAACTCCCGTTCAAAAGACCGGAGAGGATTGTGAACCGGGCGATAGATGAATCTATTTACTTCTACTAAAGAGAATAAATAAATAGTAAATAAAACTAACCCGGCCGTTTGTCTCGAAAAGGACCTCCAATTGGCTGTCAACTGGGGCAGGAATTGGCTGGTTAACTTTAATGTCTCAAAAACAAAATTGCTCTCTATTACTCACAAGAGAGAACCATCCCTGCCTCCCATTAGAATATCTGACGCTCAACTCCACGACAGCACCTCTTTGCAACTGCTTGGTCTCACATTGACTGCTGACCTGAGATGGAACGAATACATTGAGTCCACCACAAGGAAAGTCGGCTCCCTGTGCCGCGCCAGGAAATTTTTCACGCCGGAGTCAATCCTTCAGATTTACAAAACAACCATTCGCCCTTGCATGGTGTATTGCTACCATATATGGTCTGGATCCCCTTCTGTTTGTCTCAAGGTCCTCGATAAAATCCAAAGACGAATATGCAATGTAATTGGCCCTGATCTGGCATCTCGTCTGCAGTCGCTCTCTCACAGACGTGCCGTCACCTCCCTCTGTCTCTTTTTACAAATACTTTCATGGTAACTGATCCGATGAGCTGCTTTCGCTGGTTCCCAGACTTCATGAATTTAAGCGTTCAACTAGGCTGGCATCTCGCTCTCACCCTTTCACTGTCGAAACTGTTAGATGTAGCCGTCTCTTCTACTCCAATAGCTTCATGTCTCGCACCTCTCGCCTGTAGATTCTACTTTGGATTTTATCAAGATTCTCTAAATAGTTACCAGGATCACCAGACATTATGTGGCAGCAATATTCAAACATGAAAGAATGGTAGACATATTATCTAATTATGTTCCTTATCTGTTTCAACCAGTTCTATCTATCTATCTATCTATCTATCTATCTATCTATCTATCTATCTACCGTGAATTTTTCAGATTCATGTTTATTCATCTCTATCTATCTACCGTGAATTTTTCAGATTCATGTTTATTCATCTCTATCTATCTACCGTGAATTTTTCAGATTCATGTTTATTCATCTCTATCTATCTATCTATCTATCTATCTATCTATCTATCTATCTATCTATCTATCTATCGATGTTCCTTATCTGTCGCAACAGTTCTATCTATCTATCTATCTATCTATCTATCTATCTATCTATCTATCTATCTATGTTCCTTATCTGTCCCAACCAGTTCTATCTATCTATCTATCTATCTATCTATCTATCTATCTATCTATCTATCTATCTATCTCTTTATTATCTATCTACCGTGAATTTTTCATATTCATGTTTTTTCATATCTATCTATCTAATTATGTTCCTTATCTGTCCCCAACAGTTCTATCTATCTATCTATCTATCTATCTATCTATCTATCTATCTATCTATCTATCTATCTGTTGAAACTTGACTAATGCATGGAATAATAATGCAAACACAAAATGTAGTTAGAATAAAATGTATTGAAACAAGAAAGTGTACACAATATTTACATATAGTCTTTTGTATATTCCTGGGAAGACCGTTCCTGGAGAATGTGTTGACGAAGTCGCAGTCGGGCAGAGTCTCTAGTTGGATCTCTTGATTTGCCTCCCTGTCTTCCGGTACCAACCATATTTATATCGCCGCTATGCAAATTAGGTGGATCCTACCACAACACTATCTATCAGCCTTTTTACATATATATATATATTGTACACACACACACACACATATATATATATATATATATATATATATATATATATATATATATATATATATGGTAAAGGTAAAAAAAATCTGTTCTTATATAATCCAAGTGGATCCTAATAATATAAAATATTAAAATAGATTATTATTTAAAATGAACACTTGAAAAAAATAAGTTGAAATTAAAATGTTTTGTTTCAAAAATCAGGGAATACACGTCAATAAAATCTTTAAGATATTATTTATAAAATTAAAGCAAGAAATACATTGCCAATTAAGTATGTCTCTATCTCAGATAGGGCTCAGAGATAAGTAGCTCGACTAGACACGTTAATTTTATTTCATTTATTTTCTTCCTTTGTTGGCTTGTTTGCCCAGGTGTTGCCTTTTAGATTGATTGTTTAGACATTAAATAGCACCGAATGTCTACTCTTGGTTTTAGCCTTGCGGTTCAACTGCAGAGACTGCATTTCTTGTCAAAAAAGATAAACTAACATGAAGATGAGAGGAGCTGTGTATGGGAGAAAAGCGAGCCATTTTGAAGGCGGGAAAAGAACATCGATCATACTCATTGGACAAAATTGAGCATAGTCAACACAACAATTTGGAATGTCCCGAAAAAGAAAGAAACTACCGGTGTACTGAGTAACATATCCCAGAAAAACAACAGCAGTTGATGACGGAAACATTGTGACAGCTGTGAGGAAATAAACTCTGAAACAATAATTAGTGACATCATCACGGTGCAGGAGTGAAAGTTTTCCTATCCGGTGTTCGAAGAAAACTTCGAGGCTAGAGATAGAAAGGCTGGATGCAAACCACTTATCGGCAGCAAGAATCGGAAAGCCAGATTTAAATTTGCAAGGAAGTACAGAGATGAGTGACAAGAGTTTTTGGAATTAAATATTATGGACTGATGAGACCAAGATTAATCTCTACCAGAAAGATGGAATTGCCAAATTGTAGAGAAAGAAAGGATCTACTTATAATCCAATGCATATAAGCTCATCTGTGAGGCATGGCTTTGGCTTGTATGGCTGATCTGGAGCAGGTTCATTTATATCTGATGATGGTAGCGGCAGAATGAATCAAGTCTACAGAAATATAATACGAACAGGGAGGCACGGTGAGCAGTGTGGAGTAATGGATAGCTCGGATTGAAAAATCGGAGAGCCGAGTTCGAGTTCCAGTCAAATCCATTACATTTACTTACGTGCTAATACCCTTGGGAAAGGTATGAATCCTCTTCTTCTCCCTCCAGCTATGGGTAAGTAGACTGGGTTCTATAGCCTTGGATGGCAAATGGTCATTTTTTTCTTTTTGTGTGAGTTCGAATACCTCGTCGTCAATTTGTTGTCGACGAGGGAGAATTTTTCTTTTTTCTTTCTTTCCCGTGTGAGTTCGAATTCCTCGTCGCCAATTTGTTGTTGACAAGAGGGAGACTTTTGTTTCGATTTCGTTCCCGTGTGAGTTCGATATCCTCGTTGCCAATTTGTTGTCGACGAGGGGGAATTTTTCTTTTTTTTTACTTCCGTGTGAGTTCGATATACTCGTCGCCAATTTGTTGTCGACGTGGGGGAATTGTTCTTTTTTCTTTCTTTCCCGTATGAGTTCGATATCCTCGTTGCAAATTTGTTGTGGACAACGAGGGAGAATTTTGATTCGTTATTCCTTCCCGTGTCAGTTCGTATCCTTCGTCGCCAATTTGTTGTCGACGAGGGGGTATTTTTCTTTTTTCTTCCCGTGTGAGTTCAATATCCTCGTTGCCAATTTGTTGTGGATTCCGGGATGAAATCCGATATCAATAAATAAGAAACGCCAGGAATAGATAAGGAAAATAATAATACAAACTGGTAATACGGGTTAGTAGATCCAGGAATGCGGGTTAGTAGCAATAATATATATACAGTCTTGGTATTGAAGTATCGCGGTATGACTCCTTACTGAGTCTAGTTGCTCGTGACGATGACTCTTGTGCTACCCTCCTCTAATACTACTCTCCGGGTATTCACTGGCGGTAGTATATGTATATCTCGGTTGAGTCCATTTGTGTGAAAAAGGGGAGCCCCCTAACACTTAATAACTCAAAAACGAAGGATTTGTGAAGATATATTTAGATGGACTTTTGTCCTTTTTTGGGGGTGAGGAATCCACCTCAAATTTTGTAAAATAATTTTAATACTCCCTGTAACTATAAAGGGTGATTGAAAAGTAACTCCCCATTTTAAAAGATTTATAGTTCATGGATTAACTATAATCTTTGCAAGAAATGGATGCGAGAGGAAAGCGTTTAGCGTGAGATTTTATTTAAAATTCGATATGCGCACCAGATTTCGCTACCAGCTTCCAGAACTGCCCATGAATCTCATCATGTGACTTCACCAGGATCTCTTGTGATATGGAAGACTTAACGTCTTGTATTCGCCCTTCAATTTCTTCCAAAGTCTTGGTTTGGTATCGTAGACTTGCTCCTTTAACCAACCCCAAAGAAAAAAGTCTCACGGTGTTAAGTCAGTACTACCTAAAATAGGGCGTTACTTTTCAATCACCCTGTTCTCGATAGTCGATTGAGCACTATAGAAAAAGGGTAATTTTAAAAACAATGGCTGGTGCTTTTATTAAAGCATTTTGGCTGCTGGTGTTTGTATACGTCTCGTACATAATACGTTTAAAATTTCCCTTGCGTCTAGATGTTAGAGGTACAATCTCTGACTGATGCCAAATCGGTCGAGTTTCGAACTCGGTTTGAAGCAGTCGGACGTCTTACTACACTGATGAGCTGTGATACAGCGAAACAGTTTTGTATGTGGATGCCTATATATATATATATATATATATATATATATATATATATATATATATATATATATAATGGAAGTATAATGATTGAATCGAAATATGTGTGTCTGTATTTGTGTGCGTGCGTGCGTGTCTTAGTATTTAAGGCGAAAGTAATCTCGATTGTAAGATCATTCGGTACGGAATTACCAGGCAAAGGGGGATTATCGTAAAACCTCCTGTACATTGAGGCAGAAACCACTTCTGCGTCGTGCCGTACTAACAAAAATACATTCGCTTCAACAAACAATCCCGCTGTTGCATTCGCCGAAACGTAATTGATACACGACGCTGACGTCACAAGACGCTGAGGCATATATTTCGTTTTGTCTCTGTGCCGTGTTCCTTCAGGACGTGGCAGAACATGGCTCCCTGAAGGAATTAGCAAACAACAAAAACATATATATATATATATATATATATATATATATATATATATATATATATATATATATATCATGAAATGAATAAAGTCCGACAATTATTTTAAGATATTTTTATGTTTATACATTCTTTTTATAGATACAAATATTTAAGTAAATGCTCTGTTTTATAATAAACAGTATTAAACAACATTTACCGAGAAGTTTTCGTAGAAAATATTCTACGGTGACTTCTATGATAGCGGGAAAGGAGAGATAGGAATGATTTTAAATTTATTTTTATTTTTATTATTTATCTTTATTATTATTTTTATTAAGTATTGTAATAAAAATAAATTCATTAATATAATTACCACAATTTGAAAGTGTTACTTGAAGAGTATAACATTTCTAATAACTTAATAGCTATACATGTTTAACCCTTAGGAGACAACAGGGCCAATCTATCATACCAGCCAATCAGATTGCTTCTTACATTTCTGGACCTTTTAATGGTGGCTTCTATGATAGTTTGTGTATTCTGTGATTTTACATCAATTCTTTTTTGTTCCAAGTGAGGGCTTGTAAAAAGTCTTCTTGAAACTGAAACTCCAAATGAGGCTCCATCTCCAAAAGGTCAAATGCTGAAACTTTACAAGTTAATAATTTGATACATGTTTTAAATGCTATGTAATTTTTATTTGTAAACTAGCTTAAAAGCCACTCTATCAGGTAGCATTTAAGATAGCTCCTGCAGAGGACTCTTGATTGGGAATTCATCACAATAGGTAGTAGGGGGGAGTAGATGCGATGGGCAAAAATGAACTACAGAACTCAAAATCGATCACTGCATTTAAGTATTACATTAATATTTAAGCTTACCTTTTAAAAGTTCAACAATAATTCTTCTGCCACCACTAAATTTAAAGACAGTTTGATGTACATAGTTCCTTACTTTCTATACAAACATTTATTTTTATTTCATGGGTGACTTTTGCTGGATTTTGCAATTAATTTTGATTATTCCCAATAAATAGATAGATACTAGCTTAAAAGCCCTCCCTATCGGACGGTATTTAACCTAACTCTTATGGAGGGTTCTTGATTGGGCCTTCGATTTGTTCAGGAGTTTGAGAATCCATAAGTCTTTGCATATTTTCAGCATTGGAAGCTCTCCTGGCTGCCGTTTGATCTGGGTCTTTATATGCACGGGATTTTGTTTCCTTGGCCTTTTTTATGGTAATCTGGTCCTCTATTGGCGAAGACTGCTTTTTGCTACGCACAATACGGTCGTTTTCGACAGGCAATAATAAATCACAGAACTCAAAATTAATCGCTGCATTTAAGCATTGCATTTATATTTAAACTCACCTTTTAAAGGTTCTTCTGTCGCCATTTAATTTAAAGACAATTTGATGTACGTACTTTCCGTACAAACAATTACTTTTATTTCTTGGGTGCCTTTTTTATTTTATATATATATATATATATATATATATACATGCAAAATATATTTTTATAGTAAAAATACAGGCAATATATTTTCATACAAAAAGCAAATTACCAGCAATACATTTTTTTAAAGAGACAAAAAAATATTACCAATAATACATTTTTGTATTTCTGTAAAGAAATTACGAATACGTCGAAGAAAATTATATTTCGGCATTAAATGACTCATAAGGTGTTGATATGCCCTTAAACAAACCATCAAACGTAAAGTCCTCTTTTATTTAGTATCTAATGTATACAATGGTATATATATATATATATATATATATATATATATATATATATATATATATATATATATATATATATATATATATATATATATATATAACAACAATAGCTTAAACGCCACCAGCGAAGTGTTCTTGATTGAGTCTTTGGCTATTTCAGGTGTTTGAAAGTTCCTAAATCTTTGCCTATTCTCAGCATTGGAAAGTCTCCTGGCTGCCGTTTGATCTGGGTTTTCATTTGCATGGGGCTTTCTTTTCCTCGCTGCAGCCTTGGCTCTTTTGATTGCAATCTGGTCCTCTGTTGGCGGTGATTTCTATTTGCGAGGCATACTGCTGCCATATGCGATAGGCAACAATTATCTACGGAAGAACTCAAAATTGATCACTGCATTCAATCATTGCATTAATATTTAAGCTTACCTTTTAAAAGTTCAACGATAATTCTTCTACTGCCACTTAATTTAAAGACAGTTTTATGGACGTAGGTCCTTACTTTCCGTACAAACAATTACTTTTATTTCATGGGTGACTTTTTTATTTTAAACTAGCTTCTACAGAAGGCTCTTGACGAGTCCTTCGAATTGTTCTGGAGTTTGAGAGTCCTTAAGACTTTGCCTATTCTCGGTATTGGAAGCTCTCCTGGTTGCCGTTTGATTTGGGTTCTCATTTGAACGGGACTTTCTTTAATCGCTGCAACCTTGGCTCTTTTGATTGCAATTTGGTCCTCTGTTGGCGGAGATTTCTATTTGCGAGGCATACTGCTGCCATATGCTGCTACAATATACTAGCTTAAAAGGCGCCCTATCGGTCGACATTTAAGCTATGGGCCTTTAGCTTGTTTAGGAGTTTGAGAGTCCCTAAGCCTTTGCATATTCTCAGCATTGGAAGCTCTCCTGGCTGCCGTTTGATATGGGTTCTCATTTGAATGGGTCTTTCTTTTCATAGCTGCAACCTTGGCTCTTTTGATTGCAATCTGGTCCTCTGTTGATGGATACTTCTTTTTGCGAGGCATACTTCTGCCATGTGCGATAGGCAACAATAAACTACAGAAAAACTCAAAATGGATCGAAGCATTTAGGTATTGCATTAATATAGGGTGACCCCCCAAAAAACGGGAACTTTTTAACAATCCAATAAACAAGAGTGATGGAAGAAAAATATTTAATTCATAGTAATTGAAACCTTAAAACATGCCATTTAAGAAACAATGATGGAATTTTAATTATTTTTAAAATTACGTCCTGTAGATGGCGTCCTCCTGTACGAATGCTTTCTTGAAATCTGCTGTTGAGATTCCTCATTGACTGCTGCAACATCTCATTTGGATACTGTAAATTTCATTCTCGTTACTAAAATGTTGACTTACAAAAAAATTCGTCGCAAAAAATCACGAAAACAATCGCAATAATGAAAAATGGCAACCTAAAATTTCAGGATTGCTGGTCCAGATCCGGCCCGGAATGTTTTTAATTTGCTCAGGCAATCGGCCTATCTCCAAAATGGTATGCTATTTTTGGCTACAGTTTTAGGAGTAATTAGAAAAATTTTGACACACTGACATTCACGTTTTTTTTCTTTTATATATAGATGATGGGGTTTAGAAAAATGTTGAGGTAGATATTAAGAAAATTGTTGATATTCTTAGAATTAAATTATTATTGGCATTATCTGTTTGATTTTTCATTTTTTTTTATCAATTCACCCCAAGAAAGGCGATAATGCTACTCAGATGCAAGGGGCTACTGGGAATGAAAGAGAATGAAAGACGTTTAGAAAGAATATGAGACCCAATCCTAAAGAAAAAAAATACCGCAACTCCTTTTCAAAAGACCGGGGAGGAGTGTGACCAGGAGTTTGATACTCCTTGGAATGCATAATGAGGGAAGAGGGCTTGGATAACTTAACACTCACGGGACATGGTAAGAGAGATAGGAGAAGGAAGCCATATACCTATCAGATGTGCTTGCGTGAATGGTTGGAGGAACGAGGCGGGAAACGTAGCAAAATTAAAAAACTATTACGAGACACAAGGGAAGCTTTCGAGAGACATGATCGTCGATGTCGCATAGAAGAAGAAGAAGAAGAAGAAGAAGAAGAAGAAGAAGAAGAAGAAGAAGAAGAAGATGAAGAAGAAGATGAAGAAGAAGAAGAAGAAGAAGAAGAACCACTTCGTTTATGTACTAGCAAAATATGCACTTTAATCAGGTATATATTTATATCTCTTCAAAAATCGTAAATTTGTCCGCCATTGGCTCCTTATTTGTTAACTGTAGAAATACCAACTCCAGTAATACACCCAGAAAATTAAGGGAGAATGTCAGAAGTGGAGGGGTAGAAAAGAAAAATGCAAAGAAGAAGAAGACCAAATTTCTAAAAGAATAATTTGAAAAACTGAAGAAAATTTCGGAATGGGCATGAGAGACAAAGAGGTAAAACAGAGGCATGAAAGAGAAGACGGGAAATAAAGAAAGAGAGAAAACGAGAGAAAGCGATGTAAAGACAAAAAAGAGAAAAAGACAAGGTGATAAAGTGAGAAAGAAAAGGAGTAAAGGTAGGGGGAGAAAGGGAGAAAGAGAGGAATAAAAAGAAAAAGTGATAGAGGTAGAAAAGAAAAAAGATGAAAAGAGATGGAGAAAAGGAGGGCGAAAGAAAAGGGAAGAGAAATTACTAGAGAAAAAGGCGGGAATTGAGAACGTAAAAAGTGAATGAGAAAGAGAAAAAGGCGGGAATTGAGAACGTAAAAAGTGAATGAGAAAGAGAAAAAGGCGGGAATTGAGAACGTAAAAAGTGAATGAGAAAGAGAAAAAGGCGGGAATTGTGAACGTAAAAAGTGAATGAGAAAGAGAAAAAGGCGGGAATTGAGAACGTAAAAATTGAATGAGAAAGAGAAAAAGGCGGGAATTGAGAACGTAAAAAGTGAATGAGAAAGAGAAAAAGGCGGGAATAGAGGGCAAAAATGGGAAAAAGAAAGAGAAAAAAGGGGAAATTGAAAGTGCGGAATAAAAGGATAAAAGCAAAAAGAAAAAAGAGGCATGAGATGGTGAAAAGAAGGGGAGGAGAAGGGAAATTCCCGAAAGAGAGGAAGAAATGTAGAGGCATTCATAAAGAGCCTTAGAGAAAGATAATGAGATCAAGAATAACAGAGAGAGAGAGAGAGAGAGAGAGAGAGAGAGAGAGTAAAAGAAAGAAAAAGTATAAGAAGGAGAGACAGAAAAAGAGCGAGAAAGAAAGAGAGAGAAAGAATTAGAGATGGGAATATTATCGACAGTTCTGAGATTAATTTCTACTTTTTGTCCTTGTGCTTTTAGTCCTGAGGCGAAGCTTGTAAAAATGAGACGGCACTCTTCGGTACAGATTTTAATCACTGTCTCCAGAACTTATGTCAATGATTTCCAAGAAGATAGTAGGTTCTTGCTCGATTCCAAGCGGAAAGGACAAAGAATGGAAATAACTAAAGCACCAAGCAGAATAAGCATAACGAAAGCGGGGGAGGGGGGGGAGGGAAACGAGCCAAAAATAAAGTAAGAAAAAAAAAGACTAGCAAAGCCGTAGAACAATAAAAAAAATAAAATAAACGAAAAAATATACCTAAAAAATAAAAATAAAAATATATATGTCAGAATGCAAAAACAATAAAAGGGGGCGCTAGATACGGATGATTTTGTTTCGTGAAATAGCGGGAAAGTTACCGCAGGAAAATGATGTAGGTAGTTGATTGACATAGTGGATATAATGGTATCTAGCTTTGAAGACAAGAATAAAAAGCTCTTTCCATTAATCATCTGAGAGACCCCTGTCTTCCTTCCATCAGCATGGCTGATGCTAACCTCCAGGTGAGTGAATTGTTGCGCTTTCTCGATTGGATTGTCAGGAGTCGATTCACTGGGTCGGACAAGACAATCTTGTATATATATATAGGTCTATCCTTAAATTATTACTGCCACATATGGTCCAGTGTCCCTGATATATTTTTAGAGGTTCTTGATAAAATCCAAAGAATAATTATTTACCTGGCATATCGACTTCAGTCATTTTCTTACCTTCGCAAAGTTGCTTTCTTTTGCTTTTTCTATTGGGTTGGCTTTGGTTTGGTTTGGTTTGGTTTGTTTTACGGCATATCAACCTCACTGGGTCATTTAATGCCGAAAAAGAATTTTTATTTCTGGTAATATTTTTTATTCAAGAATGTATAGCTGGTAACGTCTTTTATCCTCAAAAATTTATAGCTGTTAATAGTATTTCTTTCAAAAACGTATAGTTGGTAATATTATTTTTCCAAAATGTATAGCTGGTAATATTATTTTTCCAAAATGTATAGCTGGTAATATTATTTTTCAAAAATGTATAGCGGGTAATATTATTTTTCCAAAATGTATAGCTGGTAATATTATTTTTCCAAAATGTATAGCTGGTAATATTATTTTTTCCAAAATGTATAGCTGGTAATATTATTTTTCAAAAATGTATATCTGGTAATATTATTTTTCCAAAATGTATAGCTGGAAATATTATTTTTTCCAAAATGTATAGCTGGTAATATTATTTTTCAAAAATGTATAGCTGGTAACATTATTTTTTCCAAAATGTATAGCTGGTAATATTATTTTTCAAAAATGTATAGCTGGTAATATTATTTTTTCCAAAAAATGTATAGCTGGTACTTTTTTTCAAATATGTATAGCCTGCAACACTATTCTTTCAAAAAAAAATATAGCCGGTAATATTTTTCCAAAATTGTACAGCTGGCAACATTATTTTTCAAAAAATGTATTATCAGAGGCCTTGCTGTTGGACGTAGTTTATCGTCATACCCAGGACACGGATGTAGTTTATCGTCATACCCAGGACGCGGATATAGTTTATCGTTATACCCAGGACATGGCCAAATCTTGGGAGTTAACTATTTGCCCATAGCTGGGACCCTAACAGGTGCTAGCACCCCGGGTCAGGGTGAACCTGGGGAACACCTGCAATTAAGAGTTGGTTCCACACTCTTCAAAACCTCCGGATCAGAGGCCTTGTTGTTGGATGTAGTTTATCGTCTTGCCCAGGACTCGGATGCAGTTTAACGTCATACCCAGAACGGTATTGGGTTAGGGAATAAATCGTAAGCATTTTTTTTTTTTAAGTAAAAAAGCTTTGGGAAGCCAAACATTTGGTGAATATCTTAGAACAACAATTTGTTATCGTTATTCTAACATTTACATATATGTATGATTTTTGTTCATTTCATTACTTTTTGGTTCTATTTCAGACCCTTAAAATGGAACGTCAAATCATCAAAACTGCTCCTTTTCGACACCTTTTACTTTTTGTATATAATCGAGGAGTTAACGCCGCCAAAGCAGCTCGTGAGGTTTGTGATGTGTATAATGTTATGGTGACCTGTCTACATTAAAATGAACTCTTCCTCCTTCATAAATACTAACCTGCGAGACTTCCTAAGGAAAGCAGTCGGGACGCAGTGTAAGCTCACAGTTCGGACGGACACTTCTATCTGCTGACTAATAACACTTTTATTTTGTATATATCTGTTATTTCAATACACTTGTTCAACCTACCTTCTTCTTCCCTGGCTTTCTTTCTGGTCCCTAAAAGGCCACAGCATATAGAGATGGTGCAGTGCCTCAAAGTACCGCCCGACGTTAGTTTTCGTGCTTCGGAAAAGGAAATTTTGTGCTGGAGGATGGGAAGCGCCCCGGTGGACCAGTTGAGTTTGATGAGTGATTAAACCAGTTTCTTCATAAAAATTCACGTTAGACGACCAGAGACTTGGTGAAACAGATGAATTGCGATCACAAAACTATGGTAAATCATCTACATTCAATAGAGAAGTTTCAGAAACTTGGTTCATGGCTGCTACACGCGTTGAATGGCCACAGCAAGAATCAACGCGGAACAATTGCAGCCGGTTTGATGGCTCGGCATCGCACAACATAGTGTCATAAACAGCGTTTCCTTTATCGCATTGTCACTGGCGATGAAAAATGGTGTCTTTACGTCAATATGAAGCAGAGTAAAGAATGGCTCAGTTTCAATAAGCAAGTGACACCTCGAGCAAAACAAGACCTTAATTCTCGAAAGACCATTTTGTGTGTATGCTGGGCTGACTGGGAAGACATAATTCATTATGAATTGCTTGGGCAAAACCAAACGGTAAATGCCGAGCTCTACGTTCAACAACTGCACCGTCTCCGTGTAGCAATTCAGCAAAAAAGACCGAATCGGTGACAGAGTGTTCTTCTTCAACACGACAACGCCCGTCCTCACATCGCCAATGTGGCCAAAACCGTTATTCAAGCATTTCGATGGGAAGTGTTGACTCATCCTCCGTACTCGCCAGAATACCATCAGAATTTCATCTTTTTCGATCTCTCTTGAATGCTTTACGTGGTGTAGCGTTCAATAAATACTTCCATGGTAATTGTTCGAATGAGCTCTTCGTACCTAGATTTTATAATTTGGCAAGAAGGTCCCGTCAATTTACAATTGAACTGGCTAGTTGTAACCGTAAGTTTCTTGCTAACAGTTTTTTTCAATCCCACTTCTCGCTTCTGGAACTCTCTTCCGGCTCCAGGGTTTCCGCTAACATTGATCTTCAAACATTTAAATTCGATATCAATTGTTATTTAATGTCTTTCTGATTACTCTTCTATTGTTCTCGCTCCATAAATCCCGATTTTTTTACGTTGCAACAGCGCCGTGATGCCACAGCGTGGCGAGGTTTCGAGACCGCCATTAGAAAGTTCTGCACCTCAGTAGCTTTATGGCCATTAACGCACGAGGTGCTTAGTAATCGACATGTCTTTACAATACGATCGTCCAGCTACTATTGTTGAGAGCTTTCGCGCCGGCCACAAAGCCAAGGAAATCATTTAAATACTACAAGAAACCATGATGTATGACCTTGTAAAGACATATGGGACCCCAAATGACTACGAGAATTTCAGTCCAGAATGCAAGACTCATAAGAAGCGTCTTGCGCAACCAGGAAGCCCGTGTTCGTCGCCGACATTGCCGAGGTTGTGAAGGAGAACCCCCAACAAAAGCATGAGAAAAATCGCCAAGGAAATGGGCACGAGCAGGCGAAAAAATCGGGCCTATTGTCAAGGTCTTGAATTATAAATCTTATGTGTTCAAGAGGCGCCACTTGCTCACTGTACTACTGGTCGCCTGACTTATTCCCCGCCCAGCTAATAATTAAACTGCCATACCCTCGACTATTATGTGTGGGGCGTCTTGGAGAGTGAGGTGCACATGAGGCCCTACAACACTAATGAATCTCACAAGACAGTTGAATTTAAGTAGCAATGAGTCTGGAGGTGTCGCAGTTGTTGCGTGAGTATATACATTATAGCGCAGATAAATCCAGAATAGCGCCGTGACGTCACAGCGTAGCGAGGATTCGAGACCACCATTAGAAACTTCTGCACCTCAGTAGCTTTATGACCATTGACAGACGAGGTGCTTAGTAATCGACATGTCTTCAGAGTACGATAGCCGAGCTTCTGCTGTGGTGAGCCTTCGCGCCGACCAGGAATGGTTTAAATACCCTAAAACCAACGAGCTTGAAAAGGGATATCGTGCCTCAGGCGACAAGGACATTTTTAGGCCAGAACGCAAGACTCATATGAAAAGCTCTTGGGTCAACAGGACGCCTGAGTTCGTCACTGACGTTGACAAAGTTATCAAGGAAAGCAAAAGCATGTGGTGAATAGCCAAGGAAATGTGTACCAGCAGGCGAAAAATCGAACGTATTGCCAAGGAGGTCTTGAATTATAATTATGTTCAAGAGGTGCCATTATAAATTATAAACCTTGTGCTCAAGAGGTGTCACTTTCTCACTGTACCACTGGCTGCCTGACTTATGCCCCTACCTCACCACCAGACTGCCATACCCTCGACTATTTTGTGTGGGGAGTCTTGGAGAGGGAGGTGAACAAGCAGGCCCTACTACACTAAGGATATTTTCAAGGCAGACACCAGGAACGCCTTGGCCAACATAGACAGAGAAGACGTCTCCAAATTCTGCTCAAGCTTCCAGTCCCGCCTGGAGAAAGTAGTAGCTGCTGACGGTAGCCACCTCTGGTGTTTTGTGTTCATTATATATGTGCCTGTCTGTGTACAAAGTTTCATTGAAATATTTTAATTTGTTATAGAAAAACGCTGTTTTTATTAACTATTATTTTTTTTCCGGATTTATCTGCGCCGTACTTTATATAATAAGCTGCCATTTTTGATTAACCGACTCTTGTTCATCGATAGTAAAAATGCATAGCCAAAATCGTGTTTTGTAGGTGAAAGCATATGCTCTTATACAACGGTGCGCATCCTGTATGTTTTGTAGTTTCCGGGTAAATACCGTATTTGCCGGCCTGTTGGACGAAGATTTTTGTCCCACATGAATGAGCCAGAAAACTATCTTGTATCCGAAACCGCAGAATCATGTATACACATATAGAACTGAGCTCTGTAACTAGGATTCCTGGAAGTGAACAAACATGGAAAAAGAAATTAAGAAATTCATGGAATTGCACGATGTTTTGCTGCTTGTCTTCTAGAAATTCCAGATTTTACAGAAACATTTTCTTTGATTGATATATTGTTGCTTGCTTTGTGTGTTTTTGTTGATATACAGGTATTGGAATTTGCTTTTCTGCATGTATGGTACTGGACTTCATTTACCAACAAGTACCATATTCCTGTTATTTTTTTTTTGTCTGTTACCATATGTACCAGTGTTCATTGGTAGCAGCAGATTTCTTTGTAGATATTATGAATGTTGCTCCCTGACAAACAACTAAAGTGATTTTCAATAAATACATGATGTACTAAAAGTATTCTTTATCAAAAAATGTACTGGTAAATAAACCTTACCTCGCTTCTATTTTTTTTAAAAAGGACTAAATGTATAATTTGTGCTAATACTGTATGTGTTTCTTCGTGGTTAGTGAGAATGTCACATAAAGGTAAGGTTATAATTTTGATTTTTGTTTTTTTGGTTGTGGTGTGTGCATTCTTTCCCTAAATATACCATGTCAAAATATGGCTACGTCTAATGCGTGTCTGCGGGCGGCAAATACGGTAAATAGAAGGGCATACATAGTGAATTTCAAGGACACCCCCCCACACACACACACACACTTGCAGGCATACAAATATATATGTAAAGTGTGTGCCTGCTTCTACAGGTTCCAGCGACTTGTCACGCACGTATTGCTAAAATGGCCTCAAAATTCTTTCAGACGAGAACGTCGCGGAAAGTTTTTTTTGTATGCTATTTTTCAGAAACTCGTAGAAATTAATGCAACGGGGTAAACGCAGTTCTTGTGTGTGGTAAACCTAAATGCGGAATTATTGAAATTGCAAACGGCAAGAAATTAGTGAATTTCACTTCGTGTAGACACGCAGCTTTATTTACTAGCATTTGCACTTCTATTCAATTTCACTTATATAAAAAATGCTTATATACCTTCTATCACACACACACACACACACACACACACACACACACACACACACACACACATATATATATATATATATATATATATATATATGGGTATGTGTGTTTGTGTGTGGCGGAAGGAATGTAAACACACACGCACGCATGTATGTAGGCCCGCGTATGTGTGTGTGTGTGTGTGTGTGTGTGTGAGTGTGTGTGTGTGTATGTCGAATTTAATTTTATTTTTAATCCGAATTTTTTTATTCAAACGTTATTTTAAACGTTTGAGAAGATATCTGTTTTTTACAATGAATATCACACACACACATACATAAACACACACACACATACATATACAAATATATATATATATATATATATATATATATATATATACACACACACACAAACACACGCACACATACACACATATATGTTGAGACATGATAAGTTGAATAATTTAGACATGTTCAGTCTACTTATTCTCGATAGGATCCTTTCATATTGACGGATAAGCTTACCCCTATGATGACATTGTGATATGTCGAAAGTACTCGAAAATAGATATAATATGTATCAACACGAATTTTTCTGCTCTTCTTTCAATAATCACATAAAATAGCTTATCCGTGATCATGAAAGAATCCTATCGAGAATAAGTAGACAGAACATGTCTAAATTATTCAACGAAACATGCCTGAATGATAACATGCTGCCGAAATATACCCCCCATATATATATATATATATATATATATATATATATATATATATATATATATATATATATATATATATATATAGTAAGGTAAAAAAATCCAAGTGGATCCTAGTAATATAAACATATTCGAACTGATCTACAAAAAAGAGCTCAATGCATTTTAATTACACAGAGCAATATAATTAATAATCAGACAAATCCTTTTACCTCTTATGGGTAATAGTTTATTTCGTCAGACGACGAAAGTGGTCGTCTGTCTTTTTCAACCCCGGTGTGGAATTAAGTTCATGAAGAAGCGGAAATTGTTAATTGAAGCTAAACCTTAACTTGCCGGTAACACTTTTCACTGTTTCAGTTGGGCGCTAGTCACGAGGCAAGGATTAACGGGTGTGGTAGGTGTTTATCTTAAGGCAGAGAGATTTTATTAGGGAAAGCCCAGAACATTAACCTTGTGACGACAAGTGGGGGTATTAGAAGAAAACATAAGTTTTTAATCTAAATTTAAAATTAAAGTAGAAATTAAGAATGAACTTTAAAATAAATTTAAAATAATTTATAGATATAGAGATATAGGGGATTAACGGCAGGATGATCTGGGTTTCTTAATTATAATCAATATAGTAGAAACGGTCTTAGAGGGGGAGAGGAGTAACTTAGGGTATCTAAATAAGGAAAAATTACACTATGGTGATTAGAATTAGATTTTTTTTATGCTTTTTATTTTTTATGTATATACAGTTAACGACGAAATTATTTGTACACCCATCAATTTTAAATATTTTTTATCCATTTCTCAGAATCTGATTCTCAAATGATGCCAGGTCTTTAATATGTTAATAAGCACAAAAACGATTAAACTCAATTTTCAGAACAATAGGTTAAATACAACACATTTGACAGGCGAATTATCCAAAATAGGAAAAGATCAAATTATTCGTACAGTAAGAAAAATAGAAAAAATCGAACAATTTTCACAATTTTAATAGTCAAAATTCATGGCCTTACATCTTTATAACTTGTTGCAATCGTTTTCTAAAGTTGTTGATGAGATTTGAACAAGTCTTTTCTGCGATTTTCTTCCATTCTTCAATTGTTACACATCTTAATTCCTGAAGTATTTTGGTGACCGACGATTTATTCGAACTTTCAGTTCTTGCCATAGATTTTCAATAGAATCCAAGTCAGGATTCATGGAAGGCTATGATAGAACTGTAATCTTCTTTTTCTGAAGCCACGCAGTCACTAATTAAGCTATTATTAATTATATATAAATACATAAGGTTTAAAATTATTTTTTTAAAAAATTAAATATCTTTCAGGTTAGGTGAAATAGTATTAAATAAAGCTATATTAATATAAATGGAAAAGCTTACTAAAATCTGACGACCCACAGAATTTTAAAAATAATTTGGATTTTTTTTTATATATAAATGTACTGAGTTTTGTAAATGTGGAATACACAATATTTTCCGAAAATAAAAAATGTAACTATACTATATTTAAAGCCAAGGAACCTAAAATTCAATAAAAAAATTAGATTACGGCGAATATTTTCCCAAATTTCCTTATTTTTTGAGATTACTGTGTAATTAACAACACATATATTAAAAAGGCACCCACCTTGTAGTCATCAAGTAATTTTTTACAGATATGTCCACCGTGGAACAAATCCCAAGCATGAGTCTATCGAGACAGTCGTCAACACCGCATAAAGACACCCACCTCAGTATTAAAAATGCTTTGCTGTGATATTTTATACTAGAAATAAGTAATATTTGTTTCAAATCAGATTAAGCTTTAAATCAGCAAATCTTTCTCAAATAAAGTTTCAGAAATGGCCGTTCTATTTTTGGAAGCTTTTTTTAAAAATAAAGTGTACTACAGCGCGCTGAGAGAATTGTAAATATGAATAAAATCAGCTACATATATCGATTTCAATAAACAAACGCATTCCAATCAATTCGAATACGTTTTTAAATAGAGCAGAGTATTCTGATTATTGTAAATATTAAATTTAATCTATAAACAAGAAATTAAAACTAAAATAAAAACTTCAAGAAATATTTTTTGATTTTAAAACCTTAGAAGATACCTGTACATACGGAGCGTCTACTCAAATATGAGTTTTCCATAATAACATTTAAAGTGATTAAAGTTTTTCGGATATTTATATATATATATATATATATATATATATATATATATATATGAAATGAACTAAATTCGACAATTATTTTAAGACATTTCATAATGTGTGAGCTCATTTGTTTACATTTGGATACGCATCGAGCAGATATGAATGTACGAGAGAAAATCATGGAGAATTATAGTTTAAAAACAGTAAAATCGACCTTGCTGACGGAAACGCTCCTCTGTGGCTCAATCGGTAAAGCACTTCAGGCTGTATGAAGGTTCCGTATAGGATACAGAGGACGAATATTTTCTATGAAAATTTCTCGGATATTCAGGCCGGTAAATATCGTTAATACCGTTTTTTATAAACAGAGCATTTACTTAAATATTTGTATCTATAAAAAGAACGTATAAACATAAAAAAATGTCTTAATATATATTAATATATATTTTTATATATAAATCCGACAAATGTGTGTATATATATATATATATATATATATATATATATATATATATATATATATATAAAAGACACAAACACTAATATTCCATGGTTATAATTTATTCCACTGGAATCATAATTCCGATCCACTTCCTCATCCTACAAATTCAAAAATAATTTTTGAATCTGTAAGTCTGATGAATTGGATCATGTTTCCGCGTGTGTGTGTGTGTGTGTGTGTGTGTGTGTGTGTGTGTGTGTGTGTGTGTGTGTGTGTGTGTGTGTGTGTGGAGAAAGACAGAGAGAGGGGGTTCGGATAGAGAGAGATGTAATGGGTTTTTTATTTATTATACCGGCAGATTTTATTACTTCAAAGGTTATATTTAATAGATACTCATATTTTGAGGAGCCTCACCGTCTATTTACTTAACAGTATATTTATCTATTTTCGCCTACCTGGCCTGAATATTCGAGAAATCAAAAGAAGTGTCCACTCAAATATGAGTAGACACTGAAAATAACGTTCAAAGTAAAAAATCTGTCGGATTCCTTTCGTTTTATGTGCCATGTCTCTCCACCTCCTCCCTCTATCCCTTGCAGATCTCAACAAGTTCCTTCCCTCTGCTTCCACCCCCAGACCACGTTCTGTCATCCACTTGCTTAAGTCCATCATGTATGAGACGCGTTGATTTCCCTTGTCTCTCTTTCCCTCTATTCGACCCGTGAGTATCAGATTCCCCAAGACCTCCTTCCTCATTACGTATCCCGGGAACTTCAGCTGCCTCTCTCTGATGTTAAGTATAAGCCTCCACCTTGTTTGCAACCTCTCTAAGACCTCATGGTTGATCATACGCTCGGTCCATGATATCCTTAGCATCCTTCTGTAGAACCACATCACTGTCGCCTTGAGTCTCTTCTTCATCTTTGAGGAAATCGTCCAACATTCGATGCTCTAAAGAACAGATGTCACGTAATAACTCACTATTTTCTTTGTTACCAAAGAAATCCTCCTGTCACGCAATACTCTGCCCAGCTTTTGGAATATATTCTTGGCCATTCCAATACGTTTATGGATCTCAGTGTCGTATTTACCGTCCTCTGTCAAAACGCTTCCCAGATATTTAACCTTCCGCGTCTGCTTGATTCTAGTGTTCCGGACATTTCGGGCTCATCCAGATTAATGAAAAAAAAGGCAATAATTCTTAAGAAATTGCTTTGTTTATGTTTGAATACAAAATTGAGTAGATATATATATTTCGAGAGACTGTTCAGCCTTGCTACTTCGTGGCTGAGTTGGTTAAAGAACTTCGGATCTGACGACGGTTCCTTCTCGCCAGGGGGACACAGGCTCGAATCCCTGCATATTTTTCTCGAATGTTCAAGCCTGTAGAGGAAAATAAATAAATATACTGTTTAATAAATAAATGAAGAGTCTACTTAAATATGAGTACCCACTAAGAATAACATATATATATATATATATATATATATATATATATATATATATATATATATATATATATATATATATATATATAGCATATTTCTTCTGAATATAATTATTTTATTTATTTCTGAGGAAAGATCGGGACAGATCTGAAATATCAAATATATATATCTAAAAAAATATAAATAAATACTTTCACAAAAAAAAACATTCAATTTTTTTTAAATTTGCAACTTTTCAGTTGTTTACTCCATATTATATATATATATATATATATATATATATATATATATATATATATATATATATATATATATGTTCATTGTCAGAATTGAAGTTGACCAGGAAACAGTAGTATTAAAAAGTGTTCAATACATGTAAAAATAAAAATTTAACACTTATTCCTTGTACGTATAAAAAGTTATTAGATCAGCTGATTCCGCTACCCTGGTTCGAACCTTTCGGTATTTTCAGGCGATCTCCGTCAATTGATTTCGTTACGTTTGTATTTTTAATGTATGAACGCTATAATTAGATAAATAAATAATGAGGGTTAGTAGGAGAAGGGGGAAGAGGATGAAATCAAATGCATTGTAAATGTATCGGTGGGTTGGGGAAGGGTTAAATAAAATATACATACTTTCTTTTCATCCCAATTTCTATGAAGTCAAAAAGAATTTTTTACTTTTTAACAACGAGTCATAATTTCCGATCTCTCATTCAAAAGTTTTTTGGTCTTGAAATGTTATTATAACTAACTTTTCTTGTTGACAAAGGTTGCAGATATTACTATGATCGTTGTAAGGTTTTTACTTTTTTTTTTAATTTTCCAATTTACAATAGGATCTTTTTTTAATTTTTTTTTTCCTTTAATTTCCACGCATGTTTCCCTAGTCTAGTGGAATTCCTAAAATTTCTAGCTTAAAAAAAATGACTTCTGATAGTACTACCTCTTCTTAAAGATACATTTAGTACAACTTATGTATATTTTTCCGGTCATTTGTATCTATTACTTCTGTTTTTTTTAAATTACTGCGTAAATTTGCAAACTCGCTTATTTATTTTTAAATATAGCATTCATCAAAAAAGAAAAGCGTTAGGAAATCAATTGAACGAAATCGCCTTAAGATACCGAAAGGTGGAAACCAAGGCCGCAGGACCGGATGATTTCCTATTATATATATATATATAGATATATATATTTTATATATATATATATATATATATATATATATATATATATATATATATATATATATATATATATATATATATATATATATATATATATATATAATTGTTTGTGTACATGTATATACATATATTATCTGTATTATCTTGTATTATTACAAGCAAAAAATGTCGCAGATTAATTTGAACGACACGGCCAGTACACTGGTGTCGTCAGATTTGAATAACTCAGTTTGAATCATTATCTCTGCCCGCGGGCATGTTTTTTACCTCATGCAATCTTTCACGATGTCAACAGAAGCAGTGACACGCCCCACCACCCAAGGTTCATACCCACTCCTTCCCTACACGAGCAAAACTCTGCTTGTGTCGCACACACCAAAGACGCTTCGCCGGACACAAACACGGAGGAAAAGACTGCCACATGAACATAGGGAAACAGACGCCTAAGCCCACGATTACACCAAGCAAATACATACACCATTATCCAACGAATATCTATCTATCTATCTATCTATCTATCTATCTATCTATTTATATCAGCTCCTTCACAACTATCTATCTATCTATCATTTTTTGTTCATATATGTCGATCTACCTACCTAGCTATCCGAAACAGTATTTTTAGTGGAATATATATATATATATATATATATATATATATATATATATATATATATATATATATATATATATATATATATATATATATATATATATAAGCAAATGTGTGGATGTAGATCCGACAGTATGATTAAAATGTGGAAAAGACAAAGCAAAATCCGAATATGTGAGTTTACTGTTTTTTTTATTTTGTTTTTGTTTTTGTTATTCTGTCGACGTCAGACGTTTCGGTCAAATAGCCCTTCTTCAGGACATGGTTAATGGAGACATATTTATATTAGATTAAAGTTAAATGAAGAGACGATATATACAGGACTAGTCAGAAACAGAAAAACTGAAATTCTTTAATATATCAACTTTTCTAGCAAGATTAATGCTTGACAAACGTACCGATAAGCTAGAGTTTTAAATAGGTCCCCGCCTTTCCACTTAGGATAAAATCTCTTCCGTGGGAGCAGCGTCAGCGTATCCGACTCCAAGAAAGAATACTCTGACTTTAGAATTTCAGTTTTTCAGTAAACTCACATATTCGGATTTTGCTTTGTCATTTCCACATTTTCATCATATATATATATATATATATATATATATATATATATATATATATATATATATATATATATATATATATATATATTGATAGATAGATAGATAGATAGATAGATAGATAGATAGATAGAGGTGAATAAAAACATGGCGCGTTGAGTTACTAAAGAGAAACAACTGAAACTGAAAGGTTAATAAGTCTGTCTCGCTAGATCAATTAATAAATTCGGTCGTCACTGGGTGCTCTGTACTTATGGCCTTGTGTCACATGTAAGTTATGCTTAGTCAATCGTTATATATTCTCTAATCAGACCAAGATCACCTATTACCGTTTCCTTCTGTAGTTTTCAGGAACTTTGACTTCGGAATTTTTCCGTATTTCGTTCGTTCGTCGAGTCGTGTCGAACCCTTGGCCCTGGGGGCATACAGTCAGGCGATCGTTGCTAGTCCTTCTTAATATATGCGCAATGGAAAGTACCGTAATATTTTGTATCGTAATCTAACTTGGAATGTTTTGCTATTATTGCATATTTCTCAAGTCTTTCTTAATCAGATTGAGAGCATCTATTGTCACCAGGGTTTTCGTAGTCGCCATGGTCCACTCGTCACTCAATTTTTATTTCTCGATCTTCAAATTTTGCCAAGGTCTTTCTTCTTCTTCTTCTTCTTCTTCTTCTTCTTCTTCTTCTTCTTCTTCTTCTTCTTCTTCTTCTTCTTCTTATTATTATTATTATTATTATTATTATTCGTCGTCCTCCTCCTCCTCCTCCCCCTCCTTCTTCTTCTTCTTCTTCTTCATCTTCTTCTTCTTCTTCTTCTCTTCTTCTTCTTCTTCTTCTTCTTCTTCTTCTTCTTCTTCTTCTCTTCTTTTTCTTCTTTAAGAACATTTTTCTTTTTTTCTTTATTTGTATGAATTTTATGTTATTTCTATCTTCTTCTTCTTCTTCTTCTTCTTCTTATTATTATTATTATTATTATTATTATTATTATTATTATTATTCGTCGTCGTCGTCCTCCTCTTCCTCCATCTTCTTCTTCTTCTTCTTCTTCTTCTTCTTCTTCTTCTTCTTCTTCTTCTTCTTCTTCTTCTTCTTCTACTTTTCGTCCCTTCTCTTCTTTTTCTTCTTTAAGAACTTTTTTCTTTATTTGTATGAATTTTATGTTGTTTCTATTTTCTTCTTCTTCTCCAATGATATTTCTTGTTCTTCTTGTTCTTGTTCTTGTTCTTGTTCTTCTTCTTCTTCTTCTTCTTCTTCTTCTTCTTCTTCTTCTTCTTCTTCTTCTTCTTCTTCAAGAACATTTTTGATTTTTTCGTTATTTGTATGAATTTTTATGTTATTTCTTACTATTTTTCTTCTTCTCCTTCATCGATATTATTTCTTCTTCTTCTTCTTCTTCTTCTTCTTCTTCTTCTTCTTCTTCTTCTTCTTCTTCTTCTTGTTTTTCATTGTTTTCGGCATCAGACTGAGATCATCTATTGCCACTGGTATTGTTTTTGTTTTTTTTACTTCTTTACCCCATATTGTGTCAGTGTCTATTTCAAAATCTTCATATTTATATTTCGAGTGGTTTTACGCAGTTTTCTATTACACTTGTTGAATCATGTTCATAGTATTTTGTCTTTCACTTTGATATTATTATTATTAGTAGTATTATTATTATTTGTGTATGTTATGTTTCCTGCTTTGTATTCTGTAGAGCCGGGTCCAAACTATGGTCCTTAGGCCCTGTAAGAAAATAGTGGAAAATTTTATGTCCAAGATGGCCCAAAGAATTGTAAAATTTTCTTTTCCGTCTGGTAGATTTTACAACGTGAGTCGGGTTCGGAGTCGGGGTTAGTCGGACGTTGTAATGATTATCGGCGCTGAAAGTGCATTCACTTCTTCATGGGTTAAATTGCAAGGCAGAGGGGGTCTCATGCCTTGGATTACAGTCTAAGAATAGGTAAACTATGAATTCGAAATTTAGATCTCTTTGAAGGTTTAAAATCATATTGTGCCATTTTTATTATCAGTTCTTTCGAAAAGTGTTGCTGTTTCTTACTCCGCTAAAATCAAATCATGTGCGTCAGAAGTCTAGGGTTCCAACTGTAAAATAAATTCTTGGGGCCTCATACGTTGCTATCGACACAAGAATTCAGAACAACTGATGTAATTATTTTGTTTTAGAAGAAAAATTATTTTGTTTGAGAATAAAAAATATTTTCCCAGATACAAGTTCTACTATTTTAACCCATAGCTGCAGGGGGGAGATTGGAATTTATAAAATCTTCTAAAACATTTTTTTTTCTATAGAAAAATAGACATCTTATGTCCACTATCTGTTATCGGTCTTTCTAGTATGTTAGTTATTGAGTCATCATTTGGAACTGAACGTGTATTCAGAGAACCGAGTTCAATTCCCTCTCGATTCTGTTTCGTTTAATTCACTCTAATGCCCCTTGCAAAAGGCATTAACCCCTCTTTGCGAATCTATGGGTTAAATAGTGGGCCAGAGAAAATGATGCTCTTTTCTACTCCTCTAAAATAATACCATCCGTGTGTGTATCCTAGCGGTTCAGATGCAAACAGAATTGTCGATGCGTTGAAATCGACACTAGAATTCAGAAGCAAGCGAGGGAACCTGTTGATTTTTACACTTGCTCTGTATAATGTACAGAATAATCATTTGGAACCAAGACATTGCTATTCTGTTAGTGAAACAATGCCAAACATTTGGCACATGTGGGCGTACCAAAGCTGTCAGGAAATGAAATCCCAAAAGCAATCGGTCGGAAGATGCGTGTCTTTGCTTTGCTCCATTGAGACAAGACCTATTCTTTCGGGCAAAGCTCTTCTCTAAAATCTGAATATGAGAAGTTACGCTTTCAAAAAAACGTCAAGAGAACGTCGTACGGGATAGGCCATGGGGACAGAGGTAATTGAGACGTGAAGACGGCTGAAGCAAATTAAAAAAAAAAAACTAAGCGATACGACGGGAAAACGGTTACAGGGTCGATACGGAAAAAAGTCGAGGCTTTTCTCATTATGTCGTGTTTATTTACCTTTGTCTTCGATAAAGCGAGAATGAATGCAGGCAAAGTAGAGAGCATGGCAATGATGCAAAAAGACATTACGAAGATATGTGAACTGGGAGATAAACGATTTGATTCGTTGAAAATGTTTCATTTGGAAGATAAACGATTTTTAGATAAAGAAACTGATTGGTAGAAAATATGTCGTTTGTAATGTTGAACATAAACATACTCGGAGTTCATTGGTCGAAAATTTATCGCCACCGTCGATTGACATTTATAAAATCTTTCTCATGAAAAAGGTTTTCAGAAAAATAAGCTGCACAAGTCAACAGTTATCCCTCTCTCTAGTATTGATGGGGGGATCCTTATTAACGTTTTCTTTAAAAATCTTTCTGTTAACATCTTCATGATATCAAGATTTTCCTTTCTATTGATATATATGTATGTTTTCGCCCTTTTATATCACTCCCTCAAACACAGACACACACACACAGACACGCACGCACACACACATACATATATACATACATACATACATTCATATATATATATATATATATATATATATATATATATATATATATATATATATATATATATATATATATATATATATATATATATATATAAACGTCTTGGGTATAACGATAAACTACATCCGGCAGTAAGACGCCTAATCGGGAGGTTTTGAGTAGCGTGGAACCAATTCTTAATAGCTGTTGTTACCAGGTCCACTCTGACTCCGTGTGGTAGCACCCGTTAGTGTCCAAGCTATGGGCAAATATATAACACTAAAACAAAAACTTTGAAAGTATAAAAATACATTATTATGGTAAAAATAAGAGCAATACATTTTATATAGTTTTTTAAATAAGTAATAATATATTTTATAGCAAAATGACCAACAATACATTGTATCTGTAGTTGAAGGCATACAATTACGCTAAAGATATATTTAGTTGAAGCCATAAAATTGTGTTCAAAATATTGAGATTTCGGCATTAAATAACCCATAGAGGTGTTGAGATGCCATGAAACAAAATCAACCAAACAAATCTTCCATGAAATTAATCCATGTAATATCCTAAAATGTCTTAAAGATATCAAACTGTATTCCAAAATATAACTTAAAAAAACTATAACATAAAACACACATATCACCCCCTCTCGTAATTATGGCCACACATGCATGAATATGCACAAAGGAAATTAAATTTCGGTATTAAAAGACTTATATGGTATTGATGTATCGTTAAACAAACCCAGCCAAACCATTTTAGTTGTTGCTGCTTTTGGAAGTCTTCAAATTATTTCGTAAAATTCTTTGTTTTTGATTCTGTAGCACCAGTCTATAAGATATATGGAAGAATTTACTACATTAAAACGTAGAGAATTCTTTTTCTTAAAGCGATTTTAATCACTGATCTCAGAAAATTGTTGTAGAAAGGTCATAGCATACACATTTCCGACGCAGGTTGTACACCATTTTTTACAGTAAGGTTCACTCTGTACAAGGCCCAGGCTCCATTTGAGATAGGTTATGTTAAGGTGTAGTTTATATGGATAAGAAGGGAATATAACGGTTAACTCTAGACTAGAACAGGTTAAGATTGTAATAATCGGGGAAACACAATCTTTGGAGTCTGTTACACAGAGCAGTGGTTCGCGGTAAGAAGCTGTTCGAGTAGAATTTACTTCACGCCGATGGAATAAGAAGGGAATGTGGGTGGTTTGCTACTGTGTAAGTGTCATGGCGGGTCCCAGCTTTGAAGGTTGGATCTGGCGGTATCAAGGAATATATTTCGTCCGAGCACTTTTGACTTTTGGAAGAAGCGATAGAGCAGTGAGAGACTAGTCTCATACACACTGTGAGAGGGAGAGAGAGGCTGGAGGGTGGAAAGTAATTCTTCTTCAACAAGGACACGGAAACGCGGTTAAGCTTTATCAAGACTGAACATGGAGGCCATTCATATGAGAATCTAAATCAAACAAGGCCATTTAAGAACATGGTCTGTTATGACGTGGCCTTGTGGTTCGCTTTCAGACTTTGAGACCCGGGTTCGAATCACACCATTGTCCATTTGTCAGGAGGGTCATTTCTTGATGTTATCTGTCTGCGGGGGCTCCTAGAGTGCGGAGAGTGCCTTGTGAGTGAAATTAGATAGACGGAATTATTTTGGAGCCGTCGGTGGTTGTGCTAGGCACGAAGTCACAAGTCATCGTGACCGAGGGTTTGAGAGTGCCGGACTTGTTCAGACTGTTGATCACGCTAGATAAGGCTCTCTCTCCCAGAAACTGTAACTAAGATGTGCTCAGTATAGTTGCACTATAAACCACAGATAGACTCTATGGGTGTTGAACAAACAGAAAAGTGCCTGAGCAGGCGTCTGCAGTAGGGATGGGCTAACCGTCCGAGACGACGAGCACCCTTGGATAAGTGTGGACAGCTATTATATTTTCTATTAGCTTTGTAGGATCTTACATTGTTGGACAAAATTATCCTTTGCGTAACCTATTCCTCGTTCAATTATTTATTTCCTACAGTAAATTTGTTAGACCTGATCCACACATACGAGATATTTAAAGTTTATTAATTCCACATTCTGAACATTTAAGCTAAGTGCATGTTAGATAATTCGTCATTTGTTGGATAAACAAATTGATTGGCGGCATATATGTCGTTTGGTAGATAGATATATTGATTGATGAAAAAATCTACCCTCCCACCGAAAAACAAATTGAGGGACGGAAAATACGTCGTTTGGTAGAATAACGAATTATTTTGAGGAAAAAATATTGTTTGGTAGACAAATGAATTGACTGGTGAATGATTAATCGTTTGGTATATAAACAAAATGATTGGTGGAAAATATGTTGCTCGGTTGGCAAACGAATTGATTGGTGGAGAATCTGTCGTTTGGTCGATAAACGAATTGATTGGTAGAAAATGTACCGTTTGGTCCATAGACAAAATTTTTGTTCAAAATATATCGGTTGGTAAATGATTGAATTGGATGTTGAAAAATTGAATGTTTTCTATCTCTCTGGCTAGCTACCTGCCGTTTTTTGTCCACATCTATCTATCTATCTATCTATCTATCTATCTATCTATCTATCTATCTATCTATCTATCTATCTAACTATCTATCTATCTATCTATCTATCTATCTATCAATTTTGCTCCATATCTATCTATCTATCTATCTATCTATCAATTTTTCTCCATATCTATCTATCTATCTATCTATCTATCTATCTATCAATTTTGCTCCATATCTATCTATCTATCTATCTATCTATCTATCTATCTATCTATCTATCTATCTATCTTTCTCCACATCTATCTATCTATCTATGTGGGCTTATGGACATATGTTAAAACAGCGTTAAAACATCTATTTGTTCATATCTATTCATCTGTCACAGTCTGTTTTATCTATCTATCTATCTATCTATCTATCTATCTATCTATCTATCTATCTATCTATCTATCTCAGTCTGTCTATTTGTCTCAATCTATCTATCTATCTGTCTATCTATCATTGTTTGTTCATATATGTTGATCTACCTAACTATGTTGGCTTACGTTCATATCATGTTGAAACTGAGTTAACACATCTATCTGTTTATAACTGTTACAGTATGTTTTTATCTATCTATCTATCTATCTATCTATCTATCTATCTATCTATCTATCTATCTATCAAAGTCATTCATAATCTATCTATCTATCTATCTATCTATCTATCTATCTATCTATCTATCTGTTCATATCCATATATCCTTCTATACATCTTACACGATCTTGCACAGTGTGACCTCAAAGTTTGTTTTTCGAATGCCTCTCCCAATATCTCGTTCCTTTCATTCTCTCAATTCATTTTTTCTCTCCCTATCTCCTTGTAGTCCTTTCTCTCGTGCCTTTTCTGTCCTCTTTCTATTTTGACATCACTATTTCTCTCTTTCTCGTTCTCACACCAACCCACCATTCTATTAGGTTATCTCCCTCCTGTTCTCGCCCATTTCTCTCGCAAGCCTCACCATTTTCGCTCACTCTCCCTATAGTATTCTCATTTTTCACCCTTTTATTTTCTCGCTAATCTTTTCTTCATTTCTTTCTTATTTTACTTTCTTTCTTTCTTTTTTCTTTCTTTATTTCTTTCTTTTTTCTTTCTTTCTTTCTTTCCATTTTGTCCCACTTTCATTTTCTCGCGTTCTCCAGAAATCAAATCTGCCAATCTGCCGAAGAGAAGTTTGCCGCGTGGATCTCGTTGAATCTCGTTGATATGAATCAAATCATCGTTTGCGTTCGACTGCTGCCGTCCATATCGTGTGAGTTCCTTAATGGCAATCATGTTTTCAAAGACCGAGAAAGAAATGCTGGCCAGTAAATGAAGCAAAATACGGTCTCTTCTGTGTGTTTCAGACTCAAATATTTGGCTACAGGTCGGACCCTGTTATTTCATCAAACAATCGCCACGGAAAAGGGACATATGTACATTCGGATTTTAAGGTGTCCATTTAAATCGCCGGATCTCATCGTATTTCTGCCTGTTTCTCAACCCCCCCTCTCTCTCTCTCTCTCTCTCTTTCTCTCTCTCACTGTATAGCTGCTTAAAACTGTATGAAGGTTGCTAGTTGGTGCTTATTGGGGCCTGAAATAGACTTAAATCGGAATATACAAAGACTTTGCGTGTCAGCCTCTCAATGCATCCAGATCTATCTATCTATCTATCTATCTATCTATCTATCTATCTATCTATCTATCTGACAGATAATTCTCTCCGGTAATCGGTGTGGAAAATCGATATGGCCAGTTTCACATTCCAGCAGAGACTGTTGTGTTCACTTCTTACTATACCTTCTTCTCCCTCAGGTTATGGTAATGGTGTTGTTAGCCTTTTCCTTATAAGGAAACATTCGGTATTTTTAGACCGATCAGCCTGTGCTACTCTCGGTTCCAATTTATGAAATCTTTCTCTTCAAACATTTTTTTGGTAAAATACGTTTCTCAAATCCAGCAGACGTTATCACTCTTTTCTGTATTGATAGGCGTTTCCTTCCTAACCTTTTGTTCCATGGGGTGTGGAAAGTCAACATTTTTATTGTGTTCTTATTTTCTCTTCGCGTTAACTCTGATATGAATTTTAGTTGTTGCTTTTGCTGAAAGTCCTCATGTGATGTGGTTTCTCTTATTTGATACAGTTCTTTGTTTGTGATTCTGTAGCGCCAGCCGACGAGTTTCGAAGGTTGATTGTCCTTGCTAAGACCTACAGGCTGCATTCCCTCGACGACAGTTATAATCATTGATCTAAAAGCGGTTGTATATAGCGGACAGTTAAGATATTTCTGAACGAATTTGACGCTAAGCTATAGGAACGCTTTGATATTTTGAGGTTGCTTTAGAACATGATACGAATTCTTGGCTTAATATTTTGATTTGAGGAAATCTTGCAGTGCCGTGTAGTTTAAAGGAATAAAAAATGAATTCAACACAATTTGGTCGGACTGACCTCGACTACAAAATGGTGCCTTTTCAAATGTCAACATTATGCAATTCATCATGGATCATTCTACATCTTTTATAAACTTGTATAAACTAGTTTATAGCACTTACTGTTCATTTAATCATTTTCTATAATTTATCTCTAGGATATTGAAACTTGCACCAGAAATGGCAGTGTTCAATATAAATGATTTTTAAATAATACTTTTTAAAATGCCACGTTCCATCAGGATACAGTCATTTATATTTTTATACAGTCATTTATATTTAAAATGCTACGTTCCATCAGGATACAGTCATTTATATTTTTATACAGTCATTTATATTTAAAATGCCACGTTCCATCAGGATACAGTCATTTATATTTTTATACAGTCATTTATATTTAAAATGCCACGTTCCATCAGGATACAGTCATTTATATTTTTATACGGTCATTTATATTTTTATACAGTCATTTATATTTAAAATGCCACGCTCCATCAGGATACAGTCTTTTATATTTTTATACAGTCATTTATATTTTCATACAGTCATTTATATTTTAAATGCCACGTTCCATCAGGATACAGTCATTTATATTTTTATACAGTCATTTATATTTTTATACTGTTATTTATATTTTAAATGCCACGTTCCATCAGGATACAGTCATTTATATTTTTATACAGTCATTTATATTTAAAATGCCACGTTCCATCAGGATACAGTCATTTATATTTTTATACAGTCATTTATATTTTTATACAGTCATTTATATTTAAAATGCCACGCTCCATCAGGATACAGTCATTTATATTTTTATACAGTTATTTATATTTTTATACAGTCATTTATATTTAAAATGCCACGTCCCATCAGGATACGGTCATTATATTTTTATACAGCCATTTATATTTAAAATGCCACGTTCCATCAGGATACAGTCACTTATAGATCTCTACCTCTTCGTTTTTCTTCTGATGCCATGTCCTACGGAGAAAGATGGAGGAATTCTTTTTCCAATGGCTTTCTAGAGGGCTTCGTCTTCAGAGTTTTTCTTCTCCTACTGTTCGAATGAGAAACAAGAGGTTATGTACAAAGATTAAATATGCGGAGTAAATCACCCGAACGACGAATAACCTGTCATCATACCCAAACAAATATTTTCCGTCAAGGAAAAAAGAGGCTGGCAGTATAACGGTTATTGGTGAGATATTTTTCATCTTCTGAGCTCTCTTTGTTCTTCACCTTCTCATCTTCTAACAGATCCTTGCCATGATATGGCAGCTCTCTCAAGTCCAGTAGACGTTATGACACTTTCTATTATTGACAGGGTTTTCCTTCCTAACTTTTTGTTCGAGGTCGTGTGAAGCGTCAATATCTTCGTTTTTTTTCTTGTTTGCATCTATTAGACCCTGTATACTCGTTTATAGGCGTTGCCGATCAGTGTATAAAAATCCCAAAGCATAGGATATATTTTTCTTTTTTCATTCAGAATCTTTTATATTTATTGAAATGAAGTCAATGAAAACACGTTATCTATCAATACCTTCACCATTGTTGTAACCTAGGGAAGATTACTGAATAGAATAATCAAACAAAGGTTGGTAATGCACGATAATACTTAGGACATGAACAACACATATAAGATTCGCCAGCGGCGCGTAGAAGAAATAGTCAACTGCTACAAGTGAGTCAAGTGAATTCCACAATGAATCTCCAAATGTAGAATATCTACCAATCGACCCATGCGGTCAGATATAGCACAAGGCCGAATTTAATGTGGGGTATCCGAGCCTGTAGGCTCAGTCAAAAATTGCCCGTAGACCCCGTATAAAATGGGTTCGGATAGTTGTTACCCGAGACGAGCTTCTGCTCTTCGACATAGTCTCGTCTGCGGATCGACGAGTTTGACCAGCACAGATGGAGACGAATCTCTAACTGCAGACCAACATACAGTATTTACTACTGTAATTATGTGAATGGGGGCATAGACATTGTCGTCCGTAGGTCTGCTATAACACTCGTGTTGAGGTCATCGGTGATTAAATTGCTTCCGCTACCAGCCCTTTCTGTTGATGAAGGTGACTAGACATTTTTTGCCTAAATACACAGAGAATATATATATATATATATATATATATATATATATATATATATATATATATATATATATAAAGGAATGTTCATGATATCTTACATTAATTACACAACTCGGAGTTTCATGCCGAAGCAATTTTCAAGTGCTAGAAATATGATGTTTATTTTCATTTCTATTTAAATGTTGGGTCGACACTGATTTCTTTTATAATTTTCTGGATCGCACGAGATATATTATTGTAGGTGGGAATATTATTAGAGGCAAAAATATTTAAAAAGATTGTAGCTTCATTTTGAATTTGAATTTAAGCTATGATTAACTTTTAAGATTGAAAATAATGTTGGAAATAAAAAATACAAATTCTAAATTTGGGAGACGCTGGTTTTGAAAACAAAGAAGGGGCGTTAGAAAATCATGGGGTGGGCAATTTAGTTACCGATAATTATAATACTAATTTAACTAGACTAATGATCTCAGTAACAAAGTATACGATGATAAACTAACAAAAATTAGGTCATATGTATATATATATATTAAAAACGACTGACAAGGTGCTTTTATTTAGTTTTTTTATATAATTTCTCGTGCGATCTAATAAAGTTTTTCTTTTCAGAGGATAAATTATATAAAAATTGTCCGAATGTTCTTTTCCGAGCGCTTTCGGCTATACTTTTAGTCATTATCAAGGATTGTATTTCAACTGTTAGAATTAGAAATAGTTTGTGTGTGTTTTATAAAGTGATTCATTTTTTTGTTTCAAAACTAAATAAAAGCACATTGTCAGTCGTTTTTAATGAAATGTGTTTGAAAGAAGGATTGCTGCCTAAATACACAAATATACACGAACTTAGTCTATATACCGGGGTTGAATAAGATTGACGTAGTTTTCGTCGGTTGAAATAGATCTACCCCGCCTATGTGGTAATTTTGGATTTTGTTGTGTAGTATTATTGGTATGCTCTATTATAATAAATATATTGAGGTCTTTTCCTGGATCAGTTTTAATATTTTATATCATTAAGATCCACTTGGATTGTATACCAACGGATTTATTACCTCTACTATATATATATATATATATATATATATATATATATATATATATATATATGTGAGTGTGTGTGTGTGTGTGTGTGTGTGCGTGTGTGTGTGTGTGTGTGTGTAATATTATTATTAAATAATACCATAATCACAGATTCCACGCAAGGAAAATCAGTCGAAAATAATACGGAACTAAGCCGTCAGTTTATTTATTTCATGCTTTTAGATTAAGCTCTAGCTTTATATATATATATATATATATATATATATATATATATATATATATATATATATATGTGTGTATATATATATATATATATATATATATATATATATATATATATATATACGTGCTGAAATTGCCAAAGAGTTAAATTGTTAAATCTGAAAGAAAAAAATATTAGAAACTTAAACTTAATTCATATTTAAATTCGGTCCAAGTTATTGTAACACCCTTTAGAATGACATTACAGACTGCCAGTCTGTAGAATATAAGTATAGGATTGGTGTATAAGGAATACATTCTATTAACCAAAAAATACTATTCTTAAAATACAGAGTAGAGCAAATATAATCATTTATTCGAAAATTATAATATAAATATCTTATAAAATCACTACAATAATCACTACAAATAAAGAGTTTGTATTCTACATTCAGCACCATCACTTGATAAGGTAACAAAAATGTTGAAACAAAATTGGCAATTTTGTTGTCATTTTATAACATGCTTATGAATATATATATATATATATACATATATATACATATATATATATATATATATATATATATATATGAATATATATATATACACAAATATATATATATATATATATGAATATATATATATATATGAACATTATACATATATATATATATATATATATATGAGCACTGTTTTGTAAAAATAAAAATATCAATAAGAACAACAGATTATATATCTTACTGTTCTTTCTTTTTAATTCAATATATATATATATAAAATATGTTTATATATATATATATATATATAAGAATATGTTTATATATATATATATATATATATATATAAGAATATGTTTATATATATATATATATGAATATATATATATTCATATGAATATATATATATATATATATATATATATATATATATATAGAGAGAGAGAGAGAGAGAGAGAGAGAGAGAGATATTTTGTTTTTAATTTATTTTGTCTATTTTGGGTAATGGATTAAATCAGATCTATTTGTATTTTACAGATATATATATATATATATATATATATATATATATATATATATATATATATATATATATATATATACGTGTGTGCTTTTATGTGTGCGTGTGTATGTATGTATCTATGTATGTACCTATGTATGTATGTGTATGTATGTATGTATGTATGCATATAATCATCCCTGTATTTATATTTTTTACCTGTCTCTTCGATGATGTTTGCTTTTAATAAATGCTTGTCCTAAACAGTTCTCTTCGATTGCCAGCCCGTCTGTTGGGGAAACCTCTTGTGGTTCCGGTTGCATCTTATTTCGTTTTCCTATATTTCCTTTGCCTATCCTCTTTGCCGAGACAATTAACCTTGATCCCTTTCCAGTCGGACCCAGTCTCTCCCGAGGGGATCCTCTCACATGCAGATGTACACGTTTCTAAATCGCTTTGCCGACCGAGGGTTTGTGGAGGAGAATCACGAGGCCAGAAGTCGACGTAAGATTCTACTTCCGGTTAAGACTGTGATTAAATTCTATTAAATTGTATTCAGATGGAAAAATTCAGGCGGACCTTCCGGCCACAAGCGGAAAGGCGCATGTTGACGTGCGCTGACCGTCGCTGTGGGTCAGAATGAGGCTGAGACCCGCTAATACAATCATTAATCGCAAAAGATATTTGGGAACACTTCATTGAGTGGAATGATGCACATGTTCGGATGGGTGTGTTATGGCAGCGAGGGTGGGGCTGGGGGTGGAACGGTTTTCTCAATGAATAAACGAAGTAATGATAAGATAAAAAGGAGAATATGACAGTGAGAGAGAATGAGAAAAACAACCAGAGCTAGGATGAGAGAACGAGGTGGATGAATTAGAAAAAGAGGAAATGTCAGTTAAAAGATGATGACGATTATTATTATTATTATTACTATGTTTAATATTATTATAATTAATATTACTACTACTACTACTGCTACTACTACTATTACGTTTTTATTTAAAATGAAAGCAATAACTTTCTCGTGTTTGCGGATATTTTTTTACCGGGAACTTGGCACTTTGGCACACACAAATAAAAAGCCGATGATGATGATAATAATAATAATAATAATAATAATAATAATAATAACTGCATGCTGACAAGTAGTGATAATTGAACAAGTGAAATAGAGAGAGAGAGAGAGAGATGGCAAAAATATGGAACACATAATGATGTGGCTAATGATGATGATGTTGACTGTAAAAAGAAATCCTGAGGACGCATAACAGATAAAGACAGACTAATAGTGGTATTGAGGCGGGGGGAGGGGAGAAAGACGAAGACATAGAAAAAAGGAAGTAGTTAACTTCAAAAGAAAGAAAGAAAGAAAGGAAGGAAGGAAGGAAGGAAGGATAGAAAGTAAGGGTTGAGAAAAATGGAAAAAGTGCAGATTGAGAAAGAAAGAAAGAAAGAAAGAAAGATAGAAAGAAAGAAAGAATGAAAGAAAGAAAGAAAAGACTCGAGAAGATATGGAGCAACTGCGTATTAAGAAAGAAAGAAAGAAAGAAAGAAAGAAAGAAAGAAAGAAAGAAAGAAAGAAAGAAAGAAAGAAAGGAAGGAAGGAAGGAAGGATAAAAACTAAGGGTTGAGAAAAATGGAGAAAATGCAGATTGAGAAAGAAAGGAAGAAAGAATGAAAGAAAGAAAGAAAAGACTCGAGAAGATATGGAGCAACTGCGTATTAAGAAAGAAAGAAAGAAAGAAAGAAGATAAAAAAGAAAGTAAGAAAATACAAATCGAGTTGAAAAAGATGAAGTGCAAATTGAGAAAGAAAAACATCAAAGAAAGAAAGTGAGAGAGAAAAAAGAAAGAATGTAAGAAAATATAGAAGAAATAGATGAATAGAATGTAAGAGTAGAAAAGAAATGAAGTGAGTGTAGATTGTCAAAAAGAAAGAAAAAAGAATGAGAGAGAGAAAAAGAGAAAAAGAGAAAGGAAGGAAGTGACAAAGGATAGAAAAAGAATAGAAAGAGTCAAGAAGAATGGAGTAAATTCAGACTGAGAAAGAAAGAACGAACGACAGAAAGACAGAAAGAAAGAAAAAGGATGTAAGAAAAGATAGAAGAAGAAGAAGAAAAAGAATAGAAAGTAAGTATCGAGAAGAAATGGAGTAAGTGCAAATTGAGAGAGAAAAAAGAAAGAAAAAGAGAAAAAGAAAGAATGTAAGAAAATATAGAAGAAAGAAAAGAATCGAAAGTAATAGCCGATAAAAAAGAAAGAAAGAATGTGAGAAAGGAAAAAAGAAAAAAATAGAAAGAGTCAAGAAGAAATGAAGTAAATGCAGATTGAAAAAAAAAAGAAAGAATGAAAGATAGAAAGAGAAGAGAGAAAGAGAGAAGGAAGGAAGGAAGAAAGAAAGAAAGAAAGAAAGAAAGAAAGAAAGAAAAAAGAGAGAAAAAGAAAGAATGTAAGAAAAGATAGAAGAAGGGAAAGAATAGAAAGAGTCAAGAAGAAATGAAATAAAATGCAGATTGAGAATGAAAGAAAGAAATAGAAGGGAGAAAGAAAGAAGAAAGAAAGAAAGAAAGAAAGAAAGAAAGAAAAAGAGAAAAAGAAAGAATGTAAGAAAAGATAGAAGGGAAAGAATAGAAAGAGTCAAGAAGAAATGAAGTAAATGAAGATTGAGAAAGAAAGAAAGAAAGAAAGAGAAGAGAGAAAGAGAGAAGAAAGAAAGAAAGAAGGAAAGAAAGAAAAAGAGAAAAAGAAAGGATGTAAGAAAAGATAAAAGAAGGGAAAGAATACAAAGAAAGTGTCAAGAGCAATGGAATAAATGAAGACTGAGTAAGAAATAAATGAATAAAGAAAGAAATGTACATTTGGAAAAAGACCTTAAAGAATGTCTTCAAAGTGGGAAAGAAAAACGCGAGGCGAAGAAATGGTAGTAATATGATGGTCTCGGAATCAAACGAGAAAATAAAGTTGTCTAAAAATGTGGGCAAAAAAAAAAGAGGAAACATGAAGAATATGAGAGAAAAACTCTGTAGCGCCATTGAGGGAAAAACACTTCAGCGAAATAGGACAGAGTAGATAAACTAAAAATAATAAAACTAAAGTTCAAGGCGAAAATGTTGAGTGAGAATCTAAAGACAAGAAATTGGACAGACGATAGGGGAAAGGCATGAAAGTAACTATGCTAATAGCCAATAAAGAAAGAAGGAATAAAAAAGCAGACAAGAAATGGTTTCGTCAGAAATAAGCATTTCAAGGGGATTTGGAGGGCGCGATTGAAATCATAATTATTCTGGGAGATAAGATGTAAAATAGGGGGAAAAAAACAAGATTACGCGAATACGGATGACGAGATAAAAACTAATAGATGGATGGGATGTTCGAGAGTGAAAGGTTAAGCATACAAGTGATTGACGAATTTGAAAGTGTTAATAATGGCCCACGAAGGGCAACGAATTTCGAAGAAGGAAAGAAAGGATGCAATATGAATAGAAAGAGCACGTTGGGGAAGAAAGACGAAAGGGAAGGAAAGGCAAAAGGTTAAACGAGAAAAAAAGATAAGTTGAGAAAGAATAAGAGAGAGAAGAGGCGACACACGAAAAGAAAAGAAAAAAATGAAAAGAAAATTCAGCGCAGAAAGTGGAAAGACAGAAAAAGAAAAAGCACGATAAAAAAAAGGAATGGTGAGATAAATTGAAAGAAGAATGAGTTTATTGCAAAAGAAAATGAAAATATTTAAGCATGATTAAACGAAGCAAAATGATGGGGGAAAAAGGAAAATAATTGAAAATAAAGAAAAAAAAACAACTAGAAAGTGATACAAAAGATAAATTTAAAAGAGAAGAAAAACGAGAAAAAACATAGATTGAAAAGAAAGAAAAACGCAAATAAAATTGAGAAAAAAGGATAAATTATAGAGAGAAAAACGCTAATAAAAAGTAACAATAACGGATAAATTGATAAGAGAGAGAGAAAACGCCAATAAAAAGTGAGAAAAAAGGAAACATTGAAAAGAGAAAACAAAACGCAAATAAAAAGTGAGAGCAAAAATGGATAAATTGAAAAGAGAGAGAGAGAGAGAGAGAGAAAACGCCAATAAAAAGTGAGAAGGATAAATTGAAAAGTCAGAAAAATTCCAGCAAAAAAAAAGAGAGATGAGAAGATAAAATCAAAAGAAAAAAAGCAAATAAAAAAGTGAAAAAAAATAGATAAATATAAAAAAAGGAAAAACCCTTAAAAGGAAAAATAACCTAAAAGTGTGAAAAAAGTATAAATAAACTTCGCTTATAAAAATTAAAATAAAGGTTAAAATTAGAAAAAAAAATAGAGTAAATTTATCAGAAACAATAATAAAAAAAAGTGAGAAAAAAAGGATGAAATTAAAAAAAAAAACGTCAATAAAAAGTGAGAAAAATAGGATAAAATAAACGTGAGAAAAAAAACGTTAATTTAAAAAGTGAGAAAAAAAGGATAAACTGAATAGAAGACAAAAATTCTCATAAAAATGAAACAAAGGTTTAAATTAAAAAAAGCGATAAAACTCAAATAAAAAGTGAGAAGAAAAGAATAATTTGAAAAAAGAGAAAGAACGTTAATAAAAAAGTGAGAAAAAAATATAAAACTGAAACTAGCGAAAAACGTCTCTAAAAAGGATAAAAGGGATTAATTGAAAATAAATAAAGATGCAAATAAAATTGAGAAAAAATAAATTGTAGAGAGAAAAACGTCAATAAAAAGTAACAAAAAAGGATAAATTGATAAGAGAAAAAATAAACACCAATTGATAAAAGTGAGAAAAAAGGAAACATCGAAAAAGGAAAGTAAAAAAACTCTTATAAAAAGTGAGAGAAAAAAAATGTATAAATTGAAAAGAGAGAGAAAACACTAATAAAAAGGGAGAAATAGGATAAATTAAAAAGAAAGAAAGATCCTAGCACAAAAAAACCCCAGATGAAACGATAAATTAAAAAAAAGGAAATAAAAATTGAAAAAATAGATAAATAGAAAAAAGACCGTAAATTTAAAATGTGAGAAAAAAGTATGAATAAAATTCGCCCCCAAAAAAGTGAAAGAAAATTTAAAATGAAAAGAGGGAAAGGTTAAAATGAAAAGAGGGAAAGTTTAAAATGAAAAGCGAGAAAAAAGATACATTGAAAAGAAAAAAAACGCAAATAAAATTGAGAAAAATGGATAAAAAAATGATTAAAAAACATGTAAAAAATAAGAAATTCAAAATAACGAAAGAAATGAAAATAAATAAGTGAGAAAACAGGATGAATCAAAATGAAAGGAAGAAGATAAACGGAAAACGTAAGAAAAAGGTAAGATTCTAAAAGCGACTGAATTCGAAAATACGGTTAAAAAAAAAGAAAATGTGAGACAATTAATATTTTGAATTTTTTATCGAATTTCGAAAAAATGTTTAAACTGAACGGAAAAACAAAAGAATTATAAAGGGAAATAAATAAATACAGGAGCGAGACAAATATTCGAAATTCGAGAAACTAATTATTTGTTTAATGGCTTATTGAATCCTTATGGGTCATTTAATTTCGAAATGTAACATTCTTGTTTTCTTGTAAAAAAAATAAATTCTTGTAAAAAAATAGATAAACAGAAAAAAGAGAAAAATTGAATATTTAAAAAGTGAGAAAAGTATGAATAAAATCAACCCATAAAATATGTGACCCAAAAAATTGTGAGTTCAATCGTTGGCCTCAGTATTTAACCCATAGCTGGAGGAAGATTGATTCAAAGAGTTTCTAAAGACATAAGCGCGAAGTGAACAAAACAGAATCGAACGAGGTTTGAACTCAGGATGTCAAATTCACTTTTTTGCACCGACAACAGTAACATTATTCGCACCATCACCACCCGTTTTAAAATCACCTAACCTGATAAGAACTGAAAAGCATCGGATGGTCACGACTAATTTTGACGGGAAAACAATGAATTGTATAATAAAATTGAGCTAACAGATGTGCTTATATACCCAGTTAGCTTTTACGCTCCGGCCTTCTTCAGGTGATTGGAATGTCGAACTGAACCCTTTATTGAATCTCCTGAGCCGACCAAGCATAGAAATGAATACAATATGGGAACCATTAATAAGGAGTGCCAGAGAAAAGCAATAATAACAAAGAAAATTGCAATATGAGATCTGGTAAAAAAATTGGCAATGATAACAACAAAAATTGCAATATGAACACTGGTAAAAAGGATTGCTGAAGACATTAAGTTTACAATACTCAGAAATTTATGCACAGATGTCCTTAAGGCATATAGGTAAAGGCGTGGCTTATATTCAGTGACAGGACCCAAAGAGTTGTGAGTTCAATACCTGGTTAAGGCAGTGAAGAACTTGGAGAGGTGAATTAACAGGAGATAACTGATAAATGACATGGCACGTGGAACTAGAACAGTCTACTCCAGAGAGCGAAATAAACGGTTCAGTTCGACATTTCAAAAACCTGAAGAAGTCCGGAGCTTACAACGGCCGAAACGTTGTGATGAATATGGCAACAAAAATGAGGACAATAGACAGAATAATTATAATAATTAGTGTTACTGTTGTTTGATATATTTATATTTGATCAATTCATATTTTTCAACGGCTTAGCTACAACTTGTGCATTATTTAAAGCTGAAGAATATTTTTAAGTCTAAGAATTATTTCGGGGGTGGGGAGCAAGTAATATTGTATAAATTTGGGTTTAGAATAAAAATGATTTTTCCAGATACAGCTCCTACTATTTCACTCACCGCTGCAGAGAGAAGAATAACATTTATAAAATCTTCTAAAATGCTATTCTCAGGGAAACCATTCCTCCTTGCATCGAATACTGCTGTCATATATGGTCTGGTTCCCCCGCTGTTCATCTCGAGGTTCTCGACAAAATCCAAAGACGGATATGCAATGTGACAGGTCCTGATCTGGCATCTCTTTTACAGTCACTTTCTCACAGACATGCTGTGGCTTCCCTCTGTCTTTTCTACAAATATTTTCATGGCAACTGCCCTGACGAGCTACTTTCACTGGTTCCCAAAGTGCATGAATTTAAGCGTGATACTAGGTCCCACATATTCACTGAACGAAACGATTAAATGTAGCCGTCTTTTCTACTCCAGCAGCTTCTTATCTCACACTTCCAGTCAGTGGAGCTCCCTTCCTCTTACTTGCTTCCCTGATAGCTATAATCTTCAAATATTCAAATGTAATGACAATCGACATCTTCTGATGCCTTGCCCTAGTTCCCCGTCCTTCTCTATATCCTTTCCTCAGACACGCTTCTTTACTCTTGCGCTCACTCTCTGTAACCCTTGGCGTGTTAGTGGCATTCCCGCCTTGCTTGGGGTGAAATACTTAAAAAAAATCCACTTCTTATGTCCACTATCGATGGGAGTTGGGAAATTCAAAATCGGCCTTTTTGCTATCTTGGAGCATGTGCATGTAAATTTTGGTGCAAATCCGTCGAAAATTGCGGCCGTGCATCCGTTACACACACACGCACGCACACACACACACCCTGCCTTTTACAGATAGAGATTCTTGGGCCCTCATACGTTGGTATTGACACTAGAATTCACAATTGAGAGAATCTGTTTATTTTGTTTTAGAATAAAAAAAATTCACAGATACAACTTCTACTATTTCACCCATAGCTGCAAAGGAAAGATTTAAATTTATAAAATCTTCTAAAACAGTTTTTGTTTTCTTCAGAAAAATACACATCTCATGTCCACTATCTGTTATCGCTCTTTCTAGTATTTTAGTTATTAGAACTGAAAATGGATTCAGCGAGCCGAGTTCAATTCTGGCTCGATCAATTTGCGCTAATACCACTTGCAAAAGGCAGTAATCCGTCTCCACATTTCTATGGGTTAAATAGAAATCCCTTGGGTTATAGTCTTAGATAAAGGTAAACTTTGAATTCGAAATTTAGGAGATCTCTTTAAAGGTTTAAAATCACATTATACCATTTTGTTATCAGTTCTTTCGAAAGATGTGGCTGCTTCCTACGCCACTATAATCAAATCATGTGTGTTGCTAGTCTAGCTGTCCAATTTTAAACTGAATTCTTGGGCCCTCATACGTTGGTATCGACACTATGAAAACATAGAATAACAAAAAAAATTCCCAGATACAAGTTCTACTATTTCACCCATAGCTGCAGACTGAAGATTGGAATTTATAAAATATATATTTATAAAATATTCTAAAACATTTTTTTCAGGAAAATAGACATCTTATGTCCACTATCTGTTATCGCTCTTTCTAGTATGTTAGTTATTTAGTGTAGTGAACCGTATCATTATTTTCAATTGAAAGTGGATTCAGAGAACCGAGTTCAATTCCCTCTCGATTCTGTTTCGTTCAGTTCATGCTAATCCCCCTTGCAAAAGGCATTAACCCCTCTTCGTGAATCTATGGGTTAAATAGTAGGCCAGAGAAAGGGTTGCTGTTTTCCACTCATCTATAATCGTATCAACTGTGTGGGTAGCCTAGCGGTTTAGTTGCAAACGGAATTGTCGAGACCCCATGCGTTGAAATCGACACTAGAATTCAGAAGCAAGCGAGGGAACCTGTTGATTTTTACACTTGCTCTGTATAATGTACAGAATAATCATTTGGAACCAAGACATTGCTATTCTGTTAGTGAAACAATGCCAAACATTTGGCACATGTGGGCGTACCAAAGCTGTCAGGAAATGAAATCCCAAAAGCCATCGATCGGAAGATGCGTGTCTTTTCGTTGCTCCATTGAGACAAGATTTATCCTTTCCGGCAAAGCGCTTCTGTAAAATCTGAATATTAGAAGTTACGCTTTCGAAAGCCAAGAGAGGGCGTCGTACAGGATAGGCAGAAGGGACGGAGGTTATAGTGATGTGAAGACGGTTGAAGCAAATTCAAAAATAAGCGATACGACGGGAAATATAGTTACAAGATCTATATGGAGAAAACTTGTGCTTTTTTCCTTAGTGTTTATTTAGCCTCGAGTTGAGGAAGCAAGAATGAATGCGCGCAAACATGTGGTTTGGTAGATAAACAAACTGATTGTTGGAAAATATGTCATTTGTTAGATAAACGATTTGATTGGTGGAAAATATGTCATTTGTTAGATAAACGAATTGATTGGTGGAAAATCTATTGTTTGCTAAGTAGGCAAATTGATTGGTCGAAAATCGATCGTTTCGTCGACAGACGATCTGACTGTTACAGTATATATCGTTTGGTAGATAAACAAACTGACTGCTGAAAAATGTCTCGTTTGGCTGTCAAACGAATAGATTGGTGGAGAATTTGTCTTTTGGTGGATAAATAAACTGATTGGTTTAGAATACGCATTTTTTTTTAGATAAACGAATTGATTCGTGGAAAATATATCATTTAGTAAGGGTAATGTTGGGACTATTTCCATATAGGAAACATTCAAAATTCATTGACTGATCAGTTAACGTTTATAGAATTTATAAAACCTTTATTTTTTTTTAAGGTTCTGTAGTCCACCATCTGTTATCGGTCTTTCTAATAATGATAAGGGTTTCCTTGCTAACCTTTCGTCTAATATAGTGCGTAACCTTATTTAAATCGTTATTTTCTCATCTAGTTACATGTGCTATCGATTGTAATTGCTGCCGCTGGTGGAAACCTTCAAGTGATCTGGATTTTGTTCTTTGATAAGATTCTTTGTTTGTAATTCTATAACGCCAATTTATAAGATAGGGTGAAGGACAGTTGTCTTTAAGGCAAAGAGGATTTATTCATTCGAATCCATTTTTAATAACTGATCTGAGAACGCAGTTGAACATAGCTGATAATTTAGACATTTTTGAAAATGTCGGACGCCATGCTTGAAATTAATGTGAGCGTCTGGGTATGGCAAATGCTATTTAAGAACATGGACTGAGTTCATCGACAAATGTCTGGGTTTTGTAACATTAAGTTGTTCGACAAAACTACCTCCAGCGAAGCTTATTCTCTGTTTAATTTCCTTATCGCTTATACAAACTTTGTAATAACTGATCGTGCTGGGTATGGCAATAAAGTACATCCGCGTCCTGGGTATGATGATAAACTACACCCGCGTCCTGCGTATGACGATAAACTACGTCCAACAGCAAGGATTCTGATCAGGAGGTTTTGAGGAGCGTGGAACCACCTCTGGTGTTCCCAGGTTCACCCTGACCCTGTGTGGTAGCAGCTGTTATGGGTATCAGCTATGGGCAAATAGTTAACCCCGAAACAGATAAATAGCACTGTAAAAGTGTAAAAATGGGTTTTAATACCGGAAATGTGTTGCAAAAAAGTATTGCCAGAAATGGGTTTTTGAAGAAAAAAAAATATTACCAGCAATATATTTTTGAAAAGAAAAAACTTACCAGCAATACATGTTTTATAATAATATTACCAGCTATAAATCTTTAAGGAAATAGATTTTTGACAAAACAAAATATTACCAGGAAAAAAATTAAATAACCCATTGAGTTTGATATGCCGTAAAACACAACAAACCAAACCAAGGTATTTGAAGTGTTTACAGTTCATTAATTCCAACTTCAGAATATTTACGCAAAATGAATGCTAGATAACTCGTCATTTGGTAGATAAGCAAACTGATTGGCGGAAAATATATCGTTTGATAGAAGGATCCATGAGGATTTGATAAGCCGTTAACTAAACCATTTTAGTTGTTGCTGCTTTTGGAAGTCTTCAAGTTATTTCGTAAAATTGTCTGTTTTTGATTCAGTAGCGCCAGTCTAAGATACATGGGAGAATTTTACTACATTCAAAAGTAGATGATTCCTTTTCTTAAAGCCATTTTAATAACTGATCTGTGAAAATGCTTCTAGAAAGATTATAGTTTGCAGTTTTCCGACAAATGTTGGACACCATTATTTACAGTAACGTTCACCCTGTACAAGGCCATTCGAGGTAGAGGTTATGCTAAGGGACAGTTGATATGGATAGGAGGGGAAGATAATGGTTGATTCTGGATTTGAACAGATTAAGATTATAGTGATCGGGTAAACATGCTCTTTGGAGTCTGTCCCACAGACCAGTAGTTCCCGGTTAAAGCTATTCGAATGAACTTACAACTCACCAAAGGAATACGGTGAGAATGTGGGTGGTTTGCTACTATGTAAAGTGGGATATCGGGTCCTAGTCGTGAAGGTTAGACCTGGTGGAACCAAAGAATGTAGTTCGTCCGAGAGCTTTCCACTTTTGGAAGAAGCGATAGCGCAGTGAAAGACTAGCCTCATACCCACTGTGAGAGGGAGAGAGCGGCTGGAGTGTGGAAAGCAATTCTTCTCCAACAAGGAGTCGGAAAGGCCATTGAACTCTTTCAAGACTGATTCTTGGAAAATGCAATTTGCTAATGGAAGTTGTAATGATGGCCATTGGTCGAACATTTATCGCCACCGTTGGTTGACATTTATAAAATCTTTCTCATGAAAAATGTTTTCAGAAAAATAAGCTGCTCAAGTCAACAGTTATCACTCTCTCTAGTATTGATGGGGGGTTCCTTATTAACCTTTTCTTTAAATATATTAAATATATATATATATATATATATATATATATATATATATATATATATATGCATATATAAATATATATATATATATATATATATATAAATATATATATATATATATATATATATATATATATATATATAGAGAGAGAGAGAGAGAGAGAGAGATAGATAGATAGATAGATAGATAGATAGATAGATAGATATAAACGTACTTCCTGGGTATGACGATAAACTACATCCGGCAGTAAGACGTCTGATCGGGAGGTCTTGAGAAGCGTGCAACCACTTTTTAATTGCAGTTGTTACCAGGTCCACTCTGACCCCGTGTGGTAGCACCTGTTAGGGTCCTAACTATGGGCAAATATCAACCTTCAAACAAACAAAACTTTGAAAGTATAAAAATACATTATTATGGTAAAAATAAGAGCAATAAATTTTATATAGTTTTTTAAATAAGTAATAATATATTTTATAGCAAAATGACCAACAATACATTGTTTCTGTAGTTGAAGGCATACAATTACGCTAAAGATATATTTCGTTGAAGCCATAAAATTGTGTTCAAAATATTGAGATTTCGGCATTAAATAACCCATAGAGGTGTTGAGATGCCACGAAACAAAATCAACCAAACAAATCTTCCATGAAATTAATCCATGTAATATCCTAAAATGTCTTAAAGATATCAAACTGTATTCCAAAATATAACTTAAAAAAACTATAACATAAAACACACATATCACCCCCCTCGTAATTATGGCCACACATACATGAATATGCACAAAGGAAATTAAATTTCGGTATTAAAAAACTCATAAGGTATTGATGTATCGTTAAACAAACCCAGCCAAACCATTTTAGTTGTTGCTGCTTTTGGAAGTCTTCAAGTTATTTCGTAAAATTCTTTGTTTTTTGATTCTGTAGCACAAATCTATAGCATATATTGAAGAATTTGCTGCATTAAAACTTAGAGGATTGCTTTTCTTAAAGCCATTTTAAACATTAATCTCAGAAAAAGAGGTTCAGACAAGGCCATTTAAAAACATAATGTGTTATGAGGCTAATATATATATATATATATATATATATATATATATATATATATATATCGCTGGGGTAGACTGTTCTAGTTCCACGTGCTATGTCTAATGGATGTCAGTTATCTCCTGTTAATTCCCCTCTGAAAGTTCTATCCCAGTTTTTTGGAGCTGCTGCCATGTACCCGGGGTAGTTGTTAATAACAACAAAATTGCAATATGAGTATGTAATGATAGCAGCAAAATTGCACTGGTAAAAAACGGTTGCTGAAGACAATAGGTTTATAATACCCAGAAATTCATATACAGGTGTTCTCAAGGACACATCGCACAGTGGATAAAGGCGTTAGTTAGATCAAGTGACAGGACCTAAAGAGTGTGAGTTCAATACCTGGAGGGGAATTAACAGGGGATAACTGACATCCATTAGACATGGCACGTGGAACTAGAACAGTCTACCCCTGCAAGTGAAATAAAGGGTTCAGTTCGACATTCTAACCTCCTGAAGAAGGCCGGAGCGTACAGCTGCCGAAACGTTGTGATAAACATGGCGACGAAGAAGAGAACAATAATCCGAAAAATGTTAATTATCTATCCTATTCCTTATTCCATTATTCATTTCCTATTCTAAATTTGTTACAACTCATCAAGGCGTACGAGATATTTAAAGCGTTTAGACTTTATCAATACCACATTTTGAATTTTAAAGCTAAATGGGTGTTAGCTGATTCGTCATTTGGTAGATAAACAAATTGATTGGCGGCGAATATGTCGTTTGGTAGATAGATATATTGATTGATGAAAAAAATCTATCGTCCCATCGAAATTGAGAGACGGAAAATACGTCGTTTGGTCGAATAACGAATTATTTTGAGGAAAAAATATTATTTGGTAGATAAACTAATTGACTGATGAATGATTAATCGTTTGGTATATAAACAAAATGATTGGTGGAAAATGTGTCACTCGGTTGACAAACGAACTGATTGGTGGATAATGTGTCGTTTGGCTGATAAACGAATTGATTGGTTGAAAATGTACCGTTTGGTCGATGAATGAATTTTCTTGTCTAAAATATATCTATTGGTAAATAATGGAATTGGCCCCTGAAAATTTAAATATTTCGAAGATAATTTGTTCTGTATCCACTCGTCAGCATAATTATGTTTTTTTTGTCTAATACTTAACCCTTTATCTAATACTTTATCTAATGTAACATGTATATTAACATGTAGTAAATGTATTAAGATGCATATTAACATATATATTAACCCTTTATACCCTGACCGCCGCTTTACCGGTGGTAGAGAAAAATGACTTAATACCCAGCCACCGGTTGAACGGTGGGTAAACACTTGTATCTATTTTTATATCTACCGTTAAACATTACATACTAATTATTTGCGAATTTTGACTCACGAGCTCAGGCGGAAAGGTTAAAATTGTTCAGTAACGCAAGGCGCAAATGGTTAACACGAAAAAACTTTACCTAATACTTAATACTTTTCTTTGTCTAATACTTAATCAGCCTGTCTCATTCTATATACAGGTAGGGACTAAAACATCTCGGATTCACCCTCTTTCCCAAATTTGACCAAATAACGTGTCCCTTGTTCAATTTCCTTACCCGCTCCACTAAACTTGTACTAACTGAGCCATATACGGAGTTATTGGAAGAGTTTAGAGTTGGTTAATCTCACGTTCTGAAATTTTATGGTGGATTTAGGTTTCCTCCAACTCCAGGCCATTGTTTCCGGCTTGAAAAGATTAATCATATGTTCCACTTCTTGGAATAACCGAGAAAAACTGTTGACATCGTTTGTCTAAAATCCTTCTTTATTCCACCGGTGAACATCTACGCCATCGGCATGGGCCGCGCATAATCGATATGCTGACCTCTGGCGGGAGGACAGTGACAGTTTTCTGTTGTGCTTTTGGGAAAGGTACGCCAAAAAGGACTGTTGGAAATGTTAGGTAAGCTTGATATATTTAGGAAGAATATTAGAATAATCCAGAGCATATACTAACAACAGACCTGGGAACGGTAGCAATTAAGGGCTGGTTCCACGCTCGTGAAAATCTCCTGATTCAGAGGCCTTGCTGCCGGATGTAGTTTATCGACAGACCCAGGAAATTGTCGAGAGCCATGATCGTCCATATTCTGAAGAGACACGACACAAAGAAGAAGAAGAAGAAGAAGAAGAAGATGATGATGATGATGATGAGGAGGAGGAGGCGGAATAAGAAAGGGGAGGAGGAAGAGGAAGGAGGAGGAAGAGGAAGAAGAGGAGGAGGAGGAAGAAGAAGAGGAGGAGGAAGAAGAGGAGGAGGAAGAAGAGGAAGAAGAAGAAGAAGAAGGAAGAAGAGGAAGAAGAAAAGGAGAAAGAAGAAGAAGAAGAAGAAGAAGAAGAAGAAGAAGAAGAAGAAGAAGAAGAAGAAGAAGAAGAAGAAGAAGAAGAAGAAGAAGAGAAGGAGGTGGTGGAATAAGAAGGGGAGGAGGAAGAGGAATAAGAAGAGGAGGAGGAGGAGAGGACGAAGAAGAGGAGGAGGAGGAGGAAGAAGAAGGAAGAAGAAGGAAGAAGAAAAGGAGAAAGAAGAAGAAGAAGAAGAAGAAGAAGAAGAAGAAGAAGAAGAAGAAGAAGAAGAAGAAGAGGAGGACAGGAGAAGGAAGAAGAGGAGGATGAAGAAGAAAAGGAGAAAGAAGAAGAAGAGAAGGAGAAGGAAGAAGAGGAAGATGTGGAGGATTAAGAGTAAGAGAAGAAAGAAGATCGATCTTGTGTATATCGTTGGCATAACCGGGTTTAAGAGAGATAGCATAAAGGCAAGCTTTACTAAGAGTACAAAGGAAAGGAAATTGTGGATTGCCATGAACTTTCACGTCCTGAAGAGCGCATAGAAGATTCGTATTGTATATGCTAGTTAATTTCTAGTTGACCAGGGACCATTTATTCATATCTGTACACACACACATATATATATATATATATATACATATACATATATATATATATATATATATATATATATATATATGTGTGTGTGTGTGTGTGTGTGTGTGTGTGTGTGTGTGTGTGTGTGCGTGCGCGCGCACGTGAGTGTGTTCGGAACATATGCTAAAAATAGATTAAATAGATTAGCGCTCTCATTTCCTCTTTGTCATACACTCCTGATGAGATTTGAAATGTTTCCGTATTGCGGTCCTTGACAGTCGCGCATGATTAGCTCCTCGCCCAAATCTAGACATTAAGCTGAGTCAGAATTTGGAAGGCGGTTTCTTTTCTTATCCATGAGAAAAGGAATTCTGTATTCATGCGGTCGTATGCTGTTGTGAGGTCGACAGATCAGGTATACCATTTTCCGTTTAAGAGGTATGCAATTTCCTGGAATTGTTTGATCTCATACATGCCATCCTTCGTAGCCACTCGAATCCGAGGTTGCCAGTCTAGTAGGACGGCTTGCTAATCCCCATTGCAGACTCATGCTCAGGCACATTTTTTCAAGTTGTTCAACACCCACAGATCCCACTGCAGATTATACTGCAACTATTAATTGTAGTGTAACTTTAGAGTTTATGGGAGAGAGTGCGATGTCAGAACAAGGCTAGCATGCTCAAAACCTCGGTCACGATGATTTGTGACATCGTGCTTGCACAAACACCAATGGCTCCCAAGCGTTCCGTCTTCCTATTTTCACTCTTTAACCGTGTGGTGTGGTGTTCAGTCGCTTTCCAAAGGTGCTGTTGACTGGGATTGCTTCTCCCAGACCGATAACATCACCTTCCAGACAAATCGACCATGGTGAGATTCGAACCCGGGTCTTATGGTCAGAATGCGAACGTTCTAACCACTTCCCATTTACACCCATTAATGGAGCGAAAACCTGGGTTTTTAGGAGTTGACGTCCATAAAACGATTAGAAGCGAGTTGAGACAATTCATTCGTACCTTCGCCATCACAGGCCCGAGATACTTCTACATGTGTGTGGGTCCCATGTGAATATACGGTATTGTGGTGTATGAAGGATTGAAAGGTGATGGAGACGTTCTTGTTATGAATGAGTAAATTGTAATGAATGGGTCGGGAGTTTGATTAACTAGGACTAAGGTATCTAATGAAGACCAAACTCCTCCCCATTTCCTTTTAGAGGTGGAAGAAGGGGTGGAAGAAGAAGAAGAAGAAGAAGAAGAAGAAGAAGAAGAAGAAGAAGAAGAAGAAGAAGAAGAAGAGGAGGAGGAGAAGGAATAAGAAGAAGAAGAAGAAGAGGAGGAGGAGGAATGAGAAGAAGAGGAGGAGAAGGAATAAGAAGAAGAAGAAGAAGAAGAAGAAGAAGAAGAAGAAGAAGAGGAGGAGGAGGAATGAGAAGAAGAGGAGGAGAAGTGTCGGAGGAATATAAAGAATAGGAGAAGAGGAAGAAGAAGAGGAGGAAAAGAAGAAGAGGAGGAGGAGAAGAGGAAGAAGAAGAAGAAGAAGAGGAGGAAAAGAAGAAGATCTAATGAAGACCAGCCCTCTCCCCATTTCCTTTTAGAGGTAGAAGAAGAGGTAGGAGAAGAAGCGGAGGAGGAGAAGGAATAAGAAGAGGAGGAGGAGAAGAGGCGGAGGAATAAAAAGAATAGGAGAAGAGGAAGAAGAGGAGGAGAAGAAGAAGAAGAGGTGAGAAAGAAGAAGATCTAATGAAGACCAGCCCCCTCCCCATTTCCTTTTAGAGGCGGAAGAAGACGTGGAAGAAGAAGAAGTAGAAGAAGAAGAAGAAGAAGAAGAGGAGAAGGAGAAGGAATAAGAAGAAGAAGGGGAAGAGGAGGAGAGGAATAAGAAGAGGAGGAATAAGAAGAGGAGGAGGAATAAGAAGAAGAGGGGAGAGAAGAGGAGAAGTGGAAGAAGAGGAAGATCTAATGAAGACCAGCCCCCTCCCCATTTCCTATTCGGCCTTGTGCCAAAATTTTATATTTTACAAAATAAATATATTGTATGTGTGTGGGATTTGAAATTATCCGGTGTTTTGATCTTCGCCAGGCATATACGAACTCTGTGAATCGAACACTTCCTCTATTAGACCAAAAAATCAGTGGAATCAAAGCTTGCGAGGCGATTTATTTATTAATGGTGGGAGTTTATTTGTTTTCATATCTTAAGCTATTTTTTTTTCATTTTTAATCTTTTCTCCCTGTTCTCTAACTTCTCGTTGTCGTCGATTTCGTTAAACGGCGTATCAACGTATTTATGACTTATATAATACCGAAAACTAAATATTTTGAACATAATTTTATAATTTCAATTAAATATATTTTGAACGCAATTGTATCGCTTCAATTACAGATAAAATGTATTGTTGGTCCTTTTTACATAAAAATGTATTTCTAGTCTTTTTATTATTTCTGTAACCTAGCGCAGCTTACTGAATAGAATAATCACACGAAGGTTGGTAATGAACGATAATACTTAGGACAAGAACAACGCATATAAGATTCGCTAGCAGCGCGTAGAAGTAGTCAAGTGTTAGAAGTGAGTCTAGTGAATTCCACAATGAATCTCCAGCTGCAGGATGTCTACCAATCGCCACACGCGGTCAGATGTGGCACAAGGCCGAATTTAATATGATGTGTCTGAGCCCGTAGGCTCGGCCAAAACTTCACCGCAGACCCCGTATAAAACGCGACCGGGTAGCTGTTTCCCGAGACGAGACTCTGCCCTTCGACATAGACATAGACTCGTTTGGGGATTTTGACCAGCACAGCTGGAGACGAATATCCAACTGCAGGATATCTACCAATCACCCCACGCAGTCAGATGTGACATAAGGTTGAATTTAATGTGGGGTATCCGATCCCGTAGACACGACCAAAAATCCTCCGTAGACCCCGTATAAAACGGAGTTGGGCAACTGTTTCCCGAGACGAGAATCTGTCCTCCAACATAGCCTCATCTCGGCATCCTCTCTGAGAGTTTGGCCAGCACAGTTGGAGACGAATTTCCAACTGCAGACCAACATACAGTATTTACTACTGTATCTATGTGAATGGGGACATAGCCATTATCGTCCGTAGGTATGCTGCAACAATTATAAAAATGTATATTTATACTTTCATAGAGTTTTATTTTGTCTGGAGTATCACTATTTGTCCATATCTGGGACCCTAACAGGTGCTACCACTCCCGATCAGAGTGTACCAGGGAACAACAGTAATTAAGAGGTGGTTCTCCACTTTTCAAAACCTTCAGTCTCCCAATCTCCTGTTCTTATGTAGTTTATCATCATACCCAGGACTACTGTAACATTTTCTTGTTGGTCAAACAACTTTAAGGTACATCTACCTTTAATTAATACTTACTTGTAAGAAGTGTTGTTTATTATTTAACTATAACGTACATTTTTATTTTGTTTGTAATAATTTTAAAACTTAACATCTAAATAATGGTCTTATTCTCTTCCAAATCTACTCTCGACTCATCTGGAATACCTCTGCCAGATTTCTCCCCCTAGAACGTAGGCCCTACTGAGAGATATGAGCACAACCCTGTCTCTGGTTTCAGACATCGTTTCTAAATTAGATCTCTACTAGGCAAACGGATGTGACGGGATCCCTGCCGTCATCCTAAAGAAATACGCTCCCGAGCTGGCTCCTGCTTTTAAAAAAAAAATATTACCAGCAATACATTTTTGATGGGAAATAATATTACCAGCAATACATTTTTTGAGAAAAAAATATTACCAGCAATAGATTTTTTAAGAAATAAATATTACCAGCAATACGTTTTTGATGAAAAAAATATTACCAGCAATACATTTTTGAAGAAAATTATTACCAGCAATACATTTTTGAAGAAATAAATATTACCAGCCATACGTTTTTGATGAAAAAAATATTACCAGCAATACATTTTTGAAGAAAAACTATTACCAGAAATACATTTTTGAAGAAAAAAAATATTACCCGCAATACATTTTTGATGAAAAAAATACCAGCATGTTTGGAAAAAAAAACTTGTCGGCATTAAATAACCCATTGCGATTAATATGCGGTAAAACAAACCAAACCAAGGTATGGAAGAATTAGGAACAGAAACATTAATAATGAGCGGGAAGAGAAATGAGTATTTAGGAAGACACTAGATAGCGATAGGCATTGTATTTAAATTTTTGCAGATTAAAATTGTCTGGAAAGCATGGAGCTGGAAACGAGTTCCACAAGCGAGAAGTGCGAGAAAAGAAAGTATTAGCATAGAATTTACGGTTACATCTAACCAGCTTAACTGTAAATTGATGAGATTCGACGCCAGTTTAGTATTGCGCTTAAATTGAAAAAGTCTACCGAAGAGCTAGAACAATAATCATGAAAGTATTTATAGTAAAGACACGGGGCGGCAATCTTACGGCGGTGGGAGTGTGACTGAAGCCTAAACGCCAGGTCAGGTCCAATAATATTGCTCGTTCTTCTTTGGATTGTATCAAGAATCTCTGTTATGTAGAAATAAAATGTCGCTGCCGACACTGGAGATTGAACCCAGATCACCAGAGAGCAAACACAGGCGATCCCATTTTAAATAAGTAGATCATTTGAACGTAAGGGAAATATATATATGGGAATTATCGTGGCGTCTAAGGGATCAATATCCAAATTACTTAGGAGGTGTGCTTGTCAAACTCTCTGCCTCCGGACAGAGAGGAGCCCAGACAAAGATATGCCGAAGGGCACAGTCTCGTCTGTGGTTGTAGACAGCTACCCGACCCCGTTATTACCGGCTCTACGGGGAGTTTTTGACCGAGCCTACGGGCTCGAATACCCCACAATAAACTTGGCCTTGTGCCGCATCCGGCGGTAGGTGAGTATCTCACTATACGGGTTAATATTCGGATCACTATACGGTGGTTACTATTCGAACGAGTATTATCGAGCAAGTACTATTAGTGCGAGTGTTATTCGAAGGCGTCTGACACCAGTATTGTTCAACGGCGTTAACTATAGTTGTAACTGCGATTACAAAGTCTCTACTACAACAAACATTACGAAAGTTACAACGAGTATTCGTTGACATTACATAAGTGGCAACGAATGTTCGTTGACATTACAAAAATCTCGAAATATATAGCAGAAGTACCGGACCATATGTGGCAGCAATATTCTAAGCATCAACAAATGGTAGACTTATAGATATGGAAGATAGATTCTGGAGAGAACAATTATCTCGCACGACACAGTGAAGCAACTTTCTTAGCAGCTGACCTAGCAATGAATTCAATATAATCTTTCCACTTAAGATCAGCAGAAAAAACTAGCCCGAGAAGTCACTTAACAGACAGAAGTGACAGGAAAGAAAAAAAAAACTGGAAGAGATTTCCACAGGCAAGAACTGAGCAAAAATATACCTATCAGAATAGAATTTACGGTTGCGTCTAGCTAATTTAACAGTAAAACCAACCTAGTTGTCGATCTAGCAGTACGCTTAAATTCATTCAGTTCAGATGCAAAAGAAAAGACCTCATTAGATCAACTGCTATGAAAATATTTATAGAAAAGACAGAGAGAAGCCACGTCACGGCGGTCGGAAAGTGACTGAAGCCAAAATGCAAGGTCAAGACCAATTTCATTACAGTGACAAAAATATATTACTCCTTGAAATGGTTATACTTGAAAGTTGGCTCACTCGTGCTTATCCCAACAAGCCCGACTCCCAGAGTCGCCACTTTGGATTTTGTCAAGAATCTCGAAATATATTGCAGGAGCACCAGATCAGATATGGTAGCAATATTCAATGCATGGACGAATGGCAGACTTATAAATGTGTAAAATGAATTCTCACCAGAAACATTGTCAGGCACAACCAAGTGAACCAACTTTCCTAGTGGCAGACCTAGCAACTGATTCAATATAATCGCCTCTCTTCATACCAGTGTAAAACCTGAACCCAAGGACGACCTGTATCTAGCTCTTTTCGAAAATGGAACTACTTTTGGAGTAACAGCAGCCATAAGTTCTTTAAAATGTAACCCAGTCGAAGGAATTGGAAATGAAGATTCAGGATGATCTGAAAAGAAAAGATACCCCCCTTGTCTTGAGCTGATCATAGGAAGCCCACAATCTCTTTTCGTCCTTGCAGCAGGAGCGGCAAGCACTTTACAAGAGTCTTATGAAATCAAGCGTTGTTTAAAACAAAACCTTTTCCTAGTGGGTTCAATCCATGTGTCTGGTCTTTTGGATGTGTGAGATCATAGCTCTTCACGACTTACTCTCCTTTTTATCTGTTACAGTGTAACCCGGATCTAAGATACCCCGATGTAAGATACCCTGATATAAGAGAAACCCGGATATAAGAGAGATTTTCTCTGGTCCCAAATTAGAGCCTGTGTTAATGTATATATAATAGACCAAACCCGGATATAAGAGAAACCCGGATATAAGATACTTCTTCTCCGGCCCCGACAACTCTCCTATATCCGGGTTACACTGTAGTAAAGTTTCTTTTTTTCACTCATCACACTTAATCCCTGTTCTGAACACTATTTACAGAAAGTCGTGGTGTAGGTTATACACTGCTTTCCTCTATATCTCTTGCCTTCAATCTGTCCTGTGAGTGTCACATTTTCTACGCACTCTTTCCTTATTATATGGCCCAAAATCTTCATCTGTCTTGTTTCTAAATCTAAGCATAAATATCCTTTTCATATTCATTTTCCTTAAAACTTCGTCGTTACTAACATGCCCAGTCGGTACTCGGCCGAAGGATATTTGATCGACGGAGATTTAACCGAATGGACATTTAGGCAAAAATGTAGTGGCGTACTTACATGTATGTCACACCCTTTATCGTAATGGGCTACATATATTTATATCTATTTACTGTATTAATTTATAATTTTTCATTTTTTACAGGCTTTTTTTTTAATCTATTCTGTAGATATTATATTTTACTTCAAATATTACTGTAAGATGATAAGTATTTTGAGAAAAAGCAGATTTTACTACAGCAAAAATCTCAAGCTTTTACCATTTGAAATATCTTTCAATTTTGCTTTTAATGATCATTATCTTAAAGGGATGGACCAGATTTTATCTTCCTGTTAAATACGAATTTAAATAATTAGGTGCTACTCTTACTCAAATACACTCAAATATTTTTAAAAATACTAATTTCAATAAACAAATATTGAAATAAGAAAACTTTTCAAATTTAGATTTAGTAAGTAATCACTTGAAATTCAGTGGTAATTATTAGTCCAATTCTACCCTATAATACTGCTAATTAAAATACTTAAAGTATTGCATGTTACTATTTTTATTTGTACTTTTTCGGTGAAATGACTGTCGGCCAAATGTCTGGCCACGTGTCCAATCCGTTGTATTCTTAGCTTCCTTCCGTAGAATCACATTTCTGTATTCTGGCTTTGGTGGCGTGCTTAAAAAAACAAAACTCCTATATTCTGGTTCATTGTTAGAAGAAATCACGTAGGAAATCAACGTGGGATACAATGAATGAATAACCTGGAAAAGAATCGAAAGAAAAAAGGACAAAAGAGAAAATAGAAAGAGAGAGAAGAAATAATGTCCGAAAATGAAAGAAAGAGAAGAGAAGAAAGAGAAAAGAAAAGAGAAGAAAGGGAGAAAGAAAGAAAGGGTGAAAGAAAGAAAGAGAAGAAATAATACCTGTAAATGAAAGAAAGAGAAGAAAAGAAAGAGACGAAAGAAAGGAAAAGAAAAGTAAAGAAAGAAAGAGTGAAAGAAAGAAAGAAAGAAAGAAAGAAAGAAAGAAGAGATTTAATACCCGAAAATGAAAGAAAGAAACGAGAAGAAAGAAAGGAAAAGAAAATAGGAAAAGAAAGAAAGAAAGAAAGAAAGAAAGAAAGAAAGAAAGAAAGAAAGAAAGAAAGAAATATAGAAGCAGAACAAGAAACGCTCCGGTCTGTCAATTAACTCCGAGACGACGTTTTATTTATCGTGCGCGGAGGGACACAACGGCCAATTGCCGTGAGCTGGCCAACATTAGGCGTGATGCAACCGTTGTCTACGAACGATCAGCTATTTATTTATTCTGTTCATGAATATGTAAATGTCGACTTTAATCACGCGAGGTCGGCACATGTTAAACAGCGTGTTTTGGGAGTCGGGTATGGTCCGTTGAACTTTGTTGTCACTGTGCCAACTGATAAAGACTGCGACAGAAAATATAGACGAAGGAGTGTGTGTGAATAAAGCGGTCAACATGAGGACGGCTCCTGGGATTTCGCAGCATTGGAATTATGAAACGCTATTTTATGAAGGGAATAAGATCAGGATATTAGTTTGTGTACTCGATCAAGATAACCTATGCGGGTGCGCATGCGCCTGTATTTATTCGTGTGTGTGTCTGTGTGTGCTCACTCGTGAATGCATCTGTGAGTGTGCCGCACTTGTTATACAAGTGAGAGAAAGCATGTTACTCGCGCAGATTTTATCAACACTTTTGCATTTGATTCACACATGAAAGCACCCCAACTGCGTACTTATACCTTACCTGAAAAGGCTATACTTAAGTAAATTCACAGAGGCACACCCACATGAGCCCCCCCCCCTCCACAACCGTGATTTATGAGAGCATTTATGTAGGTACGTGTGTGAAGTAAGGTTAAGGCAGGGAATGTTTCCAATATTGACTTCAATTCTAACTAGGTAGTATATTATTTTGTGATAAAATCGCATATATATATATATTATATATAATATATATTATTGTATATTATTTTGTGATAAACTCGCATATATATATATATATATATATATATATATATATATATATATATATATATATATATATATATATATATACGAATGTAATGAGAACGAAAATAAACATTTTTTTCTAAACATTTTTGTCAAACGAATGGAAAAAAGGAAGTGACGTTCCACGTGCGGCCTGCTTAAAAACAGAATTGTTCATAACCATTTTGGTTCTTACCAGTCGAAGTGAAACTAAATGCACTGAAACGAAGTTGCATCTTTGTAGTGAGTAAATTTTTTTTGTCTATATATATATATATATATATATATATATATATATATATATATAAATATATGAATCAAAAGATCAGAGGAAAAACTATTCTTAGCCTACGTGTTTCGTCCTTTGAGGGACTTTATCAAGGCAAAAGCACATATGCTTTGATAAAGTCCCCCAGTGGACGAAACGCGTCGGTTAATAATAGTTTTTCCTCTTGCCTTTTTATAAATGTTGTTCCTTTTACAGATACACTCTATCTGAAAATAATCCACACACACACACACACACACACACACACACACACACACACACACACACACATCAGTGGCGATTCTAGGTCAACAATGTTGGGCTCATTACAATCTAACAAAATATACTACAGGTATAACTTAGATGCTAAAATGATTCCTTTACTCTAACTAAAATAAATTATTTTTTAAAATCTATAGCGAAATATTTTTTTAATAACTTGTGTGTTAAATCTCGAGTCTGTGTTTGTATATATGTCCATGCGTTATTGTATTTATGTATCTCTAAGTCCGAATTTTTAGCTCAATTTTTTGTACGTTTTTAGGGATCAGTCGTGGCTGCTGACTGATGTATTTCCTCAACATACAACATTTCCACTCACATTCGTCCCACCAACCCTCCCGTCAACGTTTTGATTTTCGCCGACTTGAGGTCGGGTAAAATTTAATTTGTCTTTTTTCAATTGATACATTGTGCTAAAAATCTAATACTCTAAGGAATAAGTTATTAAAAATGGACTTTTGAAAGCAATAAGTTGAAATAAAAATAACAAAAAAAAAGACATATAAGTCATTATTGACTTTTAAAAGATTATTTATAAAAATACATTGTTTATTAAGACTATTTCCAACTCAGACAGGGCTACGACTTACGCAGTCCGACTGGCCAGCTCAGACAGGACTAGAACCTACGCAACCCGACTTGCCAGCTCAGACAGGGCTAAGACCTCCGCAGCCCGACTGGACAGCTCAGTCAGAACTAAGACATACGCAGCCCAACTTGCCAGCTCAGACAGGGCTAAGACCTCCGTAGCCCGACTGACTTAATTTTATTTCAGTTTTTTACTTACTTTCTTTCTTTTTTTTCGTTCGGTCAATATTTTGAATCTGTGTCTAGCTCAAGTCAAGAATGCAAACGGCACACAGCGAAAGATTTTTGGGACTTTGAAATAGTTATACTGGAATGTTGGCTCACTCGTGCTGATCCCGACAAGCCCGACTGTCAGAGTCGCCACTGATACAAATATATATTTATATATGTAAAACGTATGTGAGGAAAAATGCGTTTGAATACAGGTGAGGAACACAAATCAAATTAAATTACCTTATCATATCCAATATCCAGTCGCAAGGAAGAGTGTCTGTCTCTCCTGTCTGTCTCTTTATTTTATGACTGTATACCGATTTTTTCGCATTCATATATATGTTTTTCTCTACATCTGTTATGCCTGAGTATTGGGTAGCAAAATCCATAGCATTCGTGAAAAGTTCCTTTGATTTCGATTGGTAGTAATTCTCAGTATCAAACCGTATTAGTGTACAATTTGGTTTCTCTTGATATTAGAAAACCAATTAGTAACTTCTTTGGTATTGATCCAAAGTTTTAATCCTAGGTAATCCTTTATTTGTTGGTTGATTCTTTCTAGAATGTTCTTACTAATTCTACCGATTTCGGGTCGGGTTGGGTTGATAATTCTTGTAGTTAAAATCTACATTGGATGCACAAGAAATGAATTCAAAAGAAGGTGGAACCAACATCAGGCGTCCTTTAATAATAATAAATACCGAAATCAAACGTCCCTATCTAAACATTTCTGGCACTTAAAAGAGAACAATAAAACAACAACAGTAAAATAGATATTAATAAGAAAAGCTAAAGCTTGTAGGTCATTAAATGACCCATATCCTTTGTACGGATATAAAAAGATATACATTATTACGTTTCTGAAAAATAAAAATTTACTAAATCAAAGAATTGAAATAGTAATTTTTTGTAGGCACTGTCAAATATTTTCCTTAAATAATAATTAATTTTCGCAAAAAAAAAGTAATAGAGATGAATCATACATATTTATACTTGATCATTAATTAATAATTTTTTTAAATACGAAATTAAATTCTAATATATTTATTTGTAAAAATACTGTCTCGTCTATTAGTTATTAGAAGGAGGAATGGTACTTTAAATCTGTAGGAGCAAATGTTAAATATTAAAGATAAGACTTACTCATATTTAGACGACCCTTTTAGAAAATCTTTGTGTATAAAAATATGAATTAAGCGGCTAAATAAAAATGCCAATTTTTTGTCATTGAAATCCCAGACGACACGCTGAAAACGGATGACTTTATATATATATATATATATATATATATATATATATATATATATAGAGAGAGAGAGAGAGAGAGAGAGAGAGAGAGATAGAGAGAGAGAGAGAGAGCGGGTGTAAAATTTTCTAAATTCTGTAACAGCAAAATTGTCCATTTGTTAGGTTAAGTTTGAACCATTGTATTTTAGAAATGATTAACAATATCTTATTGGAATTCTCCGATTTTTAGAAGACTACTGGACTCTGCTTTAAACAATATAATGTATTTAGTTCTAATTTGAAATAATGATCCCTCTTCTTGTTGTGACTGCCTGATCCAGTTTTCCTCTCTACTGTTCCCTCTTTTTAAAACTTATTCACCATTCTCTTGATTGTTCTTGAATAGATTCTGAAGATGGAAACCAGAGTATGAATGTTGGTACCATTGCTGAAGACCTGAATGATCATTTTCCTCTCACCATTGCTTGAGTTGAAACGATTAAAATAAAATATGCTGATATTTAATAAGTTTTGCTTCGGAAGACACTAAGTGATGCAGCATCAAAAAAGAACACGATGATTCTGTTCCGCCATTGTTATATGGACCCGACGACCCCATCTTGACCTCACTGAGAATTGGGCTAACTATCTCCGCCAGCGAGTAAATTTTGTGAGCCCTACACCCTTATGCAAATTAATTGAAACAACCTCTTTAGTTTCATTTCTTTCACCATACGGCCAGTTTTAGACCCACTGGAGTGACAGGGTGTAATCGATTGCTATTTTTTCCTCAGATTAGGTCATTGGCAGTGATGTGCGGTGATATGAATCTATTTTCGGGGTGTATGATGAAATATGTTCGGCCTTAAAAAATATTGCGTCATCCGTGATTGCATCAGATTTTCATCACGCTCATGCACTATTGTCTCGACTGTCGATTATTTGTCCTACATCAATTGTTTGCGACGGACATTACTCCAAGACAGCGTTCGACAGCTGCACGAACACACTGGGAAGCCTTACCAGTGAACAAATCAAAGTACTATAGACTGGCCCGGAAACTGCCCTGATTTAAATCCAGTCGATAATCTGTCGTCAATCTGCAAGGAACGACTTCGTGGAATACGAAGTACTAACATGCGCACTGGGTCCGGTTTTATTGGAATAATACGAGAAAAAAGTAAATAATATCGGAATTATTCGTGTTGTTTCACTTAATTTTCACAAGGGTGTACATCGTCCCACTTAAACGAAATTAGTTTATTATTGTATTAAAAGATTGTATAGCGACACTATTTCAAAGCATGTCTGATTGTGTACGCCATTGAAATATTTACTTATTTTTATCTGGGCTTGGAAATCTATGATTGGCGCAATCGAATGAAGATAATTCAATAAATTATCACCATTTCTTTGTCTACAATTTCAAAGAATCTTTCTAGTTCCACACTGGCGCAATTACATTTATTCTAGCTAACCAAAGGAATAGTGGACAGAGCTAAATCTCATTCAGCACCCACCTCCCACCAAAAAGAAAAAAGAAGACACTGATCTCTTATGTTTTGTCTTTTCAGTTGCCGGCCCTGGGGTAGGATTTCAAAGAAACTATGATGAAAATTTCGGGGCCAAACCTTGATATTTTAGTTTTGGCAAAGGACCATTTGCTTGAAAGATTCTGCTCGAAGACAAGCGAAGCTCCGAAAGCCATAGAGACCAAATGTTTGGATTTAGAACAAGATGACCAGTGTTGCCTGAGTATATTATCGGTAGTGCTCTACCCCCAGAAAAGGAATTGGTCATTGATATCACGGTGCCAATGTGGCCAAATCAGAAGGCAAAGTAGAAGATATTCGATGTTTGATGATGCAAAGTCGTCAATGATAAAAGCTAGAGCCATAGGGCTATAATTTGGAAGGTCAAAGAAGGGGTCATACGTAAGGGAGAGAGAGAGAGAGAGAGAGCGTGAGTGATTGGGAGGGAGAGAAAGAAAGGGAAAGATACTTATTTTAAGAGAGAAGAAAAGAGAAGTATCTAATAAAATTCGTGCATGAAGAATACAACCCGAAGTTTTGACTGAAAGAAAAAGAAATAACGAAGAGCAATCTTAAAACACAGGCAGAGTTTTTGTCGGATTTGAGACGTGAATACTAATATATATATATATATATATATATATATATATATATATATATATATATAGATAGATAGATAGATAGATATAGATAGATAGATAGATAGATAGATAGATAGATAGATATGAATCGACCTACATAGATAAATAGATATGAACATAGATAGATAGATAGATAGATAATGAACTGAGACAGGTAGATAGATATGAACTGACCTAAATAGATAAGAACTGAGATAGATAGATGAATATGAACTGAGACAGATAGATATGAACTGAGATAGATAGATATGAATTGAGATAGATAGATAAATAGACAGATAGATATGAACTGAGATAGATAGATAGATAGATAGATATATAGATAGATATGAACTGAGACAGGTAGACAATCATTTACTTTACTAATTACTTTATAACCACCTAAGCAATGCTTTAACAGAATAATAATTACTCAGAAATATGGTGACTACAAAAACAGTAATATATCTATATATATATATATATATATATATATATATATATATATATATATATATACAAGACGAGGCGGTTGTATAAATGCATCCACACACATGTAAATGCAACTTACTCTCGTAGAAGGAAAATAAAATATTTGTAAATACAAGTATAGAGATGTGTGTGTGTGTGTGTGTTGTCTAGTGGTACCACTATCAGTAACTAAGCCAAGTATACAAGCAGACTACTTACAACCAAGTACTGACCATTTCCACAAAGCAAATGACCTTGAGTTTGTATCTCAATACAATTCTACGTATGAGTACATATATTTTGTAACTATGAGAATCACTACAACTTTAAAAGTCAAAAGATTATATTAAATCAACTGCCAGAGCTGATGCTATGAAAGTTGGTTAACTGTGTAATACTAGACAATTTTTCCCGACAGAATCTATCTTGTATATTTGTGAGTCTACTGTTCGTCCACGCATTGAATATTGCTGTCACATCTAGTCTTGCCCTCCTGTTATGCATTCAGAGATTCATGATAAAATCCAAAGAAAGGTATGTAATATTATTGGTCCTGACCTGGCATCTCAGTTGGTTGGTTGATTTTGTTTATGTAAAAGTTATGGATTGCAGTGGAAATATTTGTCGCAGATTACTTCCACAACGAAGAGAACAAATCACTGTAACTTCAGACTCGACGATCAGGGGCAGAAAGAAAATGTCGAAATCTCGATTTGCGGTTACTGTGTCACAAAACACAATCAGCCAACCAGAAAAATAACTCACTCACCGAAAACCGCCGCGGTCGCTAAATACACGAATTTTTCTTCTTTTTTTTTCGATTCGAGAACACCAACTGCTTTTATCGGCCGAGCATTTTTTCCATTCGTCGACAACTGGGAGAGGACGCACAATTTTAACAACTCCAATTTTTCGCAACTTAAATATTCCGTCTTCAGCATATCATGCAGAATACGTGCCCTTTTTTTGGCAAGTAACTTTCTTTTTCGCTACATTTTCCGTCGTAGGATACACGCAACACGCTGTCGCTTGGTTTGACGAGGTAATTCGCCGTTTTCTTCGCTATAGTTTAGTGGCATATCAACACCTCTCTGGGTTATTTAACGCCGAAATCTAGATGTTTTGAACGCATTTGCACGCCTTCAATTTCAGGTAAAATATTATTTTTAGCTAATTCTACCGTAAAATGTATTGCTGTTCATTTTGCTATAAATAGGTATTGATAGTCATTTTACTATAAAATTTGTTTTTATACTTCCATAGTGTTCTGCTTTTGTTTGGGAGGATCACTATATTCCCATAGATGGAACCCTAACAGGTACTACCACCCAGGGTCAGAATGAACCTGGGAACAACAGCAATTAATAAGTAGTTCCATGCTTTCCAAAACCTCTAATCTTCCGATCGGAGGCCTTGCTGCCGGTTGTCGTTTATCGTCGTACCCAGGACAATGACATCTCACCATCAGTGACTTTCTCATCACCGTAATGTAGCTACCCTTTGCCTTTTCTATAAATATTGGTGTAGTGGGTAGCAGAGTTCGAAGTGTTTTTCATATTCAATTACGCGCAAATACCCTTCGAGGAGACGTAAATTTTCTAACAACCAGTTATGAGTTGAATAGAAGTACAGAATGGATCATATAGCTTTGGCAGCAACCAATCTGCTGCAGAATGAAACGCCCGCCTACTGCGGGAATATCTTGTCAGTCGTCACTCAAAAGAGACTTAATCGTCTAAGTGTGTATCACAAATGTCATTTAGTTGACTAATTAGACTGGCGGCAAGGTCTTATTATTTTACAGTTGAAATGGCTGCATATAAGCGTGAGCTATATACTAAGAATTTCTTTATTCCCATGAGTCGCTCGTGGAACTCTCTTCCGCCTTCTTGCTCTCTAGTCAACTTTGATATTCAAAAACTTATAGACAATGTCAATCAGTATTCATTTTAAGATTTAAAAAGAAAGAAAATTATTCTAAGAAGCCATTCAACCTGTCCGAATCCTACAGAGCGATAATGGTTCTTAAAAGGCGGAGATGTAAAAAACAAACGGAATGCGTGTATCACCGTCTAAAGGCCAAACATAGACGCTGAATAGTTGCGAGTGACACTC
>OZ038494.1:23791295-23796295 GCA_964036315.1 Acanthosepion esculentum | reverse complement strand
TTTTATATATATATATATATATATATATATATATACAGGTTGGTATAATCTAGGCGAGTCCTATTAACACAACATAGAATGTGAAAAAACTGATTCCCAAAATTCATCCCACTACAAACTGATTCCATAAACAGTTTGAATAAATCCTGAGAATTTTAGATTAAAATTCGTAGATGAAAATTGTCATTAACTAAAGGTATTTTAATTCCAATTGTAATATTATATATGTATATGTGTTTGTGGGTGTGATAGAAAAGGTCTAGAACAAGAATCCTCAACAAAATAAGTGGGCATCCACTACCGAGAATCGAGGCCGGAACCTTATGATACAGCCAAGCATCATACCACTGGACCAGCGGGCCTCGGCTACGAAGAAGGAACTAACTAGACTCGATATAGCGCAGCTACTCCTAATTCCGGTGGGGTTACTCATCGGAACCGGCCCCAAGATCAACGTCTTTTTTCACCAAGCCGCTCCACCAAGAACATTAAAACTGGATCGTGCATTGGTTTATAAGTTATAGAATTTTTGAGAGAGAGAGAGAGAGAGAAAGAAAGAGAGAAACGGACAAGGGGATTATTAGATAGATAGATAGATAGATAGATAGATAGATAGATAGATAGATAGATAGATAGATAGATAGATAGATAGATAGATACGAATAGGCTTTGATAGATAATGAACAGGCTGAGATAGATAGATAGATAGATAGATAGATAGATAGATAGATAGATACGAATAGGCTTTGATAGATAATGAACAGGCTGAGATAGATAGATAGATAGATAGATAGATAGATAGATAGATAGATACGAATAGGCTTTGATAGATAATGAACAGGCTGAGATAGATAGATAGATAGATAGATAGATAGATAGATAGATAGATAGATTGTTAAACGAAATTGACGAGTTGATTTTAATATATATTTCTTGAACACGTTTAAATAGATATTTAGTCTAGAAAAAATGCACGTGCTTGCATAGAAGAAAACAATAATCAAAACATTAACAAAAGCAACTCGTCAGCTTTGTTTAACAAAACATGAATTAAAGAGGGTTTGCTGCCTAAATATTCGAAGCTGGTTTTCTTCAACGTTTCTTAACCCAGGAGGAGTGTTTGATCCATCACTTTCAGCCGGAAACGAAGAGCAATCCATGCTGTATGGAAACACACCTCCTCACCTGGCCAAGGTCGTTTAATCTGCAAGAATGTCGATGGCCTTAGTTTTATTTTGGAGATACAGAATGCATTGTTTTTATTGACTATCTTCAAAAGGGCCACACCATCAATGTTGAATAGTATGCCAAATTCCTGATGTAGTTACGAAAGGCTCCGAATACTTAATGGCACAATCTACTGAGGAAAGACTTCTTGTTTCATCAGGACAATGCTCCAGCATACAAGTCCGTGCCTTCTGTGCATGACTGGCTTTGAACTGTTTGATCGCCCTCCCTATTCTCCTGATTCGGTCCCATTTAACTATCATCTGTTCCCCAAAATGAAAAAAAATGATCTGAGGAAGCCAATCTGATGATGGCGAAACACGTACTGAAGCCAATAAAACAGTTTTCCTTAGGTCAAATTTGTCAAAATTTTGGATTCGATATCCTATTTATACACACACACAGACACAAACATATATACAGGGTGCGATGTGTAAATTATCATCATGATTTTGTTGACTGCAGTGTCTGGTAGGGTCAGTTGGGCATTGTCTGTGAGAAAAAGAGGACCATGACGCAATTCACTTTGCCAGAAATTTGGAAACGGTATGATATACTGCTTAGCATTCGCATCGGAAGATCCAATACGATTATTGCAGAGTCTTAATGTGTTAATGAGAGGACAGTACAGAGGATTCGGAAAGAGTCGGATGAGTCTAATGGTGATTACGAATGTGCGGCAGCTCGGAAAACTCGTTTTGATAAGAAAAGAAGTCCCGAATTTGTTGGTGAGGGCCTCAAACTCAACACAGAGGCCTACATCAAGTACCTTGATCAACTACCAGCTCTGGCTCAAGAGGGTGGCTGCTGGAGGATCCTATGTGTGGCAACAAGACTCTGCATTATCCCACACAAGCAGGAGAACCCAGTCATGACTGTCAGCCAATTTCTGCGCCCACATTAACCCTTACATCTGGCCACCTAACTTCCAAGTCTGCAGCATCCTTGATTATTATGTGTGGGGAGCAGTGTAATGGATAGCGGCTCGGATGGAGAAAACGGAGAGGCGAGTCCGAATTCCAGTCGAATGCCTTACATTCATTTACGAAGTAATAACCTTGGGAAAGGTATGAATCCTCTTTTTCTCCCACCAGTTATGGGTAAATAGCAGGACAGGTCGTGTACTATAACCGTTGGATGACAATTGGTTTACTGCAGAAAGAAATGGCAACCTACTGCGGGAAAAATCTGCCTCGTCTGTCATGTATCGAAAGATACATGATCACCTAAGCATGTATCACGCATGAGACATGTGTGACTATGTGTGACTAACTTTCCAGTCGAATCCGTTTCATTCACTTACGTGCTAATACCCTTGGGAAGATATGAATCCTCTTCTTCTCCCCCCCCCCCAGCTATGGGTAAATAGCAGGAAAGGCCGTGTTCTATAGCCTTGGATGGCAACTGGTCTACCACAGAAAGAAATGGCAACATACTTCGGGAAAAAATCTTCCTTGACAGTCATGTATCAAAAGATACCTGATCGCATAAGCGTGTATCACGCATGGAACATAACTGACTGACTGACTGCAGTTGAGCGAGAGACCAACAAAACTCCTTGTGAGACCAAAGATGAACTGAATGCAAGGATTATGGCAGCATTCAGTAACATAAACAAGGAGACCGTCCAGAAGAGATGCAGGAGATTCTGAAGTCGTCTGGAGGCCGTGGTTGAAGCCAATGTCGATTGTATTGAATCATAGTGTTATTTTCATTTTTGCGTAATTTAGACAACTTATCCATCCCACCTTACACACACACACACACACACACATATATATATATATATATATATATATATATATATATATATATATATATATATATATATATATGCCTGTGTCTGCGTGTGTGTCTGCGGGTGTGTCTTTGTGTGTGTGTAAACAGAATTAATTTTTCATCGATGGAAAGAAACCGTAGTAGAAAGAAATTTCGAAATAATATCAATTAATGAATGTTTTCCTGTTCAGAGGACTTGTAAATTTACCAGTTCTATTTCCGGTATAAAATGTTTTAGAAAGTTTCATTTTTTTTTAAAATTTCATTAGACGCAGTTTTTGACCCACAGTTTTTCTAATTTTTTTTTTTTTACGTCTGTCGTTAAACGTCTGCAATAACACACACGATCTCGTTTGGAAGCAAGTCACGTTCGACGTGAAATAGGCGCGTCGGTAGTACTGGCGGGAAATCAAAAGCGAATATAGAAATAATGGGGAGAAAAGATAAAGAGAAAATAGAAGAAGGACAGAGAAACCAAAAAAAAAACAAAAAAAAACGAGAGATAGAACGAACCAACCAAAAAAGAACGAAAGAACGAAAGAGAAAGGGAAGGAAGAAAAAAGAACGAAAGAGAAAGAGAAGTAAGAAAACAACGAAAGAACAAACGAAAGGACGAAAACGAAAGAACAAAACAGAACGAACGATAGAGAAACTGAAAGAAAAGAACAAATGAAAGAACAAAGGAACAAAAAATACAAAGAACGTAAGAGAAAACGAAAGTACGACAAAGAAATAAAGAGAAGACGAAAGAACAAAAACAGGATAAATGAGTAGTCATTCAGAGCTATTTAGTGTTTAAACAGTCAATCTAATAGGCAACACCTGGGCAACAAGAAACACATGTCAGTAACGTGTTACAGTAGTTATGTTCACTTGAAAAATGGGTGGGTTCAAACAACAGGTGATATGTCCTGAGCTGTTTAACACATCTAAATGCAAATACCAGGAAATAAAAACTGAAATTCTGGACTCTTGTCTCATATTCATCTTTTGATCTTAACCCCAAATGTCTTCAGTGAACAACAAAATACAAATATATTACCCTTGCCCTTCCAATAATTTTGGACTGCATATATATATACATATATATATATATATATATATATATATATATATATATTCGTGTGTGTGTGTGTGTGTGTGTGTGTGTGTGTGTGTGTGTGTGTGTGTGTGTGTGTGTGTGTGTGTGTGTATTAAGAGTCACCATCACAAAGACCTCAGTTACAGTAAGTTTGACTTTGAAATTCACCCCTAGTGATGATCTCGGAGGAGATCGAAAGTACTTGTGTAGAAAAAAATGACGCCGCCTTCCTTGATGAATTTCATCTTAACACCAAGAAATTGATTAAAGAACTAGAAAGGATTATTATAAAAATAAATAGACATATATCTATATTATTCAGTGAAACGCGTCTGAATGAATATACGATGCATATATATATATATATATATATATATATATGTGTGTGTGTGTGTGTGTGTTTTTGTCTGTTGTGTGTGTATGTGTGTGTGTGTGTGTGTGTGTGTGTGTGTGTGTGTGCTTAAATTACAAACATTATGTCTGATTATTTTTAGCATAATCCGTTCATATTCACGGATATTTTTTCGTGTGGTACAATGAAATGAGGCAAGAAATCACTCTAACAATGAAAATCACTTTTATTTCCCAAGTACTTTTGACCTCTTTCTGAGATCAGGAGGACAACTAGTAAGGCAAAGACTATGTGTAGCTATCCATTACTGATTTGTTTTCCTTTTTCTGTTTAAATAGTTGGGAAATAAAAGTGATTCTCACTGTTACAGTGCATTTCTTGCATCATTTCATTGTGACACACGAAAAAATATCATTATGCTATTAATTTTTTCTAGTATATTTTATATAAAATAATTATTATTATTATTATTATTATTATTATTATTATTATTATTATTATTATTTTATTTCCCTTGATTTCTTTTGTGTACACATTTCTCTCCGGGTCCCGCCCAGAGAC
>OZ038494.1:23721295-23788795 GCA_964036315.1 Acanthosepion esculentum | reverse complement strand
GTCTTGGTAATTGACCCCCGGCTGGAGAGAGAAGTGAAGGAATCATACCTTTCCCAGGTGTATTTGGAAAGTAACTGGGTATAATTAACCCGATGGAATTGGAACTTGACTCTCCGATTTCCAATTTCGTACATATTATACGAAGAATTTCAGCATTCATTGTCCGAAGAATTGACATTACTGCTGGTCGAAATTTAGTAAAAACTATTCTTTGAATCATTCTTCCGGTAAAATATGTTTCACAAGTTCACTAACATACACTTTATTTTTTCAAGTATTGCTTCCTACCTCATCTTCCTACCTCATCTTTTTCTCGAAGTACTGTGGAACATCAACAGCTTTATTATGTCATTATTTTCTCTTTGCGTTATATATGCTAACCATTTTAGTTGTTGCTTCTATTGAAAGTCTTCAAATGATGCAGTTTCTGTTATTTAGTAATGTTCGTTCGGTTTCTGCAACGTCAGCCCATGAGATTCGATGAAGAGGAGTCCTTCTCGCAGACCTACAGCCTTCATTCACCGGTAGCCATTTTAATTTTAGCTCTGAGAAAGCAGCCGTATACAGAGGAAAGTTTCGATATTTCTCAACCAGGCACAACATCTATATGAGACTTTAGTAATACTTGTAAACCTTAGAGTGAAAAAGAAAGGTCTTTGACGTATCCCATACACAATAAACAACTATTTAATAGAAATTTAAAAAAGAAAGATTAACTTATATTGAGCATGCGCAAAGCATCGATATATTCATCTGATAAGAACAAACGCCATTCCATTTCGTCATAAAACCGATTTCAGTTGTTTTACAGCGAGTCACCCATTCCATGCAGCCAATTGCCAAGGAGTCGAAATTCCCGGAAATGAGAATCAGTTCCACCACCTTTTCAGACTACTTATCTAGTAATTACCGCTTACAGGCGTCCAAGAGTGTTTTTTTAATTCCATTTTCTTTTTTCTTTAGAAAATATAATTCTTTGATAGTTGTAAGAGGGAACAAACCACGAATTGCCGTCGGCATTTACGTTAATATACGGACGTATTTTCTCGTTCATCGACGAACTGTGTTTTTACGTTTTTTTTTTTTTACCTCGATGTTTCACAAGATATTTCAAGTCGAAGTTATTTCTTCCCTTTCTGTCGTAGCCTATTTGAAATTCTTCAGAACGATGCCTGCAAGACAAAGACTATAATATTATTGATATGCAAATAAAATTATCTATCTATCTATCTATCTATCTATCTATCTATCTATCTATCTATCTATCTATCGCCATATTTTAATATCTATCTATCTATCTATTTATATATATATATATATATATATATGTATATGTATATACATGTATATATTAATATATGTCTATCTATATATATGTATATATATATAAATATATTTTGATGTCTATCTATCTATCTATTTATCTATCTATCTATATATATATATATATATTAACATCTGTCTGTCAATCTATCTATCTATATATATATATATAAATTAATATCTGTCTATCAATCTATCTATCTATATCTATATATCTATCTATCTATCTATCTATCTATATATATATATATATATATATTAATATCTGTCTGTCAATCTATCTTTGTGTCTGTTCACATCTATCCATCTACTTGTCCATCTCTCTTAAACTTTTGATCTATCTTAGTCTTTTTATCTATCTATCTATATATATATATATATATATATATATATATATATGTGTGTGTGTGTGTGTGTGTGTGTGTGTGTGTGTGTGTGTGTGTGCGTATATGTATCTATCAATATTTTAATATCTATCTGCATATTTAAATATCTGCCTCAACAATTTTATGGGACTTTACAATACACACAGTCAGCCCAATCAAAGTTAATCACCCTGATATCGTGATTAGAGATTGCAGAGACAAAATGTGCCTTCTTATTGACATGACAGTCCCTGCGGATTGCAATGTATCTTTGAAGATCTTCAAAACCTATGAATATTCAAGGACCTTGAAATAGAAATCTCAAAAATGTGGTGCAAGAGGACAATAACAATTCCAGTTGTAGTTGGAGCCCTCGGATTGTTTGGAAAAGATTCCAATAGACTCATTGATGGAATCCCTGGTAGCCCATGCTCTTAAAGAAATACAAAAAAACTTGTAATCACAAGTACAGCCCACACCATACGAAGGACTTTATCTATGTAAAATATATGTGATTTTTTTTTCAAAACTTTTCAGTGTAAAATGTCATGACGATATTTCTGACCTTAGGTCTATTGTCGGAGCCCGGAAAGAAATGAGTATACACCAGAAACAAAAATGAAATAAAACAACAACAACAGCAACAACAACAACAATAATAATAATAATAATAATAATAATAATAATAATAAAAATAAAATAATAATAATAATAATAATAATAATAATAATAATAAAAATAAAATAATAATAATAATAATAATAATAATAATAATAATAATAAGAAGAAGAAGAAGAAGAAGAAGAAGAAGGAGAAGAAGAAGAAGAAGAAGAATGTATTGGTGGTAATATATATATATATATTTTCATTTACTAACGAATGTAGTGTTTTTCTATGAACCTGTATTGCTGGTATTTTTACCCTAATTTGTTTTATACTTTCATATTCTTTTGACTCCAGTTTAGTGGACTTGACTTTTTTCCCGTAGCTACGTCCCTAACAGGTGCTACCACCCAGGCTCAGAGTGAACCTTGGAAGAACAACAATTAAAAGGTGGTTCCACGCACCTCAGAACTTCCTGATCAGAGGCCTTACTGCTGGATGTAGTTTATCGTCGGACGGAGAAAAACTGGTCTAAACAGACTATATTTGCTCAGACTACGAAGGCTCTGATATCTGATATCGATAATATAGTTTTTAATTTATTTTTACCTTAATTGTGAGTCGAAATTGAAGACGTTTCCCTGATTAGTGAATGAAAATCGAAATATAGTATATCGCAATTTAATTTTGGGCTTAATTCTTGTTGCTCAAGGCCATAAAGCCTCTTATAATTTGAATGAAATAAGATTACACCGTAATTGTTGTCGTCTGCTTTCGGTGAAAGGTCAATCGGTTTCTTTTGGACTTAAATATGACGACAATGTATCGGCATAAATTAAATTCGATTTGTAATTGTGATAAATCAAACGTAAAACGCTTTCATTAGAGTTTACTGTCAATCGCCCAGAACAAACAAATTTGCGAGAAGGTCAGCCGATCTACGCGTAGGTAGAGGTTGAAAATTTTAATTAAATCGGAATCCAAGCGAGGAGGTTTTCCATGTTTAATGTCAAACAGAAAATCGGGTGACTTATAAAAAAATGTTTCGTGATTTTGTTTTCAGCTCTTTTTTTTCTTCCATTTTTTTCTTTCATTCTTTAAGTGCTTTTCTTTCTTTAATTCTTAATTTCTGTCTTTCTTTCATTATAGATTCTTTCTCTTTTTTCTTTCTTTGTTTCTTTCGGTGTTTTTCTTTCTTTCTTTTTCAGCCTCAATTGTTAATTTTCTTTTCATTGTTTCATTTATTCTTTTTGTTCATTCTTTCTTTTTTCTTTGTTTCTTTCTTTCGTTAATTTTTTTTCTGTTTTCATTCTTTAACTTTTCTCCTTCTGTCTTCCTTTCCTTCTTCCTTTCAGTATGTTTCTTTCTTTCTTTTTTTCCATAATTGCTAATTTTCTTTTCATTGTTTCATTTATTCTTTTGTTTGTTTCTTTGTTTCTTTCATTCTTTCGTTAACAGTTTTCTTTCTGCTTTCATTCTTTAACTTTTCTCCTTCTGTCTTCTCTTCCTTCATCCTTTTTTTCGTGTTTTTCTTTATTTTTATCCTTCATTCCTATTTTTCTTTTATTGTAGACTATTTTCCTGAGATTGTCTTTCTTTCTTTCTGTCATTCTTTCTTTCTTTTACCGTCAATGCTTTTCAATTGTCTTTCCTTTTAACTTGTTCCATTTATTCATGTCGTTTTTTTTATTTTAGTTTCTTTTTTACCTGCTTTCTTTCTGGAGTTATTCTTTCTATATGTCTGTCTTTCTTTTTCATACTTTAACATTTTCTTTCTTTGTTTCGTTGCTTTTTTTCTTTCTTTTTCTTTCATTCTTCTTTCGTTCTTACTTTCTATCATTGGATGTTTTTCTTTCTGCTTTCATTCTTTAAATTTTTCCTTCTTTTATCCTTCTTTAATTCCTTCTTTCTTTCTTCTTTCTTTCTTTTTGTTTTCATTCTTTATTTTCTGCTTTTTTCTTTCTTTCTTTGTTCCATTCTTTCTTTCTTTCTTTATTCGTTCTTTCATTCCATCTTTCTATCTTTCTTTCTATTTTCATTCTTTAACTTTTCTCCTTTCTTTCTTTCTGTCTATCTTTTATCCTTAATCCCGATTTCTCTTTCAGTTTTGATTTCTTTGATTTTTCCCTCTTTTTGTATTTATTTAAGTCTTCCTTCTTTCTTTTTTTCCCTTAACTCCTTTCTGTCTTGCTTTTTGTTCCTTCCTTTTTTTTTCTTCCTTTCTTTCTTCCTATCGCCCTTACTTTCTTCTTTTATTCCTGAATTTCTTTCTTTGTTCCTGTCTTTCTTTCTTTCTTTCTTTCTTTCTTTGTTCCTTCCTTCTTTTTCCTTCCTTTTCTCCTTCCTTTCTTTCTTTCTTTCTTTCTTTGATCTTTTCTTTCTTTCTTTCTTTCTTCATTCCTGCTTTTCTTCCTTCCTTCCTTCCTTCCTTCTTTTCTCTCTTTCTTTCTTTCCTTTCTTCTTTCTTCCTTTCTTCCTTCCTTCTTTTTTCCCTTTCTTCCTTACTTTTTATTTATTCCGCCCTTTCTTCCATTCTTTTACCTTCCTTCCTTCCTTCCTTCCTTTCTTTCTTTCTTTCTTTCTTCCTACTGAGACAATAAGTAATAAAATTCTTTATTCTCACCGAATTGTCTTAGACTTTAACGGCAATCATTTTTCATCATTACAACCTGGGTGATCGAACTTCACTCCCTGTAGCCCACACCACACCTCTTACCCACATAGATATCACCAAGAGCATAACCCACAATCTATGCTATTCTTCTGCGGCATCTAGTATTAGTGGCTACAGGCGGGGGTTAGGGGGTTGTCCTATGTCAGCGCACGTAATTCACTTCACTCTATCGCTTTTAACGGCATAATTAAAGATATAACAACAGTAGAAGCCAAACCTATTTCACTCTACTGTCCTGTCTATTCTTTTGTGTGTATTTTTCTTTTCGGGAAGCCGGCGGCAACCTGTGGTGGTGGTGTTGGTGGTGGTGGGGGAACAGGGCCCCTATTGGTGCCAAGCAGTGGGTGGGAAATAAGCGAAGAGCCAAGTATGTGTGTCGGGGGGCAACCACAAAAAGGGGAACCCCCTGCTGTTGTCACTATGAAATCGCGACATGTGTGTAACTTATCGGAGCCTTTTCATGAAAGGACCGGAATAAATGGGAAACGTATGTTTTGGGTTGAAGTTACAAAATCACAGGGTTGACGTCCATGTTGGCTGGGTGTGGCTTCGATGTTTTTTGTTTTTTTTGTATGTGCGATTGGATTACTATCCGCAGGACATGGCCGGACACGTGTTTGTGGGGAAACCAAGCGAACATCGGTAAATTTGGGGAGAATTTTTTTGTTTTGCTTCCAAAGCCATTTACTTAAGATGGGGTCTGTAAATGTAAGTGCGCGTCCTGTTTTATCAGCATATTATTTTTTCTTTGTGTATCGTGGTGTATACTATGGGTAAATGTGGACTCTGGTGAGTAAATAAGTTTAGTACACGTGCTTCCATTAACAACAAAGCGTGTATAATCAAATCTTATCTCTTAATTCAGTATGCATATATACATATGTCCAGATCCATGCTTAGTTTAGATATTTCTGGAAAGTATGTTTAGTATTAAAGTAGGGAATGACCAATCGACATTCATCGCCCAATTTTCTCGAAATCTGGTACTGTATTATATAATCTGTGTACCGATCCTCATCAGAACATAGGCGATATGACTCTCCACAACTTCCTAATCATATTCCGTCATTCGTTCCACACGATTATGATCAGCATATAAATAAAATTAAAGTTGGTTGCACTGCTAAAAAAGTTCGATTTAATTGTGAAATATTTTAGAAGAATCCGAAATATTTACCTGGTTTGGTTTGCTTTACATAGTCTTACGTCATATCCACACCTCAATGCGTTATTTCATGCCGACAAGATTTTTAGGATAGGTTCGTATGAATAGAATATGTATTCTTTGTTAGAAATCAGTTTGTAGATCAGGTTTCATTGACGTATTTTTGTAAAGAGCCTTTTTGTCGAGAGTCTTGTTTGGTTTGGTTTATTTTGTTTTATGAGATATCAACACCTCAATGGGTTATTTAATGCCGACAAGACTTTTAGGATAGGTTTGTATGAATAGCATATGTATTCATTGTAAGAAATCAGTTTGTACATTAAGTTTCATTGACGTATTTTTGTAAAGAGGGTTTTTGTCGAGAATCAAATATATTGCTGGTAATTTTTTTCCGAAAATGTATTGCTAGAATTTTACTATAAAAATCTATTTTTTTACTTTCATAGTATTTTGACCGCAGTTTGGGGTTAACTAATTTCCCCCTAGCTAGGAGCGTAAATGGTGCTACCACTCCGAGTCAGCGAGTACCTGGGAACAACAGCAATTCATAGGTGGTTCTACGCTCGTCAAACAGTCCCGATCAGACGTCTTGCTGTCGGATGTATATGAGTTTTGAGTAGGAACGCAAAAATAGAAAGCGGTTTACGACAAGGATACGTCGTCTCACCGGATTTATTTAACTGTTACAGAAAACAGTCCCTTTAAAAAAATTTCTAAGTTTGCTGTTAAGCAAAAGCTTAACAAGATAAATTACACAAATGACATTCTGTCGATTGCAGACATAGAAAAGCGAACCGAAACATACGCACCCTAGGAACTCCTAAAGAATTTCTTAAAAAAAAAAAACAGGAAAGAAAGAATTATTAATCATAAAAAGACGGAAAGTTTGTCCAGAAAAGGCCGAAGAAGCAAGCTACAAATTGAAGACGTAATATCAAGCAAGTAAAGAAATTTAACAGAGTATATTTCGGAGATGAGGTATTATGTACACTATTTACAATATTCGGACTATTGTCCTCATCATTGTCGCCATATTTATTACAACGTTTCAACAGTTGTACGCTCCGGCCTTCTTCAGGTGAAGTGAACCCTTTATTTCGCTCACTGAGGTTGAGTGTTCTAGTTCCATGTGCCACGTTTAATGGATGTCAGTTATCTCCTGTTAATTCCCCTCTCCAAGTTCTCCACTGCGATAAGAAGCCCGTTTGAGTAAAACCTACGCCTTGCCAATGCAATACTGAGAGAATGTGTTTGGTTTGATACAATGTGGCTTGTATGGCGAGTGGGAGTAGTGAAGGTTAGACCTAGCGGAACCGAGGAATATAGTTCGTCTGAGCACTTTCTATGTTAGCGATAGAACCCCCACCTATGAGGTTGGAGGATGGAAAATAATCCGACTTCAAGAGGGTAAGATTGTAGTTATCGGGGAAACATCCTTTTTGGGAGACGGTTCCACGGAGCAGTGGTTCGCGAGACGACGCTGTTCGAGTGGAACTTAATCGATGGAATACGGAAGCGTGGGTTGCTACTATGTAAATGGCAGGGCGTGTCCTTGCTGTGACCTGACATGTTTGGGAAAAATGAGGAGTGGAACGAGTGTCATAAAAGAGAGGGGGAGAGCGAGAGTGTGAGAGAGGGGAATGATAACTCTCTATTGAAGCAAAGTTTTTTTTTAATCAGCGATCGAATTTCAACAATATTTGATGATGCTAACTAAAATGGAGTAAATATAAAGACATGTAAACAATACAAGTAAACATGTTAACAATGCAAGTAAACACCTAAGTATAAAAGTAAACATTAAATCATACAAGTAAACATGTAATCATAAAAGTAAACAAACTTACGAGTAAATATACAAGAAAATATATAAACATAAAGTGGGCTTGTAAATATAAACATAAAGATATAAACAATGCAAGTCAACATGTAAACATAAAATTGAACATGTAAACATAAAAGTAAACATATAATCATAAATGTAAGCAAACTTACAAGTAATTATACAAGAAAATATATAAACATATAAGTGAACCTGTAAACATAAACGTAAACATGTAAACATAAAAGTAAACATGTAAACATAAAATTAAAGGTGTAAAAATAGAAATAAACATGTAAAAATAAAAGTAAACAAACCTACAAGTAAATATACAAAAAATATATAACATATAAGGGCGCCTTTAAACATAAACGTAAAGATATAAACATAAAAGTAAACACGTCAACATAAAATTAAACCTGTAAACATACAAGTAAAGATGTAATTATAAAAGTAAACAAACTTACAATTAAATATATAAGAAAATATGCAAACATGTAAGTGAAGCTGAAAGCATAAACGTATACATATAAACATAAAATTAAACATGTAAACATAAACATGTAAATATACATGTAAATATAAAAATAAGCATGTCAAAATAAAAGAAAATATGGAAACATAAAAATAAAGGTAATCATAAAAGTAAACAAACATACCTTTAAATATACTAGAAAATATGTAAACAAGTGAACCTGTAAACATAAACGTAAACATATAAACATAAAATTAAACATGTAATCACACAAGTAAACTTGTAAACATAACATAAACACTTAAACATGCATGTACACATAAAAATAATCATGTAAATATACAAGTAAACATAAACGTAAGCATGTAAACATACATGTCAACATAAAGGTAAACCTGTCAACATAAAAGTAAACATAAATATAAACATACAAAAATGAATGTTAACCTGTAAACACAAAAGGAAAAATGTAAACATATGAATATGCATGAAAGTAAACATGTAAACATACAAATATACTTGAAATTAAACATGTAAAATACAAATATACCTGAAAATAAACATGTAAACATACAATTATACATGAAAGTAAACATGTAAATATACAAACATACATGAAAGTAAACATGTAAACGTACAAACATACATGAAATTAAACATGTAAACGTACAAACATACATGAAAGTAAACATGGAAATCTACAAATATACATGAAATTAAACATTTAAACGTACAAATATACATGTAAGTAAACATGTAAACATAGGTTTATATACATGAAAGTAAACATGTAAACGTACAAATATGCGTGAAAGTAAAGATGTAAACATACAAATATACATGAAATTAAACATGTAAACATACAAATATTCATGAAATTAACATGTAAACATACACATATACATGAAAATAAACATGTAATCGTACAAATATACATGAAAGTAATCATGTAAACTTACAAACATACATGAAAGTAAACATGTAAACGTACAAACATAGATGAAAGTAAACATGTAAACGTACAAATATACATGAAAGTAAACATGTAAACATAGGAATATACCTGAAAGTAAACATGTAAACGTACAAATATACATAAAAGTAAACATGTAGACATACAAATAAACATGGAAGTAAACATTTAAACGTACAAATATACATGAAAGTCATCATGTAAACGTACAAACATACATGAAAATAAACATACAAACATACATGAAAGTAAACATGTAAACATACAAGCAAGCATAAAAGTGAACATAAATATAAACATGAAAACATAAAAGTAAACATGTAAGCATGGATGTGCACAAGGATGTATAAATATCTTTCCAAAAAACATTTTGTAAGGTGCAGCATAAGGATCTGAAGAGCTAGGAAAGCTTTATTCATTTGGAAAGGGTGTGAGGATAATCTAGAACATGTACTGGGCGTTAAACCGCCTGCCCTGGGATAGAATATCAATTGAGTGAGTATGCTAAAACAGAAAGAGGATTACGATAATGATACCTCTTCTCACCTGATTCATTCAAGCTTCACTGCGAGTCTATCTAAAGAGAGCTGGGTATCCTATCGGGATTTGTTATCGGTAGGTGCAATATTTAAAAAAAAAACGTAACATTAACAATCATATAATTTTCAGATGACACTGTGTCGATGTTGATGGATGTTGATAATAGCATGGACTGGAAGAGGACATTTCGTCACCGCCGACTCGGCACCGGTCAGTCAGTGTTGGCTGTCATATTGAATGTTCACATCTCTTGATCGGCTTTGTTTTATAGAGATTTTGAAAGTTTGGCTGTTTGTGTTAGTGATTTATTAGTTACAACAGCCAATTTGACTGACTGCTGTCCAAACTTTCCATCACATTGAAAATGGAAATTCTTAGTCAAAGAGGAAATTAAAAATTTGCACATGAAGGCCATTTATTTGTATTTGATAAGTTTGGTAAAAGAGACAGCAATATAAATTTTGGCATTGTAACCAAGGCTCTAGGTGCAATGCAAAGATTCATACAAAGTTTGAAGTGGTTATCAGGGAAGTTTGGTTTGGTTTATTTTATTTTATTTTACGCCATATCAACCTCAATGGGTTATCTAATGCCGACAATTTTTTGCTGGTAATTTTTTTCTTCAAAAGATTGTATTGCTGGTAATAATTTTTTTTACAAAGTATTCTGGTATTAAAACCTATTTTTACATTTTCATAGTGTTTTGCTCCCAATTTGAGGGCCAACAGGTGCCACCACCCCGGGCCAGGATAGACCCGAGAACACCAGCAACTAAGAGCTGGTTACCCGCTCCTCAAAACCTCTTGATCAGAGGCCTTGCTGCAGGACATGGATGTAGTTTATCGCCATACCCAGGATGGATCAAGGAAGTGAAGAAGCATTCCCACAATTCATCAGTGGCCAATGTAGACACTTCCTCTAAATTAAAGAAGTCGATGAAGGCAAATGAAAGAATTTTGCAGATTGTTTCTTCTTCTTCTTCTTCACAATGATCTCCAACTGAATATTTCAGGAGAATTGCAGACAATTTCCAATAATTTTTTAAATTATAAACAAAGTCATGTATTGATTACAAGAATAATCCTTAATAAATTAAAAATAATCAGTAACCTACTGCGGAAAAATCTTCTGCCTAATCAGTTATGAATCGAAAGAGACATGATCACCCAAGCGTATATCCCGTCCTGGGTATGACGATAAACTACATCCGCGTCCAGGGTAAGACGATAAACTACGTTCAACAGCAGGAGGCTTTGAGGAGCGTGAAACCCCCTCTTAATTGCTGATGTTCCCAGGTCCACCCTGACCCGGTGTGATAGCACCTGTTAGGGTCCAGCTATGGGCAAATATTTGACACCGAAACTGTGGTAAAGAGCATTGTAAAAGTGGGTTTTAATACCAAAAATATTATCAGCAATAAATTTTTGTAGAAAATAAATATTACCAGCAATACGTTTTTGAAAAAAACTCTTACCAGCAATACGTTTTTGAAAAAATATTACCAGCTATATGTTTTTGAAAAAAAATTACCAGCTATACGTTTTTGAAAAAAACTATTACCAGCAATACGTTTTTGAAATAATATTACCAGCTATACGTTTTTGAAAAAATATTACCATCTATACGTTTTTGAAAAAAATAATATTACCAGCTATACGTTTTTGAAAAAATAATATTACCAGATATGCATTTTTAAGGAAAAAATATTAACAGAAATAGATTTTTAACAAAACAAAAATATTACCAGAAAAAAATGTTGTCGGCATTAAATGACCCATTGAGGTTGATATACCGTAAAACAAACCAAAACAAACGAAACCAAACCAAACCAAGCGTATATCCTGTATATCACTTAACTGACTGATTGAAGATGAGAAATAATATACATCAAGTCATAACAACACAATACAAATAGCAATAATAATGCATTTATCAGGATATTATATCAATGATATAATGAATCAGCAGCGGACTTTTCATCACCGCCGACTCACCACCGGCCAACTGGCATTAGCTGTCATAGCGTGCACATCTCTTAGATCGGCTTTTAGTCATAGAGATTTTGAAAGTTTGGCTGTTTGTCTTAGTGATTTATTACTTACAACCGCCTGTTTGGCTGACTCATATTGACGCCATCTCTGCGGACTTAGTCAAACAACTTCTTGCATTTCTGAATGGTTCGAAGATAACTATATTGGCAGAGCAAATCGATTTGGAACGAGTAGAAGAACTCATCTCTTCTACCCCGCCCCGGCAAATGTGGAATATTTACGAGAAAACATTGCACAAGGAAGATCTGAAGCAGCAAATAAAAAACTGTACACAGAGCCGTGGATGGAGCACCCAAGAATATGGAGATTCTTTACGGGGCTGCAAATAGTGCAAACAAATAAAGATGCATTTTTCTAGAAATTAATTGGAGGTCATCTCCCTCCCGGTAATTTGAAGAATTATATGAAGGCAGATGGAAGAAAATGCAGATTGTTTTTTCATCGATCTCAGAATGAATATTTCAAGGGAATTGCGTACAATTTTCAATAAATCATTAAATTAATAATAAAGTCACGTATTAAAAATGATCCTTAATAAATTACTTACTTTTATTCGTTTTTTAAAAAGTTATGTTTTAAAAATTATCCATAATAAATTACTTTCATTTGTTTTTAAAAAGTCGACGAAAAAGTTCACCGTTTGCATGTTGTTAAGTCGGCGGTGTTGAGTCGGCGGTGTTGAGTCGGCGGTGTTGAGTCGGCGGTGTTGAGTCGGCGGTGTTGAGTCGACGGCGTACGCGTTGGCGGTGATGAGTCGTCCTACAGCCCCATGGACAGAGCGTATATGAAATGAGGAAGCTTTACAGGAATGCGGAAGTTGATATGAACAATTGTACATAAAATCAGAAGTGATGCCGGTCTGAAGTTAATCATAGATAATTGGGAAATCAATTCACATTCAGTATCTGTCTATATTTATGAGATGAGGCATTATGTACATTGTTTACATTATCAGACTATTGTCCTCATCATATTACAACGTTTCGGCTGTTGTACACTCCGGCCTTCTTCAGGTGGTTGGAATGTCGAACTAAACTCTTTATTTCGCTCAGTGGGGTAGACTGTTCTAGTTCCACGTGCCATGATTAGTGTAAGAACACATGGCACAGTGGATAAAGGCGTTAGTTAGATCCAGTGGCAGGACCCAAAAAGTGTGAGTTCAATACCCGGTTGAGGCAGTGGAGAACTTTCAGAGGGAAATTAACAGGAGATAACTGATAACTGACATCCATTAAACATGGCACGTGGAACTAGAACAGTCTACCCCAGTGAGCGAAATAAAGGGTTTAGTTCGACATTCCAACCACCTGAAGAAGGCCGAAACTTTGTAATAAATTAACATTCAATGCATTAAAAAGTCAATGATATAGAGGTTCGTATAGTATATCACCAATCATTGCAAAAGTATTAGTATGCGGTATACGAATTAATAGAGAAAAAAAATCAAAGATCTACAACGGACGGAGTGGGCTGATTTAAAATCCAAGACACCAAGGACCTTAATAGAAAAGAAAGCATTTAATCTCTTAATCTAAAAAAAATCTCTATTTTTCTTACACACTGTTTTGAGTTTGTTTTCAAGTCGCCAAACATAACGCATGTTAGTGAAACGCGTTGTCATTTAAAAAATGGCTTTGTTTCATTATCTCCACTTTTTTTGTATACTGTTCTACATCCAGCCACTATATATATATATATATATATATATGGTACGTGGCAAAAAATGGACGCACCCATAGAAAGAAAATTTTGGTATCTTTGCCAAGACAAGTCAGTAATAGAATTCGTTTATTCATACCGGGTGTTAATACAAGTGTGCACAGGTATACGAGTAAAAAAATGATTTATTATTTTGTTGGGTAACCATTTGCTTTAATAACGGCCTGAATTCTTTGTGGCATGCTATAGATTAAATTCTTTAGTAAGTCAACGTTCTTCGCCAGATATCTCCACCATTCCTTTACTTCGCGAAATGAAACAAAATTGTGAGATGAAGCGGAGTGGTGACCATAGAGACACAAAATATGCTGGTTGAATAAATGATGAGACTTATTTAAAGTACAGAAGTCGTTAAGAGCTTCAATTCGAAAAAAAAAAATTCTTCCCGTATTATCAGATAAGGATCTTCATTATCTCTTCCTCAAAATTCCAGCAAATGTTCCTTGCAAACGGGTGTGTCTCTGATTCCAGCCTGAAGACGCCTACTATAAAGAGATCAAACGCGTAGTCTGAATAGCTTTTCGACCTTGTCTCATTAACTCCATATTTGTCCATATATTATACTATGACCTACTAACACCCATCAAGTACAAGAGCATGTCGTGGTACTCATTAGTAACGTTAAAATGAGAAGCCGGGATCGTTTTAAAAAACAAAAACTCGAGGTAACTGCATTAAAAGTGCGATGTAATCACAGACCGCTATCACTATAATACTTTACGATTTGAGTAATGAGAGAACAAAAAACGGAAACATCTGTTAATGATAATTTCCAACAATTTACCTATTTAGTTAACGTAACCTAAAAGATACCAGAATTGAATCGTCCTAGATATGACGATAAACTACATCCGGCAGCAAAGCCTCATTCAGATCGGGAGGTTTTGAAGAGCGTGGGATCACCTCTTAATTGATGTTCTTCCCAGGTGCACCCTGATCCGGGGTGGTAGTACCTTTTAGAAATACCAGCTCTGTGCAAATAGTTAACCCGTAAACTGGGATCAAAACATTATGAATGCATAAAAATAGATTTTTATAGTAAAAGCAACAGCAATACATTTTTTTAAAAATTATTACCAAAAATACATTTTGGTAAAAAAATATTACCAGCAATACGTTTTTGAAAAAAAGAATATTGCCAGCAATAGATTTGACTCTCGACAAAAAACCTCTTTACAAAAATACGTCAATGTAACCTGATCTACAAACTAATTTCTAGCAAAGAATACATATTCTATTCATACGAACCTATCCTAAAAAATTTTGTCGGCATTCAATAACTCATTGAGATTGATATGCCGTAAAACAGAATAAACCAAAGTAAACCAAAACTGAAAATGATAATGCCGTTGATAATGCCGTAAACTGAATAAGAGCTGGCAAGCCAGAATATGAAACAGTTTTGGATTTTCAAGAACGTTTCTGAATATGCGAAACTGTCGCAGTTATAATGCCGACTCTATTGTGTAAATTGTCGTTTTAACGTAGTGAAAAGAAGAATTATATAAGTCAAAAATGATTTAGTATTTTATTGGGTAACCGTTTGCTTTAATAACGGCCTTAATTATTCTTTAGTAAGTCAACGTTCTTCGCCATATTTCTCCTGCATTCCTTTAATTCCCGAAAAAGCTCTTTTTTATGTTAACTTTCCTATCACGGGCACGCTTGTCCATTATTGCCCAAAGTTTTTTAATTTAGTTATGGTCAAGATTATGACTAGGCCACTGGAAGAGTTGCAATTTACCCTGGTCTAGCTTCCTCTTTAGATAACTTTTATTCATTAAGGCAGTATGCTTAGGATCGTTATCGTTACTAAATCCTTTTTTAACTTTTTTAATGTACGTATGTATACCTGTATTAATACCCCGTATTAATAAATGAATTCTATTACTCACTTGTCATGGTAAAAATACAACTCTAAGTCATCAATTTTGTCGGGCTCATTACATTCTTTAACAAAATATACTATTGGTATAACTTAGATGCTAAAATGATTTCTTTACTCTAAATAAAGTATATAATTAAAAAAAAATCTCTAAACACGTGTACACACACACATATATATTATTAAGTAATTCATTGAGTCTGAAAGAAACCTCAACAGAATGCAGAAAGCACTGGACGGCCGTTTGGTCCTATATTTGGGACTCATACGCAGTGCGCATCCACTGCCGAGAACTGAAACCCTAACAGTTGAGTTATTAAGCAAAAGTCATACCAACTGCTCCAACGGGCCTCAGTGACAAAGAGGTAGCAAATCAGACTCAATATAGCGCCTCTCGCTTACATATTACGTGGTGGAACTCAACTGAAATTCTCTGTAACCATAGGACATATATATATATATATATATTAAAATAACGTGTGTATCTATCTCGAGTTTGTGTTTGTCATATGTCTATGCGTTAGTGTGTTTGTGTATCTCCGTCAGTGAATTTTTAGTTTAATTTATTGTGCGCTTATGATCAGTACTGCTGACTTTTATCATATTACCTCAACACTACCCCAGTCACACTGCTCACCCCAACCTTACAGTCGAAAACTTAAGCCTGTCACTTTTTTTTCATTTTCGCCGACTTAAGTCAGGCTAAATTTAATTTGCCCTTCCTCAATTGATACATTGTGCTAAAAATATATATATACAGTATGGAATAAATTATTTGAAATGGACATTTGAAAACCATAAGTTGTAATAAAAATGTGTTCTTTGAAAAACAGGTCAGACAAGCCATTAGAGATTTTAAAAAGATTATTTATAAAATGAAGGCATGAAATACATTGCCTATTCAGCATGTCTCCCGTTTATATAAGGCTCAAATCTACGTAGCCCGATTAGCCACGTTAATTTTATTTCAGTCTTTTTTTTACTTTCTTTTTCCGTTTTATTTTCTTTCTTTCTTTATTTGCCATGAAAATATTTCGAGAAAAGGCAGAGGGAAGCAGTGACACGTCGGCGGGAACATGACTGAAGTCGAGATGACAGTTCAGGATCGATTACATTACAAAGTCTTCTTTGAATTTTGTTAAGAATCTCGAGATACATAGCAGTAAGAACAGGCCGAACCGCGTAACATCAAAATGAAAATTTATATCTGAATTTCACGTAGGAGGAGTTATCATTATTTACTCAATTTATATTCACACTGTGGGTGTAATGGATGTCGGTTCTGAATGAGAAAACGGAGAGCCGAGTTCGAAAATGTCTGAACCCATCTCTTCTACCCCAGCTATGGGGTGAATAGCACGACAAATTGGCTTCTATAGCCTTGGTCGGCAACTAGCTTAAAGCAGAAAGAAACGGCAACCTACTACGAGAAAATCTTCTGTCTAGTCAGTCACGAATCGGAACTGACACAATCGCCCAAGCCTGTATGACGTATGGCATGTAACGTACTGATATTCAGACTATTTTCCCCATCAAACTTCCGGATGGCGAATCCAAGGCGCTTTTCATCAATTGCCGCCTTTAGTTTAGAACAATATTTGTCTGAATTGAATCTTACGAAGAAGACCATAATCTACAGTACCCTTCTAATCGTTCCCTATACAGTGCAAAACCTTCGGATGCAGGCCAGCTTTCGGAGTTGTTAGCGGTGAAGATTTTGGCTCCACATTGTTGTAAACTATATGTTTTTCATCCCGTTTTCATCACAAATATCTCATTTTCGCTGCGTTTAAGCAGGGGGTCGCAAACGCAAATGCGGTCGATTAAATTATTTTTTCGTTAAATCGCAAGACAGCCAGACATCGTAGCGATTCAAGCTTCCATGTATTTTCAAATACATCTCAAAACTTATATATTACTAGCAGCATGCCCCGGCGTTGCCCGTGCTTGATTAAAAAATCGTACGACTCATACAGCAATCGCTATCACTTGACTTAAAATATTTTGCCCTTCCTTGCCTTTAAAGGAGTGCCCTTTGCCGTGCTGATGTTGCTACATGCCTTGCTTCTTGCCTATCTCACACTACGATTTTTTTCTAAGCGCTATACTAAACATTGAATCTGTTACGAAAAAAGAACTCGTAAACTGGAAAAACCGAATGAAAAAAGGATGCTAACAACAAATACTTTTTCACACCTAACCCAGTTCTGTGGAATCATAATCAACGTTGAGTTTAAGCAAGCGAATGAGCCAATTGGAGTAAAGTGCCATGCAGATTTAAATATTTCCCACTTGTGACGAATGCAGCTATCTATTTTTTTGCATGCTAGCATGCTAGTTAACATTCGTGTCAGTCAGCTGTTGGCTCTCACGCTGGCCAATAGAATCTTCCTACCTATTCGTGGCAGCCAGCTCTCATTCTGGCCAGCAGAAAATGGCCGCAAACTACATGAAAACTACTGTAGAAGCAAGAAAAATCGATTATTTCCACTATCGATGGGAGTTGGGAAATGCAAAGTCGGTCTTGGCCTTTTCACTAACTTAGAGCATGTGCATGTAAATTATGGTGCAAATCTGTCGAAAATTGCGGCCGTGCATTCGTTACACACACACACACACACACACACACACACACACACACACACACACACACACACACACACACACATCCTGCCTTTTATAGATAGAGATATGTGGTTTATCTCTGCAATGCCACTTGTTGTGTGATCTGAATTATTTTTAACCAGCGTTTTGATTTGGTATTTATCAATCACTGCTGGAACTTTCTCGATTTCCAACTTAAAATTCCACTTCTGAACATTGCGAGCCACTTACGCACCGTGCCCTCAGCCAGGACCGGTGCAAGGGTCAAGTCTCCACCCACGAATCTATGATGATTGCTGAATCTATGATACCCCCCCCACTCTACTACATCTCAATTTTCATAAGGTAGTATTCATATAAAATACAAATTTTATTCTAACCTAATTATGTACAATAATGGATCATATGCAATATAGGTGAACAATTCAACTAGAAAAATTGAAAATAAATACAATGTATCTAAATACAAATTAGAGACCTGTCATAATGGATCATTCTATCTTAAAATAAATCAACGATGTCTTGCAGCAATTTTTAACCTCAAGATCTTTCTTGTTAAGAAGAGAAAGCTGGGCACCGACAGAATGTGAATTGAACTTTCTTCGATATAAAACTCTCAGTAGGACGTCCATGATAACACGAACTCAATATCCTATCAACAGTACAGATGCATGGGTCTCATGACCTCCACCCCTAAATCTATGATACTGGACCCTCTATTCTACTTCAACTCAATTTTCATAAGGTAGTATTCATATAAAATACAAATTTTATTATAACCTATGTACAGTAATGGATCATATGCAATATAGGTGAACAATTCAACTAGAAAGATTGAAAATAAATACAATGTATCTAAATACAAATTAGAGACCTGTCATAATAGATGATTCTGTCTTAAATAAATCAACAATTCTTTGCGGCGATTTTTAATATCAACTTGATATTTTTCTTGTTAAAAAGTTGAAGAATTTTATTACATTCAGCATCAGGGATAAAAGTGAATTTTATATAATATTTTTCGGGATGTAGCATAAGCAAAACAAAAGTCCCTAGAATAACGCCAAAATCCAAGAAAATTGTTCATCCTTTAATAGTCAATTGGGCTTACTTTAATTTTTTAAGGTATATAAATATAGGTGGAAAAATAGCAAATGTTGGTAAGCAAGGGTCACAAAGCACTGCCCGGGGTCCCCAAACAAGCTTGTCCCGTACACGGTCGGTGGGTCCAGGGGCGTGTACGCACCATGTCCATAAAGATAACATATGTTTTGCTGTTTCTACTACAATATTTCCCTTCCAGAAATAATGACACAAAAAGCATCAAATATATACTCACTTTTAACGCTAGTCCTGAGTATGGCGATAAATTACACCCGGCAGCGAGACCTCTGATCAGAAGATTATGAAGAGTGTGGAACCATCACTTAATTGTTGCCCAACCTGACACGGGGTAGTAGCACCTGGTAGGGTCCCAACTATGAGCAAATACTTTTACACAAGATGTACTCGTCTAAAGTATACTTATTCTGACAGAGTGGAGATACATAGAGTACACCGGGTGTTCACAAAGAGATACATTGAGATAAGGCTGAGATACGTAGAGTCCACAGAGAGAGAGAGAGAGAGAGAGAGATGGAGAGTGAGGGAGAGAGAGAGAGAGAATTACAGCTTCACTTACAGAGACTTGTACATATACATTCTACTAACCCGTATTCCTGGACTACTAATCTTCATTTCAAGTTTGTATTCTTACGTTCAATACACTTATTTTCCTATTTCAATTACTGGCGTTGTTTATTTATTTGTGCAGGATTCCATTCTCGGAATCCACAACAAATAGTAAACTCGCACACAAAAAGAAAGTATGAAAGTATAAAAATACATTATTACGGTAAACATACCAGCAATAGATTTTTATATAAAAAGATTGCTAAAAATATTTATAGCAAAAATTGCCAACAATACATTTTATCTGTAGCTGAAGGTATACAATTGTATTCAAATCAAACAATCTGTAACATGAAATGATGAAAAGTTATTATCCACGCATAAATAGAAAGGAAATGCGGGGAATTATTCAGAATATGTATATATGTAAAAGATTTCAGTCACGTTCGAAACGAAATCACATGTTTAAACGGACTTTTGTTTGAAGTCAATATTTTTGTGCATTCACTGAACTTATTCCCTATCCCAACTGTTTTTCGAGTTTTTATTTATTTTTTTAATTTAATTTAATTTTTTTTTAACGATAATAGTGAAGTTTCTTTCGTGGCTGGGGTTATAAGTATACGGTTTAAATCCAAGTGACGGGTTCTCTCCTAAGCAGTACCACTACATTGCTATAAATATATAGGTTAGTGTCAGATTCTGATGCCCGAGGATTATTGCAAAGGTAAATGATGCGGAAGCTGAGCATTATTTTTTTTTATTTATTTTTTTTTGTGCATCGCCCCCTTTCCTTGTGTGCCTTTCACTTTTAAAAGGCCTTGTGCTACAACTACATCCCAGGTCTTGGGAGTGAAAGCAAATACCTGGTCGAGGGAGAATTATTTTGAATGAATATTTGCGTGCGTGTCTGGGTGATCGTTTGGGTCTTGTGGAGTGTGTGTACAGGCCAGTCTGATTATATACGTGTATCAGTGCGTATCAGAGTGTGGACGTGTGTGTATTGGCTTCGGGCACACCATATGTGATATTTAACACGTGTGGGGAGGTGTTGATTTGGCTGCTATTTTTGTTTTTTTAGTTGTTGTGATGTTTCTCTCTCTCTTTCTCTCTCTCTTTCTCTCTCTCTCTCTCTCCTGTCGCCCTCTTTCTCTCTTTTTCTCTCCCCAAACAACCCTTATCGCCGAATATACACAAATCAGCTGCAACAGTTTTTCTATTATATATGTACAAAAGTTACTTTTTCTTAAATAATACACAGTGGAAAGAACTTTTCTTTTTTTTTTTTAAATTTAAAGTGACAGAAAACAACTTCGTCAGAAAGAAACAAAAGAGTACTGAACGGTTTACGTGATATCGGCGGTGAAGGCTGGACAATCTCCTCAGATATGAAGAAGAGTCTTACAGCAACAGAAAGATGCTTACGAACATTTGAGAAACCACGAAGTTTTAGAGATAATTGAAACAAAAAAGGATACTTAAACGTAACAACAAGGAAGAAACAGTTGCGGTTTCTGGAGAACATCATGAGGAAAGAGGGCTTGGAAAATCTGATACTCACAGGACAGATTGCAGGGACAAAGGAAAACAACGCATACTTGATGGACGTGAGTAAATAGATGGCAGAACAGGGTTCATAAGAAACAGAGAAAGAGAAAGTTTTTTTAGGAGCTACCAGGAGCAGGAAGTTGTGATGGGCCTTGATCGCCAACGTCCTGAGTGGGCACGTTACAGAAAGAAAAAATTGTTTATTTTAAACAAAAATACTGGACATTTTTAAACAAATCTAGTAAATCAATAATGATTTTCAGACATTATTGATATAAAGGCAAATTCATATATATATATATATATATATATATATATATATATATATATATATATATATATATATATATATATATATACTAGCAGCATGGCCCGGCGTTGACCGTGCTAGATTCAAAAATCGTACGACTCATACTGCAATCGCTATTACTTGATCTTAAAATATTTTTGCCCTTCCTTGCCTTTAAAGGAGTGCCCTTTGTCGTGCTGATGCTGCTACATGCCTTACTTCTTGCCTATCTCACACAGCGAATTTTTTCTATGCTTTATACTAAGGCTCTCACTCTGGCCAGTAGAAAATGGACGCAAACTACATGAAAACTGCCGTAGAAGCATGAAAAAATCTATTATTTCCACTATCGATGGGAGTTGGGAAATGCAACTTGGAATTCTCGGTAACTTGGAGCATGTTCATGTAAATTTTGGTGCAAATCCGTCGAAAATTGCGGCCGTGCATTCGTTACACACACACACACATCCTGCCTTTTATATATATATATATATATATATATATATATATATATATATATATATATATATATAAAAGTGAACATAGAAGTTAACACTTAGAGGCGACAGTCTGTTTCATGCTAGATGCAATCATCGGGCCACGAGTACTGTTATTTTTCTAGGCTATTTATACATACGGGTCAGTGGTGCATTGTGGGTAGTCATTTTTGGCAGATGTTTTACCGGAAGTCCTTTATTTGTTTATTTATTTATTTGTGTCAAATTATTTTGCTTTTTTTTATTTTTAATCTGCGTGTTGACTTCAATGTTCATTTTTACATATATATATATATATATATATATATATATATATATATATATATATATATATATAATTCGAAAATTATATTTGCTCTACTCTGTATTGAGAACTCTTTTAAGAATACTATTTTTGGTTATTGGAATTTATTTCGTATACACCAATCCTATACTTATATATATATATATATATATATATATATATATATATATATATATATATATACAAGTATAGTATTGGAATATACGGAATAAATTCCAATAACCAACAATTATTATTCTTAACAGAGTGCTCAATACAGAGTAGAGTAGATATAATTATTTATTTACATATTATAACATAAATATGTTATAAAATCACTAGAAAAATAGCCATTTTGTTTCAACACTTCTGGTGTCTTATCAAGTGATGATGTTGAATGTCGAATAAATGGTTTTAAAAGTTTCAAATTAATTAACAATCCTTCGCTAGGGTAAACGCTGTTACATAATATTTAAATAAATAATATTATAATACTTAAATAAATAATTATATATATATATATATATATATATATATATATATATATATATATATATATATATATATACAGGGTGTCCATAAAGTCTCTTTACAATTTAAAAAGCATATTGCAAAAAGAAATTGAACAGACAAATATAAGGAAATTACTACAAATGAGGATTAGATATTGAAGTGTATTTAACTAATTTAACACATCGCTATTTAAGCACCATTAGTTGGATGACGCACATCAAAATGGTACTCGATTTCTTGCCATGTTCGCTGTAGCATAGCCTCATTAATGGTGGCAATAGCATCAGTGATCTTTTGCGTTCGACCAGTGATGTACCGTATCTTTGTTCGATACATATCTTTAACATACGCCCAGAGAAAAAAAAACTATCTGTTGAACAAGGTGATCAGGGAATTGGGCCATCAACTTTCAATCCAACCTCTGGAAATGTTAGGGATTTATTAAAAAAAAACATCTTTCATCAACAGGATAGCTGAAATACACAAATGCAATATGAAAAAACTTTGATAACTACTCTGTACATAGAACAAATCTGATTAAAGCATCTTATCGACTGCCTTTATAATATATTTTTAAATTGTAAATAGACTTATGGACACCCATATATATATATGTATATAAAAGTGAAAAGGTTGCCTGACGATTGCATCTAGCATGAAACAGACTGTCGCCTCTAAGTGTTGACTTCTATGTTCACTAAATCAACCAATGGAAGGCTGTCTGTGCAATACTTGCAGCCTTGAAGGAGATCGAAAGTACTCGGGTTAACAAAAACTACGGGGCCTTCCTTGATGAATTTCAACTTAACATCAAGAAGATAATTGAAGAATTAGAAAGGATTATCATAAAAACAAATAGACATAATATATCTATATTATTTAATGAAACATGCTTGAATGAAGATAAGCTGCCTATATATATATATATATATATATATATATATATATATATATATATATATATATATATATGGCCGGACAATTGCGTCTAGCATGAAACAGACTGTCGCTTCTAAGTGTTGACTTCTATGTTCACTTTTTATATTTACACACGCTCTATCTCTGATATTGAGCACTTTATCCCATAAATATAGCACACTTTAAGACTATATTTCTTCATATATATATATATATATATATATATATATATATATATATATATGTGTGTGTGTGTGTGTGTGTGTGTGTGTGTTCAAACATATATTGTAAAATATAACAGGCAATGAATGTATATTATTCTTTGATCATGAGCCGTTCTAAACTTCGCATGGTTGCTTTAGTTTCGATTGAAAATAAAGACAAAATCTCTCCAACATTTGGATATTTTGTATTATGACGTTCCTTGATTTAAGATTTCGACTCATACGAGCAATCGTCAGAGTATTTATATGGACATTTAAACAAAATTATATTTCGAACTAGCCACAACACATTACATGGCAACTAGACATATGGTTCTGTCGTTAATATTTCGGCCTCTCGCGTGGTATGACGTCATAGAACCGCATCATGAATTTACGAACTGCTTCTACTATTCAGCGACCGTTATTGTTGCAACGCAATATTGTATGTCAAAATAACAGAATATCATCTTTGATGGTGAATATTCGCATATAAGGGAATGTAATAGACGATAGAATCCAGGTAGAACTCAATGTCCAGGACAGAGTAAGAATATATATATATATATATATATATATATATATATATATATATATATATATATATATATTAGATTAATATATGTATATATATATATATGTATATATATATATATATATATTAATTTAATACATATATATTAATTTAATTAATATGTATATGTGTGTATATATTAATTTAATAAGATATATATTAATTTAATTAATAATATATATTAATTTAATTAATAATATATATTAGCTCATTGACGACACCTATCTCGAATATCAGTGTGGCTTTCGTTCAGGTCGTGCAACCATTGATAAATATTTTTTCACTTCGTCATGTTGCTGAGAAAGTTCGCGAGAAGAACCATGAACTCTATACCGTCTTTATCGATCTCACGAAAGCGTTCGACACTGTAAACAGGCGTGCCCTCAGAAATGTACGCAAAAAGCTAGGCATACCTGAAAGTATACTAAATGTCATCATCTCGTTTCACGAAGGAATGAAAGCTTCTGTTATATCTAATGGAGAGTTTTCAGAACCCTTCGATATAACAAATGGCACAAAACAAGGTTGTGTCACGGCTCCTGTACTTTTCACTCTCTTCTTTTTGGTCATGCTACATTGTGCTTTTAGTGGATCTTGACATGGGTGTGAAATTTGAATTCCGAATAAGTGGCGGCCTCTTTAACCATCAGCGTTTTAAAGCAACATCACTGACTCGAGCAAGCATTATTCATGATCTTTTTTCTCATGACGCTGCGATCGTGGCCACTTCCATCGAAGAAGCACGAGTCAATTTGTTTCCGTCGCTTGCAACGCATTTGAATTAACTATAAGCATAAAGATATCTGAAGTTTTCCAAAAACAAAGTTTACACCTAAGCAAGTCAAGGGTGTAAGACAAAAACAACCTGTCCATACCTTTCCAATCGTTCTCATTACTATTGGAAATCATTCTTGTACTTAGGAAGCAAAGTCAATTCAAGTGCCAGTTTGGATGACGAAATAGTTAACCGAATATCAAAGGCAACCAATGGGAAGCTTAAGCATCGCCTATGGGATGTTCATGGGTTTTCACTGAAAATGCAAATCAGTGTCTATCGAGCAGTCATTCTCACCACACTTCTTTATGGATCAGAATCGTGAACGCCATACACGACATACATCAATCAATTTGATGCTATTCATTAACACTGTCTTCGCACAATAAGCGGTTATACACGGTATGACAAAATCTCTAACCGTGATCTTTTTGTCAAATATGGCGTCGGTTTATCGAATCCTTTCTGATGCAGTCACAGTTCAGATGGGCTGGTCATGTTATCAAAATGAGTTATGGTCGGATGCCGAAAAAACACATGTATACCCAACTTTTTTCAAGGTAAGCGTAATGTACCATCCTTGGTTACGCTTCAAAAACAAACTCAGATACGATTTAAATGCTGCAAACATCCCGATAGAGGAGTTCGGAAAAAAACGAACAAACTGGAGAAATACCTGCCACCGAGGTATAACTAACTATGCAAAGAAACGTCTCAACCAACAGAGAAGAATTAAGAACCAAATCTAAATCTCGGGGTAATATATGAACCCATATGACAGTCAAGCCCTCAATTTCCCACATGTGGAGTTGTTTGCAAATCCCGTGCAGGAGTGATGTCTCATACGAAATATAAACATAAAAACTGAACTGAAAATCACTCGGGAGAGTCCATCATAATATATATATACATATATATATATATATATATATATATATATATATATATATATATATATATATATATATATATATATATATATATATATATATATATTAATAATATAGTGACCTCAACTTAGAGGATTTTGTACCGCTGTGGTCAGCTCTCCCTTCTGTTGCAATTGTGGTTTATGGTGACATTCAATGCAAAGTAGTGACATGGCTTGCCAGTTTCCTTTCCACTGGCAAAGCCGTCGTCATCTGAGGCCGCTTGGAACTGCTGAATTTAGGAGAGCCTCTTCCCTTTCACCGGTTTTGTCGAGAAATTCTTCCGACTATCCTCACACAGTTTAGTTTGTAGGTCGATGCCGGTAACCGAGGTGTGCCCATGCGACATTTTGGGACCATGCGTGAGAGTTGAACCAGTACAGTTCCGCATCCCAATTCACCTGAGTAGACCAGTGTCAATCGCATTGCTACACCCCATTCATCCCACGAGAAATATGAAATATATCTGGGAATAAAAGTTTACAAAATATTTGATTCGTGCAACTTATTTATTATTATTATTATTATTATTATTATTATTATTATTATTATTATTAGAAGAAGAAGAAGAAGAAGAAGAAGAAGAAGAAGAAGAAGAAGAAGAAGAAGAAGAAGAAGAAGAAGAAGAAATTAAAGAAATACAAAAATTGTACTCACAAGTACAGTTCACACATTACGAAGGACTTTATCTATGTAAAATGTGTGTGATCTTAGTTTTTTGTTGTTTTATTTTTACAAAAATGCTCAGTTGAAAATGTTATGATGACATTTCTGACCTTAGATCTCTGGTTGGGATCCAGAAGGAAATGTGTATTCAACAGAAATCCAAAGAAATAATAATAATAATAATAATAATAACACCAATAATAATAATAACTAGAAAATTTGCAACTCCTACGGGAAGGAGACTGAAAGAAACTGGTACGAACACCACCCAGACCCGGTTACGGAGATAGGACCTGTTACAATTCTATGGGACTACACAATACACACTGACAGAACAATCAAATCCAACCGCCCAGACATTGTTATTAAAGACCACAAACAAAATAACTACCTCGTTATTGATATGGCAGTCCCTGCAGACTGCAATGTATCTTGTCAAAATACAAGGACCTTGAAATAGAAATCTAAAAAATGTGGCACATGGGAACATCAACAATCTCTGTTGTAGTTGGAGCCCTTGGACTGGTTGGAAAAGATTCCAGTAGACTAATTGATGGGATCCCTGGAAGTCCATGCCTCAAAGAGATACAAAACATTGTTCTCACAAGTACAGCCCACACTTTACGAAGGGCTTTATCTATGTAATTTTTTTTTTGCAGTGGAAAGTGTCATGATGCCATTTCTAACCTTACGTCCCTAGGCAGGACCCGGAAAGAAATGTGTAAACGCCAGATATCAAATAAAATAAAATAATAATAATAATAACATTAAAAGATTGGACATCAAGCGCAGAAAAATGGTTACCCAAATGAGGACGCACCACCCAAAATCAGATTTTGATAGGCTGTACGTACCAAGGGCTTGAGGAGGCCTAGGTCTAGTCTATCTTGAAATAACACTAAAAACTGCACCAATAGAATTGGTAGCATACCTCACACAAGCCAATGATCCTCTCCTACAAATAGTAAAATACCAAATCCACTTCATCAACAAAGAAGCTGCATTCTTCAAGAAACAGCCTAAGATACATGATGATGATAATAATAATAATAATAATAATAATAATAATAATGATAATAATAATAATAATAATAATAATAATAATAATGATAATAATAATAATAATAATAATGATAATAATAATAATAATAATAATAATGATAATAATAATAATAATAATAATGATAATAATAATGATAATAATAATAATAATAATGATAATAATAATAATAATAATAATGATAATAATAATAATAATAATAATGATAATAATAATGATAATAATAATAATAATAATAATAATAATAATAATGATAATAATAATAATAATAATAATGATGATAATAATGATAATAATAATAATAATAATAATAATAATGATAATAATAATAATAATGATAATAATAATAATAATAATAATAATAATAATAATGATAATAATAATAATAATGATAATAATAATAATAATAATAATGATAATAATAATAATAATAATAATGATAATAATAATGATAATAATAATAATAATAATAATAATAATAATAATAATAATAATGATAATAATAATAATAATAATAATGATAATAATAATGATAATAATAATAATAATAATAATAATAATAATAATAATAATAATAATAATAATAATAATAATATTGGATGTTACCCTCAGTTACTTAGGAGTTATAGAAGGAAACTAAATACAAACATTCAATTTTGAAGAAAAAGATCCGAAAAGAATATTGACTCTAGAAAGCAAAAAAATGCGGCCAATAAAATGAAGGCTATCAACAACTTAGCTATACCCGTAGTAACATACAGCTTCAAAATTATTAAATGGAAGTTGAATGACATTAAAAGATTGGTCGCCAAGACAAGAAAAATGTTTACCCAATATGTGGATGAAATCAGATGTTGATAGGCAGTATGTACCAAGAGGTTTAAAGGGACCGCGGTCTAATCCAACTCGAACTAACTCTAAAAACTAAAGCAATCGGATTGGAAGCCTACCTCACAAAAACCAATGATTCTCTTCTACAAATAGTAAAACACCAAATCCCCTCCATCAACAAAGGAGTTGCACTCTTCAAGAAACAGCTGAATATATCTGAAATCTTACCAACAAAAAACGAAGCGAATACCATCTACGCCAAACGAGTAAAACAGAAAGCAAAACAACCTGGCCAAATGAAATTATTAAAAAAAATGGGAGGACAAGGCGTTGCATGGCAAATACCTAAAAAGAAACGAAAGAAGCAGATAGACTCACTGAAGGGATTCCTAGTAGCCGATGCCTTAAAGGAATCCATTCAAAAATTGTACTCACAAGTACAGCTAACACTTTATGATGAGCGTTATCCATGAATACTTGGGGTTTTTTTTTTTCATTTTATAAATATCAGTGGAAAATGTCATGAGGTCATTTCTAACCATAGGTCTCTGGTTGGGACCCGGAAGGAAATGTGTATACAACAAAAATCAGAGGAAAAAAATAATAATAATAATAATAACAACAACAACAACAACTTAGCCAAATGAAATTACAAAAAATTGGAGACAAGGGGTTGCGTGGTAAATACTTAAACACAAGGAAAGAAGCAGATATGAACCAACGGAAAACACATCAGTGGCTGAGGAGCACCGGGTTGAAAACTGAGACAAAAAGCCTAATTATTGCAGCTGAGGACCAAAGCCACGCAAGCAGATCCTATCAGTCTCACATAATCAAGGACGGAACTAACCCGAAATGCAGGATCTGCGGAAAATATGATGAAACGGTCGACCATATTATCTCAGTATGTCCGGAAATAGTAAAAAAAAAAATGAATATACCCACAGATGGCGACATATGTGCACTGGAAGATATACGAAAAGCACAAAATCGAAACCACTGAGAGATGGTATGACCACCAACCAGACACAATATAGCGACGTGACTATCTTCTGGGACATGCCAATTCAAACTGACAGGGAAATAAATGCCAACATACCTGATATTACCATAAAAGACCCGGAATGAATTAAGCAAATGTATGCATAATGACATAGCAGTAGCATCTGAGAGAAACACCTCCATGAAAATGACCGAGAAATTGTCCAAATTCAAGGACCTGGGGATCGAGATTAACAGGATGTGGGGAATGAAAACTGAGACTGTACCATTCGTAATCGGAGCTCTGTGCGTCGTGAGAAAAGGAATGGACTATTTTAGTAACAGTGACCAAGGTAACCTCAACATACAAGTTGCCCAGAAGGTCGCCCTACGAGGAACATCTCCTACACTAGGGGAAGTGCTATCAGTTAAATGACAATTCTCCTCTAGGGCTTAAGGACGATAGTTTGGACCCGGCTCAACAGGATGCAAAGCAGAAAACATAACATACACAAATAATAATAATAATAATAATAATAATAATAATAATAATAATAATAATAATAATTTTTTGGTCGATGTCACTCTGGATTTTTCTGTTTTTCTGTTTTTCATATGTAAACTTTGTGAACCTTTATACAATTAATTTGAAATTACATTTTTCTTTTCTTTTTAAATTTATTTTATTTAAGTCTAATTGACTTTATTTCACTTAATATTTTTCGTTTTTTTTTTTGTTTTAATTTTATTTTTTTAATTTTTCCACAATTCCAGCGAACCTTTACGTAACTGATTCCCGCATTTTATCTCAGCATAATGTGTCTTTGACGATGCGTATATATATATATATATATATATATATATCATAAATAAGAGAAAGAACAGGTGGAGTAAGAATCCACAGTTTGTAGCATTTACTTTTTTTTTAAAAGTGCTCAATACAAAATAGAGAAAAATATTATTATAATATTTTTATTATAATAGATTACAATAAAAACATTTTCCATCGGTAGACAAAAACTTTAACATATGATAAAAATGATTTATTTAGGAAATTTGAAAACAAATCGTTCTCTCTTTTGAAAGTTAAACAGGAGTGGGAGGCCTAAGGTCAGAATTACAAAAAAAAAATCCAACCTCTGACCTTATTTTTCATTTTCTTTTTTAGCTTAGATCTGACTTTAATTGCTTAACCCAGACGTGCCCACAACTATATATTTTTTTAATTCGAATTATATGTTATCTACCATCGGCCGAAGACGAAACATTATATTTTCGAAACATGAAAGTTTTTGTGTAGCGACATAAAATGTTTTTAGTGTAATCTATTAAAATTAAAATATTATAATATATATATATATATATATATATATATATATATATATATATATATATATATATATATATATCAAAAAATCAAATTAATTATCTAGTACAAAAAATTTAAAACAGCAAACCTAAAAAATAAAAACACATCAGCAAAATCAAAATTACAATGAACGAACAATATCTATGAGTTCAAATGCCCCTTAAGGAACTGTGTTCCTGATCAATTCATAAGTAATTACGGAATTCATAAGTAATTACATCGGTCAGACGACTACATGCCTATCCAGGCGCCTTTCGTTACATCTATCTGATCATAGCTCCATTAGGACCCATTTAAATACACAAGCTTACCAGAAAAATAGTAATAGATCAGTCAGTTAAACAATCATGTATCTTTCGATACATGACTGACGAGGCAGATTTTTTCCCGTAGTAGGTTGCCATTTCTTTCCGCGATAGACCAGTTGGATGGCAACTGCTCTGTCCTGCTATTTATCGATAGATATGGAGATAGGAAGATGAATCTTACCTTTCCCAAGGCTAATAGTACGTAAGTGAATGTAATGGATTCGACTGGAAATTCAGTCAGTCAGTTATGTGCCATGCGTGATACACGCTTAGCCGATCATGTATCTTTCGATACAGGACTGACGAGGTAGATTTTTTTTCCAGCAGTATGTTGCCATTTCTTTCTGCGGTAGACCAGTTGTCATCCAAGGCTACAGAACCCAGTCAATCCTGCTATTCACCCATAGATAGGGGAATAAGAAGAGGATTCTTTCCTTTCCCAAGGATATTAGCACGTAAGTGAATGTAATGGATTCGACTGGAATTCGAACTCGGCTCTCCGATTCCTCAATCCGCTATCCATTACTCCACCGTACCTCCTGTAAACTAAATATAATAGAGAATACAATAAAAGATCGCTCAAACAATAAATGAGGTGAGAGTGGCCATAAATAATAAGAAAGCGGATGAGATTAAAAATTTGAATAAATGAGATACGAAATGATAATCTCTCAGAAAATGAAACTGTAGAATTTACCTGCGACATAAACAAGTGCAGTTATTCAGTTTATATCACTGAAGATCAGTCAAACGGCATTAGGACATAATTCCTTGAAAACAACAGAGGTGAAAAACTGAAGCGAAAAATCACATCATTCAAGTACTCAGCAGAGTAACTCATGCACAAAAGTCAGACAGAGACCAGCTCCCAAAAATTCATATGACGAAGTCCAGTAAACATATTGTGCAAACATATAACGCTGCACTGGAAACACTTTTAACGGAAAAAGAAACCCTGGGAAACATCACAGATGTAAATAAGATCATATACGCAGCAGCTGTAGCAACTACTGGGAAGCTTGGTGTCAAGACAAAGAAAATACAAAACAAAAGACAAAAGGAGCCAGTTTGGAAGGCAAAACTGATGCCAAAAACAGAGGAAAGGGAGAATTACAGAAACACGCTTAACGGATCAGGATTTTGTCACAAATATTAGGGAAATAGAACAAGAAGTCTATAGCTACCTAGGAATTTGCAATGGAGATGGAATATAGAATACCCAAATGGAGAAAATAATAAACGAATACTACAGACTTGTGAGTCTGGTACTGAATACCGAGTTGAATTTTTTAAAAAAACAACAGAATATCAGTCATAAATACCTTCGCTGTACCTGTGGGGCAATACAGTTTCAACAGTTTAACTGGACCATAGCTGTCATTAAGCAAATCGGCGACAAAACGAGAGCGCTTCTCACTTGCCATCCCAAGGCTGATGTTGATCGTCTGTATGTGCCCAGATCCGAAGGTGGCAGAGGTTTAGTTCAACTAGAACTATCTTACAAAACTACAACAATCGGTCTTCGAATATACCTGGAAACTACAGTAGACTGGATGATGATATGTGTCAAAGAATAGGAAGTAAGTAAGAAAATTTATTCAGGAATAAAGGAAACCAAAAAGTTCAAATTAGAATTTCAAGTCCGTGAAGAAATGCAAATAAAACATATTGCACCTACTGCAGCGACAAAAACCTTAATAAGAAAGCAACATCAAATGCAGTGGAGCAGATATAGAAACGATGCCAAAACAAACTGATGTAGACAAACCCCGTACTCATCAGTGGCTACGTAGTGCAGGGTAAAAAGGTGAAGCTGAAAGTTTTATTTTTGTTACACAGGACCAGTGCTTGCTAACGAAAAATTACCAAGCACATACTGAAAAACAGTGTTGAACCCAAATGCAGATTCTGTGATAAAGATCCAGAAACAATTGACCATCTTGTTTCAGGTTGCGTGGTATTTGCACCCACTGGATATTAAAAAAAAAAACCGGTATGACAGAGAGGGCTAATAATTGCAAGGGAAAAATCTGTAACTTTTACGGGAAGGAATCTACAAGAAATTTAAATGAACAGCAGCCAGATCCGGTCATAGGAATACGGCCTGTGATCATTGTAAGGGACTTTGCAAGACACACAGACAGAACAAACAAAGTTAGTCGCCCAGACATCGTGATCAGAAGCCTCAATAAGAAAACATGTTTCTTCTTGATATGTGAGACCCTGCAGGCTGTAATATATCTTTGAAGATCTTTAAAAAAAAAAACTATCAAAATACAAGGACCTTGAAATCGAAATCTCAGAAATGCGGCATGTGAGGACATCAGCAATTCCAGTCGTAATTAGAGCACTCGGATTGATTGGAAAAGGCACCAACAGTCTCGTTAAAGGGATTCCTGGTAGCTCATGCCTTAAAGAAATACAAAAAATTGTACTCACAAGTACAGACGACACCTTTCGAAGGGCTTTATCTATGCAAAATATGTGATTTTACTTTTTTAAAATTTTTTATTTAAAAAAAAAACTGCTCAGTGGAAAATGTCATAATGCCATTTCTGACCTTAGGTCTCTGGTTGGGACCCGGAAAGAAATGAGTATACACCGAAAAGCAAAGAAAATATAATAATAATAATAATAATAATAATAAGAAGAAGAAGAAGAAGAAGAATAAGAATAAGAATAAGAAGAATAAGAATAAGAATAAGAAGAAGAAGAATAAGAAGAAGAATAAGAATAAGAAGAAGAAGAAGAAGAAGAAGAAGAAGAAGAAGAAGAAGAATAAGAAGAATAAGAATAAGAAGAAGAATAAGAAGAAGAAGAATAAGAAGAAGAAGAAGAAGAAGAAGAAGAAGAAGAAGAAGAAGAAGAAGAAGAAGAAGAAGAAGAAGAAGAAGAAGAAGAAGAAATTCAATAAATATAATATTATTTTCCGCGTTTAAATAATTCGGTACATTTTTTTAAAAGTAATTAAAGATTATGTGAACATTTTTCGAAAACAATTATTTCAAAATCATTTATTCGAATTGTAAATTATTTGAATGAAAATTAATCGAAAAGATAATTATACTAAATGATAATTATTCGAAAAACGTTTGTTTGAAATACGTATGCCGTCTTGAAAGAGTCAATACTAATTTACCTAGAACTAATGACGCCCGTGAAGGATGACGTAGGGGGCTTTTTTGAAGCCGTTGTCATCCCATCATCCCACAATATGGAAATTTTGAGACGCTCTTAAAAGAAAACAGGACTTGCTAGAAGTAAGAGAAAGTTGCCAAAATATCAAGAGCACCCAAAATGACCGCGTAGTAAAAAAAAATCAAGGCACGAAGTGTTGTTTTAACGTAGAAAATAAGATTTAGTAGTTTAGATAAGTCTGACACAAGGATCAATATTGTGAGGCGCCAGGTGGAGATTGGACTCAATGCACTAGATAATTGGATTATATGAACAATGTTCGAAAACAATTATTCGAAAAACATTTATTCATATTGGAAATTGTTTGAATGAAAATTAATCGAAAAGACAATTATACTAAATGGAAATTATCGAGGTGCAAATGTCTTTATTGCAATAAAAATGTAAAAATTAAATGAGGAAATATATAAATGATAATTATTCGGAAAAGTATAATTAATAAAAGTATAGTTAATAAAAGACTTTAGTAAGAAAAAAACCTCATAACCTTAAGTTATATAGTGACTCTCCAAGCGTAGCTTAGATGTGGCACAAGGCCGAAAGTATGGGGCACCCAGTGAGGATCTAAATCACTACTCAGTCGTAATTGTTCTAGCGAGACAAACTTGCTAACCATTACGCCACCTTGAGGTACACTAACCTTAAGTTATATAATATTACACGAAAATAGTCAACTACTGAAGAGGAGTCGTTAAAAGATGCCACTAATTTTTTTTTTAGTACTACGCGGTATTTCTTGGCGCTCTTGATATTTTGACAACCTGCTCTTATACTATTTCCATATTCGGTGATGATAGATTCCTGGTAGCCCAAGCTTTAAAGAAATACTAAACATTGTACACACAAGTATAGTCCACACCTTACGAATGGCTTTATCTATGTAAAATGTTTGCGACATTTCTTTTCCTCAAAACTGCTCAGTGGAAAATGTGATGAAGCCATTTCTGAACTTAGGTCTCTGGTTGGGACCCGGAAAAATGAGTATACGCCAAATATCAAAGGAAATAAAATAATAATAATAATGAGGAAGTAATCATAGTTTTTAGATGTGAACAATATGTTTTGAAGTGAAGGTGTGTAAGAGATAAAATACTTTGGACACACTAATATATAATGAAAATAAAGAGCAAATAGGAAATATATATCTGTCTAACATGTTTCACTTTTACTAAAGCTTCGTCAAAGATTAAGAGAAAACAGACAAAAAGACAGAAACTTTGGTATTTTCAATTTTCTTTGGGTCAGTTCTCATTGGTCAGACACACGTGTCACGTGCTTTAACGCCGTAGATATTTCTATATGTATGTAAGTTTGTGAAGATTCTTGTATGTCTCAGTAGGAATCTGATGGTAATGTGTTGTAAACTAGGAAGGGTTACTGAATGAGGAATAACCAAAACGGAGGTTGGAAATGAAATGGTAATCTTTATAACATCAACAAAATACAATACTCGCCAGCGGCGTGAAGTAGGTAAACCACTGCTAGTGGTGGACTACTTAGACATCATATTACCCCTACTTACAATAGTATCCAACATATTTATGAGGATTGGGACATATCCATTAGTGTTTATAGTTACGGTATATAACACTATCTATCTATCTATCTATCTATCTATCTATCTATCTATCTATCTATCTATCTATCTGTTGTAACCTAGAACGTGTTACTCAATGAGGAATAAGCAAAACGTATGTTGGAAATGAAATGGTAATCTTTATAACATCAACAAAATACAATACTCGCCAGCGGCGTGAAGTAGGTAAACAACTGCTAGCAGTGGCCACTTAGCATATTACCCCCACTTACAATAGCGTCCAACGTATTTATGAGGATTGGGACATACCCATTGGTGTTCATAGCTACGGTATATAACATAATGTGTATTCGTAACTGTGTATGTGTGCCTGACTAATGGGAGTCCTAATGTCTTCACCTTCCTGTTATCAAGCCAGCGCAGTGGGTGTCACTTCATTCTAATTTATCGCCGGTCTTTTTAAGCATGTATTCTTTGTATAAGATCGATATGAGTTATTAATTTTTGGTAGTAAAAACTTCACTGAAATATGATATATTAGGATTGAGTTTCCGACTCTTCATAAGTCGACTCTAACTCTATACTTCGAACATCTCCGCCTTATCTCTGAAATTTTATTTACTATTTATTTATCTTTCATCAAGAGGAGTAGCCTATCGTCCGGTTCATAGACCTCTCCGGTCTTTTGAACAGGAGTAAAGGTTTATACCATGTTTGATGTTTAGGATCCTAAAGTGTTCTCATTATCCTTCACCCCTAGAATTCTTTCGCTTCATAGTGGTCTTGCTTTAATGTGAATTTATTTGAAAATAAGACGAAAACCCGCGGCCATTTTGAATTGACAAGAATGAATGAACGAAAAGTCAGTCGTATTAAATATCGGTTACTTCTCTCATTACCTCCATTACGTTAATTGGGTCAGTTACTGAGATGAATACAGAGGACAAGAACGAGGCTGGCTTTTGTACACGTAAAAAAATTACTCCATCGTGCCTCCTATAAACTAAATATAATGCAGAATAGAATAAAACATCACTGAAACAATAAATGAGGTGAGAGTGGCCATAAATAATAAGACAGTGGATGAGATTAAAATTTTAAATAAATGAGATACGAAATGATAACCCATCATGTTAATTGGGTCAGTTACTGAAAGGAATACAGAGGATAGGAACGAGGCTGGCTTTTGTACACGTAAAAAACGAGTAACGCGGAACATCATTCGTTTTTGAAATATTGCATTTTCAGAGGGGAAAATTAAAAATATGTTTCAAAAGTACCAAAAACTTTATTTATAAAGAACATCAATTTTTATTAACGACGGCAAAAAAATATTTCATTCTCTTTTGAAAGGACCTGGTGTTTTAAGAAATAAAATACTTAGCCAACATATAAAAAACTTTTTTGATGTTCGATTTGGATGTGCGTCTGGCGTAATGGTATAAGAAATCGTATAACCGAGTTCAAATTCCAGTCGGGTTCGTTAGGTTTAAATCATTTGAAGATTTTGGCATCAATCTGTATAGGATTACGGAAACCTTCTCTTTGCCGGCAGAACGAGTTTGTGAAGTCCCTTAATTTGTTGGGGGATATTTTATTTTAACTGTCCCGCGCTAATTATTTACACGCAATTTCCCCTCCCCTCGTTATAAGTATATATACTTATACTTTATTGATTTTAGCGTGTCCTCCCTTTTTTTTTGCTCTTCATTTTCGTTGCTGTACTTTTCCTTTTAATTTATCAATTTTTTACAACGATTTTCTCCTGATGAGATGTTGGACGAAAGGGCCTTAGGGACTATTACCATTAATAAATTCCTTGTTTTTAAAATAGTATATATACACACACACACACACACACATATATATATATATATATATATATATATATATATATATATATATATATATATATATATATATAAGTTGTAGCCTCTGTCTGTCTCTTTGTTTGTTATGGAACTCTTCCTAGGGTTTTGAAGATAGACCCCCCCCCATAACCATATTTATTCTGAAACTACATTACCGTGCGTACTTGGATAAGTATATTTCATTTGGATCAAAGGATTCCCCGGGAAGTCAGCCCCACCCCTACTGAAAATTTATTTCACTTTGATATAAATTAAATTTAAATTTAAACAAGGGAATGACTCCTGTCCAAAATATAGAAGAAGAATACCAGAAGATGGTCACATCGGCAAGGTCATTTTAATCAAAGGGGCTTCCCGGAAGTGGGCACAAACTCCCCACTGATTTTTTTTTTTTTGTCCTTTTGATTTAAATTAAATTTAAATTTGAACAAGGGAATGAATCCTTGGGTACTTGGATATGTATTTCATTTTTATCAACGGGTGGACCCGATGGGGGGTGGGGCACAAATCACTCACTGAAAATTTATTTCCCTTTGATTTAAATTAAACTTGAATTTGAACAAGGGGATGACTCCCATGCATTATATAGGAGAATGCCAAAAGATAGAGGTCACATCGGCAAGATCAAAACGAGACAATATGGACGTCAAGTTGAGCAGGAAATCAGTGAGTAGTGCCTTACGACACACATTGGTGGCGACAATTCAACTGTCATATCAATGTTGAAACCTGCTCGTCAGTACATTCAATTATGCATTGCGCCAAATACATATCAAAGGGGTCGGATCATGCTGTTTTTGCACGAACCTTCCACTCGTTTTTCCCTTTGATTTAAATTAAATTTAAATTTGAACAAGAGAATGATTCCTATCCAAAAATATAGAAGGAGAAAGCCAGAAGATGGAGGTTATATCGGCAAGATCATTGAGTAATATTGATATGCATGTTTTCTCCATAAATTACAACAATGATTTAAAATCAATCATCATTTTCTTACAAAAAAAGTGTGACGCACAGCAAGGCGCGGGTAATTCAGCTAGTAGAGCAATACAGATGCAGTTGTTCTTTATGATGAATCATAAATGAAGAGAAAAGCAAAGAAAATCTTAACAAAAAACAAAGATGAAACTGCATTATTATTTGTCCTGAAAATTCGGAGAATTATGAAGAGCTGCTACCATTGGTTCTCCAGAGAACACTTAAAATTAAAAAGAAAAGATTTATTTTTTTTATGACTTATCAAACCTTTGTCTTATTTAAAGCCAGATATTTTTAGATTGTTATGAAATCCGATCAGTTCGATAAGGTCAAATTGGCAGCTCATCTTAAAAATGACCTACAGCCTGATGTTAACTGGGGCAAGGAATGGCATTTTTATTTTAACGCCTCCAAAACGAAATATATCTCTATTAATCATCTGCCTTCAATCGACGTAGCTGATACGAACCTCCAACAGAGTGAAACGTTGAGCCTTCCCGGGCTAACATTATCGGCTGACATGAAGTTGAAAGTTTATATTGAATCCATTGCTAGGTCTCCTGCCAAGAAAGTCGATTCACCGTGCCGTGCTAGACAAGTTTTCTCTACAGAATCTATCTTACATATTTATAAGTCTACCTTTTGCCTTTGTTTTGAATATTATGTGCTCCTGCTATGTATTTAATGATTCTTGATAAAATCCAAAGAAGAATCCGCAATGTTATTAGTGCTGACCTGGCATCTCTGCTTCAGTCACTTTCCTACCACCGTTACGTAGCTACCCTGTGTCTTTTCTCTAGATATCTTCGTGTAACTGTTCTGATGAGTTTTCCGCTTTAGTACGTAGATTTTATGAACTTGAGCGTACTACTAGATTTTTCGGGAAGGTCTCATGTTATAGTGGAAATAGCTAGATGTAGCCGTAAATTATATGCTAACAGTTTCTTCTCCCGCACTTCTCACTTGTGGAACTACCTTCTGCTTTTTTTGTTTTCCAATCAAGTTTGATCTTCAAAAATTTAAATGCAATGTCAATCGTTATGAAATGCTTTCTTAATTATTGTTATTGTTCTCTCTTCTTAATAATGTTTTATTTTTGCTATATTCTTTCACGGACAATAACCCGTTGCGTCTTGGTGGCTTTATTGCCTTGCTGGGAGTGAAATGTATACAATGCAAAAAATATCAACTTTATTTGGATTTATTTTTGAAATAGTGAAATTTTGAAGTCAGTTTGTGAGCAAAAACCTGCGGAAAGTAGGTTTTTTTTTTATACATTTAAAAAGACCGTTTTAAAACTAAATGCTCAGAAATTGGTAATAGTTATGATTCTAAAATTTGGTACCAGTCTTTAACATATCACCCCCGCCCCCAGCATGGGGACCGACAGAATGTTAATCTTCTAAAATAAGTGAAAAATCATCCTACCCTAATGTACATCCTGTCGGTACTCCCATATTTAAAAAAAGAAAAAAAAGGAACCGTAAGAAGAAACTCATTTTTCCTGGATCAGCGAATGTTGTAAAATTGATTCTGCATATAAAAAGACCTCGAAAATCACTGGCACCATTCCTAGAATCGGAGTGTAAAAAAACAAGTTACAATTGTACATAATTGTGTTCGTTTTTTCTGGTTTTCGCATCGTCTGCACGTTGAGTGCACTTCGTTATTTACCGACACCCCCCCCCACACACACACACAAGGTGGGATGCGACACAGGGCGAACTTTTATATGGGGTAAATCCGAGCCTGTTGGCTCGGGCAATAAATTGCCCGTAGACCCCGTAATAACGGGGACAGGTTTGTTTACCTCTCCACATGAGACTCTGCCCTTCAGCATAGACTCGTTTGGGTTCCTCTCTGCTTTCGGGCAGAGGGTTCGACAAGAGTTAATGCTGACTCTCACGGAGAGAGCACTTCTCTCAACTGGGGGAAAATAAACTAGTGTTATATAGCTCTCCCAGTCCCAGACTCACGCTGTCTATTGACTAATACCTGTTCAGTATCGTTCATATACAAACAGTCAGCGCCACCTACTACGTCACTCAACAGCCCATTGAGGAATAGGACGTAACTCCTTGTGCTTACAGCTCCACATACAACCAACTCGGAGTCTTTTATCGGGCTCACCCAATACTCTGTTAAAATAATCGAACTTTTTATACCATGGAGTAGGTTCCCTGCAATATGTGGTATTTTGGTAGATGTAGTACAGGGTGACCAAAAATACGGGAATTTTTTAAGTGCGTATTGCCAGACGTGAGTAAGTGGCAACACTATGAGACAGTGACCTTGAGCAAGTAAACATTTCGCCATTTTAGTAACGAGAATTATTCGGTAACCGTGTGATCTCAAGATTCGGTAACGTTGCCTGGCCCCCTAGATCGCCAGATTTATCCGTTTGTAATTTTTTCTTGTGGGGCTATCTCAAGAGTAAAGTTTACACAACTCGACCAAGAACTCTGGATGAGTTTAAACAGAGAATTCAAGATGAAATTCACAGTATCCCAGCTGAGATGTTGCAGCAGTCAATGAGAAATCTCAACAGCAGATTTCAAGAATGCATTCGTACAGGAGGACGCCATCTACAGGACGTAATTTAAAAAAAAGAAAAATTCCATCATTGTTTCTTAAATGGCATGTTTTAAGGTTTCAATTACTATGAATTAAATATTTTTCTTCCATTACTCTTGGTTTTATTGGATTGTTAAAATGTTCCCGTTTTTTGGGTTACCCTATATTATCAAGGTAATTTTCTTTTCTATTACCACTATGGAGATTTCGTCTCTAGACGCTCTATAATTGTGGCCTTGTGTCTTACTCATTACGTCTTATAATTACTATTCAAGTTAAGATTACTAAATGTTTGAGTTACCCGTCGCGCTATGGAGCAGCGGTTTGTAAATATAAAGCAGCACTTAGTAAATATGCTTCGTAAATCATTCCTATCCTAGTGAAATCGTTCCTCGTTCTAGGCGCTCTTTGAATATGGCCTTGTGTCCAAGACTGGACAACTATTCCTGCAGGAAGATGAACCTATTTTTATTTGCTTCAAATTTCTCCGTGTCATTTTAATCAGTGACAATGTTAACCCCCATCAAGTTTGTTCTGCATAAGAACAAAACTCTGGCCTTTCAACAACCAGTTGGTGTTTCTTCATTTTGCTAAACGTTTCGTTCTCAAGATATTAGGCTGTCAAACATAAAATGACGCATTTTTTCGTTGGTTTTTAATCCGGTCGATTAAGGAAGTAACCTCCTTAGTATATAAATGATCCTGACGCTTTTTCTTTCCAGAAAAGTTTTCGTTCGTTCCGAATACAATGATACCTCGATAAGTCGTTTCGAGTTAAGTCATTTTCGAAGATACGTCGGTTTTTCTTAAATATTATATGGAAAAATGAAACTCGCCTAAGGTCGTTTTACTCGAGTTTACGTAAATTTGAAATTGGTTTTTACTTAATTATTTTTAATTATTTTATTCAGAATATTGTACCTACACATCATAAATACAATGGCGAGTGCTTCTTTGCGGTTTATAGTGTGGTTATTTCCACTTAAGTCGTTTCTCGACCTAAGTCGTGACATCTGGAACCAATTAACGATGAAGGGTGAGGTATATCTGTATATTAGATTGTCACATATGAAATGACACATTTTTTGTTGGTTATTAATCCGGTCGTCTAAGGAAGTAACCTCTTTAGTATATAAATATTCTTGACAGATTTATGACTCTTTTTTCCTTTCCAGATATGTTTTCTTTTAATATATTGTTACTCAGAAGCCCAATGAAAATGATTACAATGAAACAATGTCGAGTAATCATATTGTATGAGTACAAACAGGGAAAAAAAGAACCATTTTTGCATGGAATCATTACATGAGGCGAGACATATTTTCACTCTGAGTAAGCCAATGATAACGATCAAATGAATCACCAAAACAACACCCAAAACCTCTACTGTACCCTAAAAAGTTAGTGGTTACTGTATGGTGATCTTTCAAAGGGGTTATTCCTTATTCATTCTTGTCTTCAGGGAAAAAATAACAACAATCTCGCAGTGTGGAAAAATTGTATGTGTATGCACGAAAAATTTAAACGAAATGAATTTATTGAAAAAAAGTTTGAACAAAGTAACTATAAACAAAATGTTTTTTTTCATTATTATTTTTGCTATCCTCTGCCAGCCGCAATGATGGAGAAAGCATTTCCTCGAACCATCGCCAGTGAGACACGCTGCAAGAGACACTCCGTTTCGCGAGGCTCGTCCCTTAATCAAGACGCAGTCCAGCCAACCCTCCGAAGGAACGCCATCGAACGCGGGCCAATAACCCCAGAAGTCTCCACTGCCACAGGAGTAATAAAAAAATCTATCAGCAAGCGAAGAGTATTTAACTATTTTTTTTTTCTGTGGGACAGACACTGGCTCAACCGCGGACCTGATCAAATTACTGGTCGAAAATGTATCGACAGGGTCGCAATTCCAAATCAACGACTTCCCCATTTTAAGAGGGAAAATCGTAATGCCATTCGGCCGTTTTTCATCACCACGGTCGAGGCCTACGGGGGCGATTTGGAAGTGGAAGCCAGCTGCATCCAGACGTCTTCTGATAATGTCGTTTATTGCTGCATGCATTGGAAAGAGGCCTGCACAGAAGAGAGGATGCAAACCAAACTCATTAATGGAAGAATTGAAAAATTGAAAAAAAAAACATCATAGACATGTGTAATACTTTTGCTTAATTCAAAAACTGCATGGCCTAAATTATGGAATTTTGCCTCATCCTCCATATTCACCTGATATCTCTCCATATATTTGAGCATTTTGAGCTTTTCATACGCAGTAAAACATTCTCCAATTAGGAAGAGTTAATCGAAGCATTTGAAGTGTTTATCTCATCAAAGAATGAGAATCTGTTTTTAAAAGACGGGATCCAGAATTTAGAGTCATTTTGGAGAAATTTCATTGATCAACACGGTGCCTATTTCAACTATTAGGTTGGTGCAAAAATAATGTCGTTATTTACATAAGTAACATATGTGAGAAAACGACATTATTTTTGCACCAACCTAATACATGAATTAGTTCGTTATTTAGCATTTCTGAAGCGTTTTAGTTTATTTCCTATAAAGTGCGTGATTTCATGTGTAACAACCTAAGATTAAGACGAGGCAGAATTTTGCCGTTTGTTTGTCTGCCCGTGGCGAGAGAAATGTAACAAGATATGAGCACCAATTTAGCATGATGGCTTTATTTATCAGAAGCCGTTACATGTACGCACCCTGTTATTATGGCGCGAAATAAGACCACGCGAAAAAAAAAAAAAGAGAGATAGAAAAATAGATAAATTCTGAAAAGCCACGCATTGGGTAAAATTCTTCCCATTTAGATGATTTTAAACTGCAGGTGTCACCTGAATATTTAATGATGTTTCTGTTTCTTGCGGTGTTCTAACGAATAAGCGAATAGCATTTACATTTCCTGGACAAAGACACAAGTTAAGTGTTATTGAAACGCTTGAAGGAAAAATAACCAACTCTACAAAAGAACAGAGTGTTGAGGAAATGCCATTTTCAAAGAGCCAGGCATCAGTTGGTTTATTAGAAGTTTCTGGTTTGATGTTCTAGATCTCTTTCACATCTCATACAGTGGATAGAATATTAACCTCGAAACTGCTTCTATATGCCTTAGTCCCTTCAGGGTGTCGCTGACCATGGCTCACCACAACTTTCTATCACTCGTGACTCTGAGCAGCGTTTCTGAAGTTACCAAGCCACTGTTTCATCATCTATCAACACAACCTCGTCAATTAAGTGTATCCGCTTGATTCCTTTATCTCTCTAGCACTCTCTATGCCCTGTGAGGATTACATTTTCCGAGCCTTTCTTCTTCATTATCTGTCAATTAAGTGCATCCACTTGATTCCTCTATCTCTCTAGCGATCGCTATGCCCTGTGAGGATTAAGTTTTCCAAGCCTTTCTTCTTTATAACTGACTGCCAGACTTTCCAGTCGAATCCATTACTTTCACTTACGAGCTAATACCCTTGGGAAATGTGTAAATCCTCTTCTTCTCCCCCCAGCTATGGGTAAATAGCAGAACAAACCGGGTTCTCTAGCCTTGGATTGAAACTGGTCTACTGCAGAAATAAATGGCAACCTACTGCGGGAAAAAATCTGCCCCGTCAGTAATGTATCGAAAGATACATGATCGCCTAAGCGTGTATTACGCATGGCTCATAACTGACTGACTGACCTTCAATATATTTGGCATATTCTTTCACAAATCCAAAACATTGTCTTGTTGTGAGAATTGAACGAACTGCTAGCGGCTGTCAGTGCATATATGTGGAAGAAGCTGGTCCGATGTTAAGTTGCGCAGCGACCCTACAACCAGACTCGGTAGCATGTTGATGATGGTGATAACTGATTTTAGAAAATTCGTATTAATAGAGAAAAGCCTTCATGGAGACAATGGGTGTTCCAGAAGTTATCGAAGGACTTAAAAGATCTGTTAAGGGCAACATTTCTTTCATTATTCAAAAATAGTTTCAAACAGAAGGAAAACTGGAACACTGGAAATATACTCCCATTAAAAAAAAGTATACAACGTAAATGTCCTCCATTGTCGACACCACACAGACGGATCTCTTTCAGTAGCATTCCCCATAACAATGCTGAATAACATTAGCTAACTCCCTCGGATTTCTGCACATTTACTTTTTCTTTTTTTCTTCTCCCGATATGGCTTCCTCAGATGGATAACGAAAAATGTGTTGTGTATGTTTAAAATAATTAAATCTTATATTATGTTTTCCAAGCTGACGTTGCTCGAAACTCAAAACCAGAAAGAAAATGTGTGACTTTTAAAAAAAGAATTATTTTATCATAATTATCCATCTGATGAGGCCATATAGGCGAAATACATATTGGATATTATTTTCGAAACATACTTTGATGAACGTTTTTCCAACTGTCAATAACTTATAAATCTGTCGGGATTACATATCCAAATTTATTACACACTATCGACATAGAGAACGCGTGAATAAAAACAATTGTTTAATTTATTTTCTACCCATTCTGACGAAATTCTATCTCAAAGCTCAGACACTTAAAAGCGAACAATATTAAAAAAAAAGGTAAAACGATTTTTTAAAAGTCACTCATTTACTTTCTCTTTTTTTAAATTTCGAGCAACGCCAGCTTGGGTAAAATAATATAACATTTAATTATTTTTAAACGCACACAAATGCATACATACACAACAAATCTTTGTTATCCATCTGATGAAGCCATAGAGGCGAAATGCATATTGGATATTATTCTCGAAACATACTTTGATGAACGTTTTTCCAACTGTCAATAACTTATAACTCTGTCGGGGTCACATAACCAAACTTATTACAAATTGAACTGTTGAAAACAATCTTTGAACATCTAAAACAATTTTAGTTCTGATTTTTCAAGGAATATACAAATTTTTTGTTTCAACTTCATACCTTTAAAACTTTATTTTGAATTCATTTGTCGGTTTATTATAATGTTAAATGAAGTAGAAAAAAATAAACACAATGTCGGATTGAAAAATATGCACGAGTTTAAAAAAATCTAATTTTATGTGCATGTGTGTTGACTTGTACATGAGTGACAGCCTGGCACAGTGAGCAAACTGTCTTAGCAGCAGAACTAGCAAATGAATTCAATATAATCTTTCCAATTAGTGAATTGTTCGTGCTAATTTATGCGTACCTGCTCGTTAACGTATCACCGCACCAAAAATAAAATAAAATAAAATAATCGTGAGGTTTCAGTTCAGTAGAATGTGGCGGCCATAAAACATCGGGATTTCGTGAAGTTTTCAAATAACCAAAACTTTACTTCAGGGACTCGATCGTTGCCCAAACTGTATGTTCAGAAAGTGACTCCATCTTTCTGAAACATCTGATAAGTGATTGTCATTGCATTGACGTTTTCGTCGTATAAAATACGTATTAAATTTTTGTGTGTGTTCTGATTTGTTATGATTTTTTTATGGATTTATTTCTCTATATTAATCATAATTCTGAAAGAAAATGGGCGTCTTTTGTATTTTAGTTTTTCTAAAGCGGCACCTTTGTGAGAATCAAAACGCTGGTAGTGATTATTGCTAGACACTTGACTGCGCTGAGGTGACCTTAAACGGTCAGTTGTGTGCCATGCGTGATACACGCTTAGGTGATCATGTATCTTTCTATACATGACTAACGAGGCAGATTTTTTTCCCGCAGTAGGTCGCCATTTCTTTCTGTGGTAGACCATTTACAATCCAAGGCCATAGAACCCGGTCTGTCCTGTTATTTACCCTTAGCTAGGAGGAGAAGAAGAGGACTTATACCTTTCCCAATGGTATTATCACGTAAGTGAATGTAATGGATTCGACTGGAAAGACAGTCTGTCAGTTATGTGCCATGCGTGATACACCCTTAGGCGATCATTTATCTTTCGATACATGTCTGATGAGGCATATGTTTCCCGCAGTAGATTGCCATATCTATCTGCGCTAGACCAGTTGCCATCAAAGGCCATAGAACCCGCTCTGTCCTGCTATTTACCCTTAGCTGGGAGGTGAAGAAGATGATTCATAGCTTTCCCAAAGTTAATAGTACGTAAGTGAATGTAATGGATTCGACTGGAAAGTCAATCAGTCAGTTATGTGCCATGTGTGATACACGCTTAGGTGATCGTGTATCTTTCGATACATGCCTGATGAGGCAGATTTCTTCTCGCAGTAGGTTGCCATTTCTTTTTGCGGTAGACCAGTCGCCATCCAAGGCTATAGAACCCGGTCTGTCCTGCTGTTTATCTAAAGATGGAATGAGAAGGGTATTAGTACGTAAGTGAATACAAAGGATTCGACTGGAATTTGAACTTAGCTCTCCGATTCCTCAATCCGAGCCGCTATCCATTACTTCAACGTACCTCCACACAGTGGGTTCCAGTCGAATTTATTCACTTATGTGCTAATGTACTTGGGAAAGGCATGAATCCCCTTCTTCTCCCCCCCCCCCAGCTATGGGTAAATTCTTGGTCAGACCGGGTTCTATAGCGTTGGATAACAACTGGTCTACCGCAGAAAGAAACGGAATGGCACAAAACTGACTGACTGATTTTAAACATATAATGTATGATGAATTTTACATATTATTTTTTTCTTTGTTCTCTTTTTAATCCCCGAGTGCTTCAATCGTCGGAGCAGGAGGTTACGACCTGAGCGCAAAAGAAATAGGCTTTGATTCTTCGGGCTCATTTCAGTGCGCTTTCAGATAGCTTGGTGGCACACATCTCCTCTCCAAGCTCTTGACCGACAGCCAGTGCGTTTCATCAATTCGAGCAGCTGTCCATTACTCCACCGTGCATGGTGGATTCTAGTCGAATCCATTACATTCATTTACGTACTAATAGCCTTGGGAAAGGTGTGAATACTCTTCTTTTCCCCACTGCTATGGTGAAATAGCAGAACAGCTCAGGTTCTACAGCCTTGGATGTCAACTGGTCTACCACAGAAAGAAATGGCAACCTACTGCGGAAAAAAATCTACCTCGTCAGTCATGTATCGAAAGATACATGATCGCCTAAGCGTGTATCACGCATGGTACATAGCTGACTGACTGACTTTCCAGTCGAATCCATTACGTTCACTTACGTACTAATAGCCTTGGGAAAGGTATGAATCCTCTTCTAATCCTCTCCAGCTATGGATAAGTAGCAGGACAGACCGGGTTGAATTCAGAGTTTCCCTTCTCCTATACCGGTCGCTAACCAAGGCTATAGGATCCAGTCTGTCCTTATATTTACTCATAGGTGTTTGAAAGGGAGGGATTCATACATGGAAGTTTTGAATGCAAAGTCATCCTTCTCCTAGACCGGCTGCCACCCAAGGATATAGAACCCAATCTGTTTTGATATTTACCCATAGCTGGGAACAGGAAAAGAGATGCCTTCCTACCTTGCTATTTAACCCATAGTTGGAGTTATGACTTCTAAGTTGTCAGACGAGAAGGGTATTTCCAGCAGGATGGTGCATCGCCTCATTTTGCCCATACTGTTTCCATTTGTCTCAATCAAAGTTTCCCAAATCGTTGGATAGGTCGCGGCGGACCGTTGGCATGGCCGTCCCAGGCTATAGGATCCAATCTGACCTTATATTTACCCATAGCTTGGGGATGGCAAAACATAGATTCATACATTGATATTTAACCAAGAGTTGGAGGTTTTGGATTCAAATTTGTCCTTCTCCTAGACCGGTTGCCATTCAAGGCTGTAGGAGCCAGTTTGCCCTGCTATTTTCCCATAGCTGGGCGGGGGAAAGAGATTGTTTCATACCAAGTGAATATAGTAAATGAAACTGGGATTTGAACTCGGCTCACTGATTCCTCAAATCGAACCGTTATCCATTACACTTGTGTTTTCTAACTTTTTTTATGCAACGGCACACCCGAGAGCAAATGGAAACATCACGGCACACCCGAGAGCAAATGGAAACATCACGGCACACCCGAGAGCAAATGGAAACATCACGGCACACCCGAGAGCAAATGGAAACATCACGGCACACCTGAGAGCAAATGGAAACATCACGGCACACCTGAGAGCAAATGGAAACATCACGGCACACCCGAGAGCAAATGGAAACATCACGGCACACCCGAGAGCAAATGGAAACATCACGGCACACCCGAGAGCAAATGGAAACATCACGGCACACCCGAGAGCAAATGGAAACATCACGGCACACCCGAGAGCAAATGGAAACATCACGGCACACCCGAGAGCAAATGGAAACATCACGGCACATCTGAGAGCAAATGGAAACATCACGGCACACCTGAGAGCAAATGGAAACATCACGGCACACCCGAGAGCAAATGGAAACATCACGGCACACCCGAGAGCAAATGGAAACATCACGGCACACCCGAGAGCAAATGGAAACATCACGGCACACCCGAGAGCAAATGGAAACATCACGGCACACCTGAGAGCAAATGGAAAATATCGCGACACACTTAGCAACATTTTAAAGGGTATACATTTCGATGTTACGAAATAAAACTATAGATAAAAAAATAAATAAACACACAAATATGTAAAACATTACTATGAAAAAATGAAGCCGATTTAATGTCATTTTCATTTTATACAAATTTCGGAGTCATATTCTTTTAAAAAATTGGAAAAATATTAAATCAAATGCACAAAGGTTGTAATTGGTCCATATTTATTTACAACTCTATCGGTGACTGCAAATGCTTACTTACAAACACTGCAAGAGTTTGCCATTGATAAACATACCTCTACAAATCAGACGAGAAGATGGCTCACCGCCTCATTTTGCCTGTACTGTATCTCATAATCAGAAGTCACAGAGTGTAATTGGTCCATATTTCTTTACAACTCCAACGGTAGCTGCAAATGCTTACTTCCAAACACTGCAAAAGTTTGCCATTGATAAACACACACCTACAAATCAGACGAGAAGGGTATTTCCAACAGGGTGGTTCACCGACTCATTTTTACTGTTCCTACTTGTCTCGATCAACGTTTCCAAAATAGTTGGATATGTCGCGACGGACCGTTGGCATTCCCTGATCTGACACACTGTGACTTCTTGTCATGAGCTATGATAAAGGATCGCGTATATAGCAACAAAAAAATGTTAGAGACATCGAAAAACTTAAGGACATAATAAAAGGTGTAATATCAAACATTTCCCGTGAAATGTGTGTCAAGGCACTTAATTGTATTGTTGATCGCTGGTTTTTTGTGCATCAATCGTGCTGGTGGACAGATGGAAACTGTTCACTTGACTTTGAATAAATAACTACTCTCCTACTAGTGTTAACATAATTTTGACTCACCTTTATTGCGTCCTGAGTATGTGCCACTATATATATATATATATATATATATATATATATATATATATATATATATACAGGGTGCAATAGATAAATTGTTCCCATTTTATATTTGTACTTTTGCGCATGCGCGTTATTTGTTTTTGATAATATCGTCTGCACAGTATTCTAGGGTCAGTTGGGCACCTTTTGTGAGAAAAAGAGAACCATGACGTAATTCATTCGTCCATAAATTTGGAAACGGCATGCTGTGCTGCTTGGCATACGCTCTGAAAGCCCCATTACGAACATTTCAGAGTGTTTGGGTGTCAATCAGAGAACAGTGCAGGGGATTCGGAACGAGTTGGATTATATATCCAATCGACGTCATAGTGTTTGGAGGGGTCACTAGTGATGGCGACGTTATGCCTCCATTCTTCTTCCAGCAGTCTCTCAGCCTCAACCTGGAGGCTTACATCGTGCCTTGAGGAGGTAGTGCAGCCCTGAGTAAAGAGATGTCTGCCTGCAGGAAGACCCTATGTCTAGCAACAGGACTTTGCACCATGCCACACAACCAGGGGATAGAGTCGTGGCTGTTAGACAATTTCTGCGATCACATCACCCTTTACATCTGGCCACCTAACTCCCCAGACTGCAACCCCTTTGATTATTATGATAAATCAACAGTACAATTTTATAATAAAATTACCAACAATACACTGCTGTACTGCTTGGCATAAGCTCCGGAAGCTCCAATACAAACATTTCAGAGTGTTTCGGTGTCAATCTCAGACCAGTGCAGAGGATTAGGAAAGAGTTGGATGATATATCCAGTCAACATCATAGTGTTTGGAGGGATCACGAGTTATGGCGACGTTATGCCTCCATTCATCTTCCCACGGGTCCTCAGACTCAACACAGAGGCCTACATCAAGTGCCTTGAAGAGGAGGTTCTACCCTGAGTCAAGAGGGTGGATTTTGAAAGCCACAATGTCTGGCAACAGGATTCTGCACCATGCCACGCAAGCAGCAGACCACAGCTATGGCTGGAAGACAATTTTTGCGACCACATCATCCCTTATACCTGGAACCTAACTCCCCAGACTACAATCCCCATGATTATTGTGTGGACGCAATTGATCGAGAGACCAACAAAACCCCTTCTAACACCAAAGATGAACTGAAGACAAGGATTATAACAGCATTCACCAACTTAAACAAGGAGAAAGAAGAGTTGGAGGAGATTCCGAAGTCGTCTGGAGGCCGTGGTTGAAGCCAATGGCGATTTTATTGAATAAATTTTCTCTTTAGTATTTCAAGATATTTTGGTGTAATTTTGGTAAATATATCTGTTAAAATGAGATGTCAGTGTGATTTTTCATTTTAGCGTAATTTAGACGACAATTTATTCATCGCACCCTGCAGATGTGTGTGTGTGTGTGTGTGTGTGTGTGTGTGTGTGTGTGTGTGTGTGTGTGTGTGTGTGTGTGTGTGTGTGTGTGTTTTATTGAATATGACAGACGCGGAGATTTTAATAAGTCTTTTTATTCGGCTTTTCTAATATTCTTACGGTGTTTTGAAGGCAGCCCTAACATGGACTTACGACAAACGCCGGCCAACACGGCTTAGAAATGCTACTACTTCTATGTAATACAACTAAAGGAATACAGAAAATATGCGAACGGCGTATTCCACTGTAAATATTCAATGAAATGTCCGAAACCGCTTCGGGCATTAATTAGTGGCCACCGTTTCTACATTCCTTCAATCGCCACAAAAGAAAATCCGTAAGAAGAGAAGAAAAGAAACTGAATAAAAAACAAATTTTTTTGTTGCCGTCAAATTCAGTGAAGCACACACACATGTGCACACACAACACTCTATATCACACACACGCATATAGATAAGTATAACGTAATAGATAGATAGATAGATAGATAGATAGATAGATAGATAGTTAGATAGATAGATGTAGTCAGTGTGAGGGAGTTACGTACCATCATTTTTATTTGTCAGTGCATCATCTTCCAAATTGTGATAAACTTTCTATATACATCAAAACTCATCGATATTATGATTAAATTAGATGTATATATATATATATATATATTATAACATAAATATATATATATATATATATATTTATATGCATAATATACACATGCATAAATCTCTCTCGACTTCTCTCTCTCTCTCTCTCCCTATATATATATATATATATATATATATATGGGTGTATATATATATATATTATAACATAAATATATATATATATATTTATATGCATAATATACATATGCATAAATCTCTCTCAACTTTTCTCTCTCTCTCTCTCTCTCTCTCTATATATATATATATATATATATTTATATATATATATGTATGGTTGTGTGTGTATATATATATATATATAGACTGAGATGGGAAACGATAAATGTGACACACAAGAAATGTCACATATATTAATTATATATATAGAGAGAGAGACAGAGACAGAGACAGAGACAGAGGTAGATGCATACATATATAAATATATAGATTTGAACCTAATAAGATAGATAGATTTCGCTTTTCCTATATGTATAGCAATTTTACAATATATATATATATATATATATATATATATATATATATATATATATATATATGGAGAGAGAGAGATACATACAGGCAGACAGACAAACGCACAGAAACATATACAGAGTAAGAAAAGGAAAATCTAATTCGTCTAAAATATTATTAACATTACACACACACAGACACACATTTATATATATATATGCACACACACACACACACACACACACACACACACACACACACACACACACACACACACACACACACACACACACACATATATATATATATATATATATATATATATATATATGCACACACCCGCTCACTGACTCACTGACTGTAATTCACTTTGTCTTTCGTGGGCTTTCTTCGTTCGCTTCGACTCTCATCGAATCATACCATTGTCGCAGGCTGCAACTTCAACTCATTAATTAAGTCGGTTTACTTGTACTGACTCGAGAACTTTTCTTTTTCTCTCTCTTTTGTTCTCTTCATTTCTTTCTCTTATCTGGTGACGCGAGGAGACAATACAAAGGCGACACCTGCTGGTCTGCTAAGAAAACACGAAAATCAATGACATCAAGTCAGAGAGTATGAAAGTGATAGGACGAAGGTTAATGTCAGTCAATTTTCCAACATTCACTGAAGCTCACCACACGTCGAGTGTAAAGAATGTGGCGAATTTTTGCACTTTCAATGGCTTTTCTTTTCTTTTTCTTTTTTCGATCTTTGAAGGTGATTTCGTAAATGACGAACATAAAGGAATTTGCAGTCCCGAGTTCAATTCCGTGTCAAGTTTGTAATTGTCTATTCAGTGCAAGATCAGGCTGTTATGTACTATGCGTGATACACGCTTAGGCGATCATGTATCTTTTCGAGGCAGATATTTCCCCCCGTAGTAGGTCGCCATTTCTTTCTGCGGTAGTCCAGTTGTCATGGAAGGCTATAGAACCCGTCCGCCCTGCTATTTACCCATAGCTGGGGGGTGGAGAAGAGGAGTCATACCTTTCCCTACGGTATTAGCACGTAAGTGAATGTAATGGATTTGACTGGAAAGTCAGTCAGTCATATGCCATGCACGACACAAGCTTAGGCGATCATATATCTTTCGATACATGACTGACGAGTCAGATTTTTTCCCGCAGTAGGTTGCCATTTCTTTCTGCGCTAGACCAGTTGTCATCCAAAGCTATAGAACACAGTCTATCGTAGGGGAGTAGAAGAGGATTCATACCTTTCCCAAGGGTATTAGTATGTAAATGAATGTAATGGATTTGACTGGAATTCGAACTCGGCTCTCCGATTCCTCAGTCCGGGCCGCATTACTTCATCGTGCCTTCTCCTGACAGTGACAAGATGACAGAGCCAGATATCAGGAGAAATTCGGCTTTCTCGCCAGATTTTTATATTTACAGGCTTGACTTAATGAAGCCCATTCTCTTCGAGATTTTGGAAACTTCTTGATATAATTATTTTCTTTTGTTTCTCTTTTGTTCTTTTTTTTTTACAATAAGGTTGACACTGTGCAAGGTTCAGGTTCCACTCTAGGTAAAGGGTTACGTTCAGGCGTAGATTATATGTTTAGGAGGGTTAACTCTAGACTTGAACAGGACCAGGTTGTAGAGATCGGAGAAGCATCCTCTTGGGAGTCTGTTCGCGGGGAGAAGCTGTTTGTATCGAACTTACTTGTTACGGATGGAACACAGAGGGGAATGTGGCTGGTTTGCTTCTATTTAAGTGGCATGGCGGGTCCTAGCCGTGAAGTTCACACCTGGCGCAACCAAGGAATGTAGTTCGTCCGAGCGTTTTCCATAGAGGTAGCAATAAAGCAGTGAGAGACTTGCCAAATCCCTACTGTGAGAGACAGAGGTTGGAGGATGGAAAATAATTCTTTTCCAACAATGAATCGGGGACGCTTTTGAACTCTATCAATACTGGAAAGTGCGGACTGGGCTGCTCCTACCAAAATAGGGCAAGAGTACTCCATTTTCGACCTGATCTGGCTCTTATAAACTTAAAGGATTGCGTGTGGTGCCAGGTACTTATTGGAGCGTTACAGGGAGCCGATCATTTTACTTGCATCTTTAGCAAGGGATTGGATATGTTTTCCGCGTCAGGTCGTCAAGGGGTAGTTTATATGGATACCAGGGGAAGATAATTGTTAACCCGAGACTTGAACAGGTTAAGAGTGTAGTAATCGGATAATCATGCTCTTGGGCGTCTGTTCCACAGGGCAATGGTTCGCGGGAAGAATCTGTTCGAGCAGAACTTACTTCTCACCGATGGAATACGGAGGGAATGTGGGTGATTTGATACGATGTAAGTGGCATGGCGGGTCCTAGACGTGAAGGTGAGATCTAGCAGAACCAAGGAATCTAGTTTGTCCGAGCACTTTGCATGGAAGTCGCGAGAGAGCATCCCGTCTGTGTGTGTGTGTGTGTGTGTGTGTGTGTGTGTGTGTGTGTGTGTGTGTGTGTGTGTGTGAGAGAGAGAGAGAGAGAGAGCGAAAGAGAGAGAGAGAAGGGAAAACAATTCTTCTTCAAAAAAGACTCGGAGACGCTTTTGAACTCTCACAAGACTGGAAAGTGAGGAGTAGGTACCTCCCGCTCAAATATGGCCACAGTACTCCATTTTCATCCTAATCTGGCTCTTGTAAAGGCAAAGGATAGCATGGGGAGTTAGGTACTTACTGGAGATGTACAGGAAGCCGATCATTTTACAAGCATCTTTAGCAATTGATCGTATATAAGATTTATCTCAAGGCAAAGTGCCTCTTAGAAGGGACATCCGTTCATCGTGACTGGCGCTAGTTCGGGTTCTGGTCGCCGGTGATGGAATGCAACCAATTTGGTTTTAGAGGCATTGAATGTAAACAAGACACGGTGGAGTAATGGATAGCGGCTTAGATTGAGGAATCAGAGAGCCGAGTTCGAATTCCAGGCGAATCTATTACATTCAATACTAATGCCAATACCCTTCTTCTCCCTACAGCTATGGGTGGATGGCAATTGGTCTACCGCAGAATGAAAAGGCAACTTACTGCGGGTGTGATTTTGAGGCCTTTGAATACTTTCCCAACATACGGAGCTTCCTTGACGGGGCATCTGTTCACCGTGACTGTCGGTTTTTCGGGTTCTGATCGACGGTGATGAAATGGAATGTCATCAAATGATTACTGTTGTTTTCTATGTCCTCACGTCATCTTAAGGTTAATCCATGAAACATAAAAGATAGATACGGAATATATTAAGTTATCCCATATGTAATTTCTCTCAGGACACGGAGACTCCTCGCGGAGACATTCGTTCATAGTGGCTGACAGTAGTTCGAGGTCTGATCGGCGGTGATGGAACAATTTGGCGTTTCATTCTCCAGCATGTATATCAAAGAAGACATATCCAAACAGACAAGAATATCAATTTGAACACATCTTTGGATGACCAAAAAGGACAGGTATAATCTTCCAGAGGTTGCTTTATTGCTCCAAATGTCCTATGGCAACTAGTTGTCAGCAAAATCATTTTGACATCTTCTTTTCAAGGGAAACTAATCGTATGAAGAGAAGGGGAATATTTCTCTCGTTTTTGTTTTGTTTTTCTTTTTTTTTGGAGGGGGGGGCAAAGAAAAATATAATAGCCAACAAAGCAGGGCACAAATACGATCTAATTTAAGCCAAGGACACCCACATACACACATACACATTCTCTCTCTCACGCACACACACACACACACATATATATACAGTGCTGTTCGATAAAAGTGACTCAGCTGATTTTTTTTACTAAATGTTCTCTTCTCCGATGAAACGAAAGTTGAGCTAAATTCAAAGGATAAGCGATCTAAAATCCGAAGAAGAAGCTTTGAAAGCTCCTTGAATTTAGCAGTAAGTACTGTCAAGCATCCGTTCAGTATAATGTTCTGGGGATGCTTTTCTTTTCATGGAACTGGTTTCTTAAAACCTATTGAAAAGACCCTCAGGAGCGAGCAGTACAAGAGAATTATAGTGTCTTGTCTGCTCCCTTCTGCTGAAAGGGTGCAAATCGACCCCACCAAGCTCATTTTTATGCAGGATAATGCTCCCTGTCACAAATCAAAATTGATGAAGGAATACTTTGATGAGAAGCAGGTGAGTGTTATGACACGGCCGCCCCAATCTCCTGACCTCAACCCCATAGAAAACTTATGGAGCATTATAAAGTACAGGCTCTCGAGAAAGCAGTTGAGCAACAAAGAGGATTTGATTGTGAATTTCATATCCGAATGGAATTCAATGCTTGGAGATGAGATTTGCCAGAACCTAATCAAGTCAATGCCAAAAAGGGTTGAAAAGGTTATTCAAAATAAAGGAGGACCCATAGATTATTAAATATTTCGAACCATATTACCTATTATAAATAAATTATACCTCTATTATTCTTTATTTAAAGCTGTTCGGTTATGTTTCTATTGATTACTAGTTGAAGGAAATAAGTGAGTCACTTTTTTTTCACAGTTTTTACCTAAATCTCATTTATATCCAAAATTATAATTATCAATAGAATACCTTAGGGTGAGTAAACTTTTTTACTAGGTGGTCGGGAAGGGGTCTTTATATTAGTAAGATTACAAATTAGTTTGACCCCAAAAACAATAGGGGAAAAAAATTTTAAGTAAAAAAAATCAGGTGTCACTTTTATCGAACAGCACTGGATATATATATTAGAAAAGCAAAGAGATGAGATAGTTTTGAATAAGATATAAAGTAGTAGATAGATAGATATAAACACATTGAAATCGACAGACAGACAGATCGATAGACATGAACAGACTGAAATAGACACATATATTTATGAACAAACTGATAGATAGATTTATCTCAGAATATGAACAAACCGATATAGATAGACTGAAAGATAGACAGATATGAATACACTGATAGACAGACATTAATAAACTGAGATTGATTGATAAATAAGAACAGACTGAAATAGATATATAGATTGATAGACATATATGAGCACATTGATAGATAGATAGATAGATAGATATAAACAAACTGATAGATAGATAGATAGATAGATATAAACAAACTGATAGATAGATAGATAGATATAAACAAACTGATAGATAGATAGATAGATAGATAGATAGATAGATATGAACAGACTGTCATAGATATGAACAGACTGCCATAGATAGATATGAACAGACTGTCATAGATATGAACAGACTGCCATAGATAGATATGAACAGACTGTCATAGATATGAACAGACTATCATAGATAGATATGAACAGACTGTCATAGATAGATATGAACAGACTGTCATAGATATGAACAGACTGTCATAGATAGATATGAACAGACTGTCATAGATAGATATGAACAGACTGTCATAGATATGAACAGACTGTCATAGATAGATATGAACAGACTGTCATAGATATGAACAGACTGTCATAGATAGATATGAACAGACTGTCATAGATAGATATGAACAGACTGTCATAGATATGAACAGACTGTCATAGATAGATATGAACAGACTGTCATAGATATGAACAGACTGTCATAGATAGATATGAACAGACTGTCATAGATAGATATGAACAGACTGTCATAGATATGAACAGACTGTCATAGATAGATATGAACAGACTGTCATAGATATGAACAGACTGTCATAGATAGATATGAACAGACTGTCATAGATATGAACAGACTGTCATAGATAGATATGAACAGACTGTCATAGATAGATATGAACAGACTGTCATCGATATGAACAGACTGTCATAAATAGATATGAACAGACTGTCATAGATAAATATGAACAGACTGTCATAGATATGAACAGACTATCATAGATAGATATGAACAGACTGTCATAGATATGAACAGACTGTCATAGATAGATATGAACAGACTGTCATAGACATGAACAGACTGTCATAGATAGATACGAACAGACTGTCATAGATATGAACAGACTGTCATATATTGATATGAACAGACTGTCATAGATATGAACAGACTGTCATAGATAGATATGAACAGACTGTCATAGATATGAACAGACTGTCATAGATAGATATGAACAGACTGTCACAGATATGAACAGACTGTCATAGATAGATATGAACAGACTGGCAAAGATAGATAGATAGATAGATAGATAGATAGATAGATATGAACAGATTAATATAGATAGACAGACAGATAGATATATATAAACAGACAGATAGTTATATATGAACAGACATATATATATATATATATATATATATATATATATATATATATATATAAGAATAGTCATATATAGATAGAATAAATGTTAAAAACGAAATCCTACTGGTTGCAATGTTCATTACGGCGAAATGTTGTCATATTTGACCTTTTAGTTTTTGTTTTTGTAACTCTATCTAAATATCAACGTCCATTACATCATAGAAGATTCGCATCGACATTTCTTCGATTAGTTCAAAGTTGCCAAATCTTTCTTTGTTACTTATTCAGGCCAGAATTTTCCTGAAAGGCGTTGACGCGAGATAACACGTCACACTGCAAATGAGGCATCGTCACTACAATACGGCTTTTGCGCGCGCTCAAGAAAGGCACTTGCCTCGTAATAATAAACGCGTGAACTTGCCCTTTTAATGTGCCGACTGACTTTTTTACCCACCGTCAAAGGCCCTCCTCCCCAGCGTTATTCAAACCTCATCAATGAAAATTGATGTCTTACGAAACATACTGTCGGAGGTTCTCATGCAATATAGATCTGGAACGAGGTGAATACCTCTTTCATAGAAAATAATACGGTGAAGGCCACTGCCGCTTTTCAGCACCCCACAAAAATGGGATCAGTTTGGGGAGGAAGTAATATGGTGAGCATCATTATGGAAAATGTTTCCCTGAAAATTTATTCGCCAATGACGCAAAGCATCAAACTATTTTTATGATACATAACACATATGCACCATATATATATATATATATATATATATATATATATATATATATATATATATATATATATATATATATTGTCATCCACAGACAGACTGTATCGCTGTATCACAGCTTGTAAGTGTAGCTAGACGTTCGGTTGACTCTAGCTAGGATCTTAAACCCGGCTGAAATAGTGTCAGTCGGAGATTTTACCCCACCCCCAGCCGTTACCGCACAGCAGGAAAGAAGGTGGATTTTTAAGCGTATTTATTTTTAGATAAATACACAGTGACCGAGAGAACTCGATTCGATTTACCTAAGAGTCTTGCATTATTAGCCGTAATAGTCACTGTTTACAAACTCAAGTTCCTTCCCCAGAGAGCTCAACCGAAATAATTTTTTCAGGAGCATATATATTGCCATCCGTAGACAGACTGTTTCGCTGCATCATAGCTCATCAGTGTGGCTAGACGTCCGGTTACCTTTAGCTAGGATCGAAACCCGGCTGAATTGGCGTCAGTCGGAGATTTTACCCCTAAGCCGTTGGTGATATATATATATATATATATATATATATATATATATATATATATATATATATATATATATATATATATATATATATATATATATATATATATATATATATATATATATATATATATATATATATATATATATATATATATATATATATATATATATATATATATAATTATTTGGTAATCCGTATGGATAATTCCAAGGAGGATGTAATCCAGAGAGCTCAATGTAAAAACAGAGCAAATATTAATTATATTAAGAAACAGACAACTTTTAAGAGTTCATGGGATTATAATTTATTTCCTTACGGCCTGGATTTTGGTCCTATTGCTTCAGATCTACATTTTCCCACAAAAATATTGGTGACTAACTTTTCCGGACTTAAAAATTTACATTTATCCAAGAATTCGGAATGGCATTAATTATACTAACGTTTGTTTAACAAATCGAATGCACATGAAACCTGATTAACCAATGAAAATCAAACAACACAGAAATAAAAAAATAGCAGAATTTCTTCCTTCTTTTTCTTCTTATCTCATTCTCTGAAATGAGATAACGAAAAAAGTACATTTTATCACACACACATACATATATATATATATGTGTGTGTGTGTGTAATAGAAATTTTTAGAGATTTGAATAATTTCACATAATAATTCATCGTGTCTAGAGCAAGAATCCGGAAGAGAATGCAGAAAGATTGTCCACTGTTCTTACTGTGCAGTACTTTCTGCATTCTGTTGAGGATTCTTGATCAATTATTATGTGAAATTATTCAAATCTTCTAGAGATTTCTATTACTTATAAACCTCTGCTCGATCCAGTGGTAATGCTCTGGGTGGAGCGGCTTGGTGAAGGAAGATGTTTCCCTTGTAGGCCGGTTCCGATTAGTATCGCCACCGGAATTAGGAGTAGCTGCGCTATATTGAGTCTAGTTAGTTTCTTCTCCGTCGCAGGGGCCCGCTGGTCCAGTGGTATGATGCTTACGCTGTATCGTAAGGGACCGGGTTCGATTCTCGGTAGCGGATGCCCACTGCTGATGAGCCCCGAAAAAGGACCAAAAGGCCGTTCAGTGCTTTCTGCATTTTGTTGAGGATTCTTGTTCTAGACTGGATGAATTATTATGTAAAAGATATATATCTATCTATCTCTATCTATCTATCTATATATATATATATATATATATATATATATATATATATCAACAGATAGGGAAAAATATCAATTTGTGAAATCTATCTATCTATATACATATATGTGTATATATATATATATATATATATATATATATATACATATATTTAAAGACATTTATATTATGTTTAACGGTCTTTTTATAGATACAAGTATTTAAGCAAAATGTTATTTAATACTGTTTATTATAAAAAAACAGAGCATTTGCTTAAATACTTGTATCTATAAAAAGAACGTTAAACATAATATAAATGTCTTTAAATAAATTGTCGGACTATGTCCAATTCTAAAATACATATATATATATATATATATATATATATATATATATATATATATATATATATATATATATCGCTAAATAATGTATTTACCCAATATTAATATTGAAAATACAAGACAAACTAATATCTACAACTGTGATATATGTTTAAGCGTTTCTGGTTTTATGATTCATGTCAGATAGCACGGATAATGGCCACTGCAGTAATAGTCATGCTCTGTGCGCTCTGGCATGGATAATTGCGACTTATGATTTTCTGTTTCAGTTTCACTAGAAACGCTTTGGCAGGTGCCGGTACCTCAAAGCAAACTTCTTATGTAATATTAGTCCGACTTTTTTTTTTATAATCATTTCATCTCAAACAAGGCATTAAATCCACTAAGACGTAATGGGTTATTGGCTGTGAAAGAATATGTGAGAAAGAAGAATATTTTAAGGGCATAGAGCAAATAAAAGAACGGGAATTAAAAAGACGGAAGATAACGACGGACATCGCATTTCAGTTTTTGAAGATCAATGCACAAGGCTTTCTAAGTATATCTGGTAAATTATAAACAAAACATAAATCACACCAAAAATATGGAAAATAAGGAAAAGATCATCAGCCTACAAAAAATCAATTAAAAACCTGCAAACTTTGCTTGGAGGAAAAAATAGCTATTATTACGTTACCAAACCAAAATAAATTACGAAATAAACGATTTGAGCTTATCTCAAAGTGCAGACATGAAAACAAATTTTTACTACGTTACTTAAAAATCGAAAACTGAAAAGAATAAATAAAAATAAACAAAATAATATAAAAACAAGTAAAATAAATTAACCCAAACAAATAATAAACAAACTAACAAAACACTCATATAGAATAGACGAAATAGAATAAATAAAAATAAATACTTAAAAAATAAGTAAAAATTATCAACCCAAATAAGTAAATAATTTAAATAATAAAGAAATTAACAAAACAATCCCGCCAAGATAACCGTTAGAATAGACTGCAACAATCAGTTCAAAAATTGAATGAAAAAATAGCTATAAATGATATATAACGATAAAAAAATCACTAAATTACTCAAAAATCGAAAACCGAGTTGACTAAATAAAAATATGCAAAATAAAAAATAAGTAAATAAATAAGAAAAAACAAGTAAAAATTAATCCAAATTAAGAAATAAATTAACAAATTAACAAATCGCTCCCGCTAAAATAACCGTTGGAATTCCACAAATTGTTTTACTTCATTAATAAAACATCGAAAACAGAAAAGAATAAATAAATATATAAAATAAAAAAGGAAAATAAAAAATATGTAAATAAATTAACTCAAATAAATAAACACGCCACTACCGCCAAAATAACCGCCAGAATCGATTACCCACATTGCACCACTGACCCATATATATATATAAATAGTCGAGAAAAAATCCAACATCCGCGGCCTGCGTCTAGCATGAAATAGCCTGTCGCCTCTGAGTGTTGACTTCAATGTTCACTTTTATATTTATATTTGCATACGTTCTATCTCTGATATTGAGCACTTTATCCCATAAATATAGTACACCTTAAAACTATATTTCTTCATATATATATATATATATATATATATATATATGTGTGTGTGTGTATTTAGGCAGCATATTTTCATTTCAGCGTGTTTGGTTAAATACTTTAGAAGTATTATGTCCGTAGTATTCTCAGCATCTTTCTGTAGAACATCGTTTCTGTTGCTACAAGTCTCTTCTTCATCTGCGATGAGACTGTCCAGCATTCGTTGCAATATAGGAAGATCCATATTATATAACAATAGATTAATCATTTATCATTTTTACTGAAATTTTCCTGTTGTCTTAATACGTTGATTATATTCTGCAAAGCATCTTTCGCTATCCCAGATTTTGGCGTTGCATTTTCCGTCCTCTGTGTAAACATTTCCTAGGTGTTTAAATTTTTGCTCTTGTTTAATTTGTGTTTCTCCAAGTTGTAATTCGCATGTTGGGCTGCCCTTTTTCCTGACAACCTAATATTCTGTATCTGTCTATATTTCTGAGATGAGGTATTATGCACATTATTTACATTATTCAGACTATTGTTCTCACTTTTGTCGCCATATTTATTACAAGGTTTCGGCCGTTGTACGCTCCGGCCTTCTTCAGTATCTGTCTATATTTCTCAGATGAGGTATTATGTACATTATTTACATTATTCGGACTATTGTTCTCACTTTTGTCGCCATATTTATTACAAGGTTTCGGCTGTTGTACGCTCCGGCCTTCTTCAGTATCTGTCTATATTTCTCAGATGAGGTATTATGTACATTATTTACATTATTCGGACTATTGTCCTCATCTTTGTCGCCATATTTATTGCAACGTTTCGGCCGTTGTACGCTCTGGCCTTCTTCAGGTGGTTGGAATGCCGAACGGAACCCGTTATATTGCTCACTGGGGTAGACTGTTCTAGTTCCACGTGCCATGTTTTAATGGATGTCAGTTATCAGTTATCTCCTGTTAATTTCCCTCTGAAAGTTCTCCACTGCCTTAAGCGGGTATTGAACTCCCATTCTTTGGGTCATCTCACTGGATCTAACTAACGCCTTTATCCACTGTGCCATGTGAGCGAAATAAAGGGTTCAGTTCGACATTCCAACCACCTGAAGAAAGCCGGAGCGTACAACGGCCGAAACGTTGTAATAAATATGGCGACACAGATGAAGACAATCGTCCGAATAATGTAAATAATGAGCCTAATATTCTGCCCTCTTACAATTGATGTGTAGCCCTTTGTTCTCATTTTGCTTTACTAAATTCTGTCTTTTCCTTTCTGTGTCTGCTATCAACACTGTGTTATCTGCATGTCTAATAATGTTAAGATTGTGGCCAGCCATAAGGAATCCTGGTAGGACTTCTAATTCTCTCATGATTGCTTGTAAAGTTTAGATAAGTCCAGGGAGAAGACAGAAAAAAAAACGAAATGAAACGTAACATCCTCTAGGAAGGAATAAGGGGAAAACTGTATTTGATGATGAAGACATGATACCGGAAGCAGACGATGGTCCTCTTCGTAATGGGGGCGGTTTGGAATAACCAGAAGAAGGGGAACAATACTGAACTCACGAGCTAAATGGTGAATTGATCGCCTTAAGTATAGGGTGACGAGCCCACGGCCAAATCCGGCCCGTCATCCAAGGGTATCCGTGTCGTTGAAGATGCAGGGCAAAACATATGTTCTAGTGCAATGGTTTCAGTTGTCGTTGTTGGTCGGGGGTGTCGGGAGGCATATCGTCCCCGCAGGGAAGAAACTGAAGAATAAAAATTGATTGATCATCAAAGTCTGTTGTCAACTCCTTAAGAGAGATAAGTACCGGGGCACTGTAGGCGACGAACGGTGCTGGCACGGAGAATGAATAGTCAGGGGTGGTGAAGGTAGAAAACGAAGACATAGATCTCCGGTATAAAGAAAAAAGGAAAAGAAAAAAAGGAAAGAAATTACGTTGAAGTGGTTCTAGAGGGGAAAGTGGTTAAGAGTAATGTTCTATTTTATTTGTGTTACTATCAACTCGAAGAAAGTCGATAATTGACGAGAAAATTGGAAAATGGGGTTGTTTGGTGGTTACTGCTGAGTGCTCATTACAAAAGTGAAATTTTATTCTCTAAATCACTGTTGTCATATATATATATATATATATATATATATATATATATATATATATATATATATATATATATATATATATATATATATATATACTAGTCGTAATCTTATAAATATAAGAAATTATACTCATCCGAAAAACCTTCGGTTTCTTGATTTGCAAATAAACAAACCAATACCAAAGGGAAAAAAAATGTACAAAAAAAGAAAGAACAGAGAGTGTGAACGTCAGCCGAAAATAATCGTCTAGCATTCAAGTTCAGAGTCCAAAGAAAAAAAAAACACGGTTAAAGAATGGTTGGAGGAAGAGCAGATAGGAGTGGCAAGGGAGGGGATGTGGTGAAAGAGAAAGACAGTGGGTCGATCAAGGCAAGGGGGCCACAGAAGATCCGGAGCGAGAACAGATAGGAATGAAAAATGAAAGGATGTGGAGAAGGGAAGTGGATAGATCAAGGCAACAGGAGATGTCGATTGACTTAAACCGTTGGAGATTGTATTTGTCAGGGAAACAGTAATAGGGATGGGAGTTCAATAGGCGAGATGTGCGAGACATGAAGCTATTGGAGTAGAAAAGACGTCTACATCTAACAGTTTACACACACATATATATATATATATATATATATATATATATATATATATATATATATATATATATGCGTGTGTCTGTGTGTGCAAATATATTGATAAACTAGGAAAGAACAGTTAGATTGATGATCCAAAGTTCTTTAGTATTTTCATTTTATTTTATAAAAAAACAGTGCCCGATACACAAGTAGAGCCTAGATTATAATTATTTTTTGTTTAAAATATGCTTCCATCGCTACACAGGAATTACCATGTTTCAAAAACAGAAGCTAAAAACTTCCAATTCAGTTATAGAAATCAAATTAAATTAAAGTAACTAGTTCTGTTTCATTTTCAAGCGAATTTTTTTAGCTTGAAAATGAAACAGAAGTAGGTATTTAAATTAATTTAATTTCTTTAATTGAATTGGAAGTTTTTAGCTTCTGTTTTTGAAACATGGTAATTCCTGTGTAGCGATGGAAGCATATTTTTAAATAAAGATATATATATATATATATAATAGGTATTGGGGTAGCAGATCATTATTCAAACATATATTGTTAAATATAACAGACAATCAATGTCTATTATTTTTTATAATGAACCGATCTAAACTCCGTATATAGGCTTTAATTTCGGGTGAAATAAAGAAAAAATTGCCCAACATTT
>OZ038494.1:23658795-23716295 GCA_964036315.1 Acanthosepion esculentum | reverse complement strand
CTTTTACATGCGCACATTCATGAAATTTTGCTTTGGTTTACGTCTTTCATTTTTTTTTTTTTTCAGTTGTTGATTTTTCTTCCAATTGTAAAGTTTTTCTTCGAAATTAAATTAAACTTTTTATGGTTTATGTAGAAGTTATTATGTTATATTATTAATCAAATTGTAATATTTGTTAATTTTTATTATTTATTAAATTATAATATTTAAGTTAATATTTTTAATTGATATTTTAATTATTTTATATTATTATTAAAGTAACAAAGTAACTATTTGTTAATATGTCAGCATCGACGCATTATTTCATTTTTCTTATTTAATAATTTAATTTTAATAATAGAATTTTTTTAAAAGTGTATATTTAATAAACGAATGAAGAACTTAAAACGAATGAAACAACCAGCTGGGTCATTTATGGATTTCGTCTCAAAGCTAACATTTGATGCGGGTCGAACAATAGAAATGTTCAGTTTTATGTCATGTGTCCTAACGCTGTTCGAGAATGTAGGACTAAGGGAAAAAGCAAAAAAGATGTCGCTGATGAAGATACCCGCAATTACTAGCTGCCAGGCGTAACGTGTAAGATTGTCTTTGGAGTGATTTGGACAGCAGTTGCCTCCCGGAAAAAAAAATGGGCCGGTGCCTTTGTTTGATTTGACAAGCTGAACTAAGAACAGAAAGATTTTGAAATTGTTTGAGGGAGAATAAATAGCGCCATCTTGACTTTTTAATTGCTCATTGCGTTTGTAAGATAAACTTAGAGCGACAAAGGATTAACGAAGCGAGGAGTGAGGAGAAATAAAGTGTAGAGAGAAAAAAGGGTGATGGTGGTAGTTAATTTGTTGACTTACAGTGACTCGAGAGACAATGCGTAGGTAACCAAAGTATTTATGATGAAAGTCGAAAAAGGAGAGAGTGGTGAGACAGTATGAAATAAAGGAGGAAAGACAATTGCGGAGTAGAAGGATTTAGGCGGGAGGGAAAGGATTTAGGAGGAAAAGGTTTTTTGGGGGGAAAAGGGAATTAGGGGAAAAAATGAAGGGAGACGAAGAACGACGAGGTGTGAAGAAGAGGAATTGGGTGAAAGGGGAAGACAGGGACGAAGAAATGAGAAGGGTGAAGGAGATAAGAAAAGCAAATATGAAAATGGCACATTGTAATTTTGGGAAAAAGACAGAAAGAAAGAAATAGTGGAGAGTTTAAATGAAGAAAAAAAGAGGGTTTCTTTCTTTGATCTGAAGGGAAAAAAGAAAGAAAGAGAGAGCGAGAAATGGTGGAGAGATTAAGAAAAGGAAAGAAATGGTGTAGAGTTGAAGGGCGAAAAGAGAAGGGTGGGTAGTAGAAAGAAAGAAAGAAAGAAAGAAAGAAAGAAAGAAAGAAATGATGGATGGATCATGAAAGAAAGAAAAAAGAGATTAACTAGATTAAAGAAAAAAGAAAGAAAGAAAGAAAGAAGCTTAGATGGCTGAAAGAAAGAAAGAAAGATAGATAGAAGCTTAGATGACTCATAGAAAGAAAGAAAGAAAGAAAGAAAGAAAGAAAGAAATGATGGATGGATTAAAGGAAGAAAAAGAGATTAACTAGATTAAAGGAAAAAGGAAAGATAGAAGCTTAGTTGGCCGAAAGAAAGAAACAAAGAAACAAAGAAACAAAGATAGACGCTTAGATGACTCAAAGAAAAAAAGAAAGAAAGAAAGAAAGAAAGAAAGAAAGAAAGAAACAAAAAAAAAACAAAGAAACGATGGAGATATTAAAGGAAGGAAGAATAATAGTTTAAAAGACAAAAAGAGAAGTATGGGCAGAAGAAAGAAAGAAAGTAAGAAAGAAAGAAAGAAAAAAAGAAAGAAAGAAAGAAAAATAGAAAGAAAGAAAGAAAGAAAGTAAGAAAGAAAGAAAGAAAAAAGAAATGAAGAAAGAAAGAAAGAAAGAAAGAAAGAAAGAAAGGTAATAATAGCTGAGAAAGAAAAAAGAAAGAAATGATGGATGGATTAAAGGAAGAAAATAGAGATTAAAGAAAAAAAGAAAGAAACAAAGAAAGAAGCTTAGATGGCTTAAAGAACAAGGAAGAAAAAAGAAATAATGGAGAAAGAAAGAAAGAAAGAAAGAAATGATGGATGGATCATGAAAGAAAGAAAAAAGAGATTAACTAGATTAAAGAAAAAAGAAAGAAAGAAAGAAAGAAGCTTAGATGGCTGAAAGAAAGAAAGAAAGATAGATAGAAGCTTAGATGACTCATAGAAAGAAAGAAAGAAAGAAAGAAAGAAAGAAAGAAATGATGGATGGATTAAAGGAAGAAAAAGAGATTAACTAGATTAAAGGAAAAAGGAAAGATAGAAGCTTAGTTGGCCGAAAGAAAGAAACAAAGAAACAAAGAAACAAAGATAGACGCTTAGATGACTCAAAGAAAAAAAGAAAGAAAGAAAGAAAGAAAGAAAGAAAGAAAGAAAGAAACAAAAAAAAAACAAAGAAACGATGGAGATATTAAAGGAAGGAAGAATAATAGTTTAAAAGACAAAAAGAGAAGTATGGGCAGAAGAAAGAAAGAAAGTAAGAAAGAAAGAAAGAAAAAAAGAAAGAAAGAAAGAAAAATAGAAAGAAAGAAAGAAAGAAAGTAAGAAAGAAAGAAAGAAAAAAGAAATGAAGAAAGAAAGAAAGAAAGAAAGAAAGAAAGAAAGGTAATAATAGCTGAGAAAGAAAAAAGAAAGAAATGATGGATGGATTAAAGGAAGAAAATAGAGATTAAAGAAAAAAAGAAAGAAACAAAGAAAGAAGCTTAGATGGCTTAAAGAACAAGGAAGAAAAAAGAAATAATGGAGAAAGAAAGAAAGAAAGAAAGAAATGATGGATGGATTAAAGAAAAGAAAAAAATAGATAGATTAGAGAAAGAAAGAAAGAAAGAAAATGTTAGATAAAAAAGGAAGAGTGGAATAAAAGAAAAAGCAGGCTTTACGAAAGAAGTACAGAAAACTGCGAAGAGATATTTGCTCTTATGGAAAAGCGTTTGTCACTGGTAAGATATGACGAGATCCAAACAAAATCACCAAAGATTGAAAAACTCAGCGACGATCACTGTACGAATGGCTAAAACCTTGATCATGTTTTATCAATTAATATTCCGAAGCAAATATGACAATTAATCTCATCAGGGGATATTTAATTTTTTTTTAATTATTTCACGCGAGCAAGGCAGGAGTGCCACGAGCACGCAGGTTGGACCGGGCAAAGCATAATCTATATTTTTTCTCGGGGTAGGTTATGAGTGGTAAGATGCTTAACTACTTCAGCAATAATTAAAACCCCGAATACTTTTCCGAAAAGCGATAGGAGACTAACAGAGCAATAGTCAGAGGGATCAGAAGGTTTTCCAGTGATCTTAAAATCAGGAACTACAGAGGAGGGCTTCCAACAAGCTGGAAAGTAGGAAGCAGCGTGGCAATAGTTGTAAAGTCTGGAGAAAACTGGTGTCAGTTCAGGAGAAGATTTATTTAGGACTGCAACTGGGATCCCGTCACCTTCATTTGCTTTCTGGGAGTCTAGCCTCAATTCTTCGTCCTGAGTATGACGATAAACTACATCCGCGTCCTGGGCAAGACGATAAACTACGTCCAACAGCAAGGGCTTTGTCCAGGAGGTTTTGAGGATCGTGGAGCCACCTCTCAATTGTTGGTGTTCCCAGGTCCACCCTGACCCGCGGTGATAGCACCTGTTAGAGTCCAAACTATGGGAAAATAGTTAACACCCAAACTTGTCTAAAAATAGTTTTTAATACCAGAAATACTTTGTAATAAAAAAAAATATTACCAGCAATAATTTTTGAAGGAAAAATTTATTACCAGCAATAATTTTTGAAGGAAAAATTATTATCAGCAATACTTTTAAAAAATACCAGCAATACAAACAGTTATAGATTCTTTGAAAAAAATATGACCAGCTATAGATTTCTTCAAGGAAAAATATTCCCAGAAATAGATTTTTGAAGAAAAACGTATTACCAGTAATAAATATTTTGTCGGCATTAAATAACCCAATGAGGTTGATATACCGTAAAACCAAAACCAAAATCTATCCCCAATTCTAGGGCGGGGGAATCATGTGTAGGTACTCAAGATGAGTCGAGTGCTGAGTTGGAAGAGAATTTCCGAGCAAAGCATTCCACCTTATCTGCTGTAGATGTATCGCTCTAGTACAGGCGGAAGAAGTGATTCCTTTGGCCTATGGCGGCTGAGCAATGCAGGTGGGAATCAAGGGCGTGCACGTGGGTTTAACTTGACATTTACTTGCGGAAATGAAAGCATCGAAGCCGGCTTTCACCCAGGCACATTTAAAAAAAAAAAAATTAAAAACCTCTTTCCATGGGACGTCACAAATGAAATCACTGAGCCTCGTGTTGTATTCTGTACAAATCCAGGTCCAGCCCCTGGCAAATATTATGGAATTTGCTCACTAAGAGGAGGTTAACCTTAATGATTTATTAATGGCACGTGGCCGAGTGGTTCGCATTCTGACCATAAGACCCGGGTTCGAATCTCACCATGGTCGATTTGTCAGAAAGGAGACTTCCTGATGCTATCAGACTGAAGGGGTCGATCCTTTTGGAAAGTGCCTGACCCAAGCCTTGTGAGTGAAATTGGGCAGACAGAATCATTAGGGGCCGTCGATAGCTGTGCTAGCACGAAGTCACAAGTCATCATGGCCGAGGGAGTTGAGCGTGCTGGCCTTGTTCAAATTGTTGATCACACTAGATAACACGCTCTTTCCCAGAAACTTGAACTTACGGTCTGCTCAGAACAGTAAAAATCACAGGTAGGCTCTGAGGGTGTCGAACAAACACAAATGCGCCCGAGCAAGCGCCTGCAGTAGGGATTGTCTAGGAGACGAATATGAGTGGCCAGCTATACATACATACAAATAAACTAATCCCAAATAAGACGCAAATCCTTTTTTTTTTATTAACTGGTCATCATAGCTTCATAAAATATATCTTAAATAATCTTGATTAAATTATTCAAATTAATGGTATAATTTTCTACAAGACATACAGAGAGAAATATGTACTGATCCAATATTGCGGAAACAATTATAGGATTCTTCGGCAAATTAATACTTAGTTGTTTTTTCTCGGGCTTTTGTAAGACCCTTAATTCTTTCAGGCATGGATTTAACTAATTCTAACCAATATTCATTATCAAATTTGTTCGTAATTTTCCAAATGGCGGTTAATAGATCATCTCTGTGGCATGGAGCCTTGAAATGGACCTTCTTTTTTTAAAATTTACACCCTAAATATTGAATTGGATTTAACCCTTTTCCCAGAGACGAAACCTCACAAGTCTCTTCTGCTCTACCGCTATTTCTATGGAAAGTCTTCCGACGGACTGCATTCCTTAATTCTACAAGCTCTAACCTTCACGGCTAAGACTTAACATGCCACGCACATTGTAATGAACCACCCTCATTCCCTACGTTTTCCATTGGTGAGATATAAGTTCCATTCGAGCAGCCTCTTTTCACGAACCGCTGCTTTGTGGAACAAACTCCAAGGAGGATGCACCTCTGATCACTACAATCTTAACCTGTTCAAGTCGAGAACCCTTTAATCTGTAACCCTTTACCTTGAGTGACTCTTGTGCTTGTACAGGATGTGTTGTATAGGCCCCTCGTTCTGTGGTGTCTTGGGCATTCTTCGCACGCGGTTTTGGTGTACAGATGAAAAGAACTTCAACACAGAGAATTATAACTTAGTTATTTTATTAACATTCATGGCGACATGTTCTGTCTAACCAGTGGCGGTTGCTCTCCCTCTGCTGCGGAACAGTTCCAGGCACAAAAGGAAACACGTCTACATTGTTCGTCGGTTCAGAAACAACTCATTGAAAACCTTTCTTTATCTATCTTTCTCACACTGGCTCAGCCAATCAAAATCGAGTTACTTGTTTTGTCTTCTATCTGAGCCCTAAGGTCAACCTTCAGGAAGTCAGAGCGGAGATACACTTTCTCTTAAAAATAAAAGTCTGTTATAAACTATTATTTAACAGATGAATATTATTGTAAATAGTAGACTAATTTTGACTATTCGATTGCCATATCGCTGCTATTATGATGCCTTCCTGAAGAAAAAGTGTAATCTCCTTTACTCTGTGACAAGAAGCATTGTCGTCCTGGAAAAATGATCTCTTACAGTACTGTCACAAACGTTGACTCTTTTTTCTTTAACAACCCCATTTTTTTTTAAATAATTCCACCACTAGCTAGGCAGTAAAGCCACCAAGACGTAAGTGATTATAGGGAGTGAAAGAGAATGAGTAAATTTAATATTCAATTCACGGACGAATGGTAGATTTATAAATATGCAAGATGGATTTCGAAGAGAAAAATGAACACCTCGGTAACAATTTAACCTTCCCACGCTAGTTTTAACCAATCTAAGAGGATTTCCTTTGTTTTGTCTACCAGCTGGCCCCAAGCTCAGCCTCAGAAGGTCTGAGCCAAATACACTACCACTAAAAAATAATAGTCTGAAACAATTGTTTAACACTTCCACAGGGGAGAAGTGCAAGAAAAGAAACCGCTGGAGTAGAAGTAGCTAACTCAAGAGTAAAACAGTGAGATCAAGTTGTCAGTGTAGTAGCAGGCTTAAATATATGTAGTCTGGGCACCAGAAAAAAAAAGGTCATCTGAAAAATTCCTATGAAAATATCTGTAGAACAGACAGATGGAAGCCATGTCAGATTGGTGAGAAAATGAGTGGAAACAAGATGGCCGGCCAGGATCGATTATATTGTAGACGATTCTCTAGAATTTGGCAAGAATCTCAAGATACACAACAGAAACACCAGACTAGATATGGCAGCAGTATCCAATACATGGTTTAATTGTAGATTTTTAAAATTGCAAGATTGATTTAGATGAGAAAAATGTTTGGCATGGCACAGTGAACCAACTTTACTTACAGTATCTGTAGCGGTTGACTTGATATAGTCCCGTTCCCTTCATGTGAGGGGGAAAACGGCGTAGAGTGTTGCTCTTGTGGAGTTTAGCATCAGCCATCCTGATGGTAGGCAGAAAAGGTTCTCTCTGGTGATTAAATGAATTCAGTGTTGTTTTGGAGGCATTGAAATTTACAAGCTATTTCTTGTCCCAGTTAACCACAGATTGGAGATACTTGTCAAGAGTAGTTGACAGGTTTACTTTATCGGATCTGTTGGATTTGCTACTAAGCCAGGAGTAAATGGTTTATATTTTGACAAATTAAATTCTGGCAATTGCCGAGTGTACATTGAAAATGGGATGAGATTTTTTCATTTACACATACACACAATCACACACACATATATATATGTATATGTGTGTGTATGTATATATATATACAGGGTGACCCCAAAAACGGGTACTTTTTAACAATCCAATAAAACCAAGAGTGATCTAAGAAAAATATTTAATTCATAGTAATTGAAACCTTAAAACATGCCATTTAAGAAACAATAATGGAATTTTCATTTTTTTAAAATTACGTCCCGTAGATGGCCTCCTCCTGTACGAATGCATTCTTGAAATCTGCTGTTGAGATTCCTCATTGACTGCTGCAACATCTCAGCTGGGATACTGTGAATTTCATCCTCGTTACTAAAATTGCCAAATGTTTACTTGCTCAAGGTCACTGCCTCGCAGTGTTGCCACTTACTCATGTCTGGCAATACGCACTTCAAAAATTCCTGTTTTTTTGGGTCATCCTGTATATATATATATATATATATATATATATATATATATTACGCGAATTATTCATACGAAAAGCAGATAATGAAGTTAATGATATAAATGGCAAGAATCACTCTCGCAAACAATTTTTAATAATAAAATACATTAACCTCGAATCCGTTAATGAATGGTATGATCCTTGTTTATAAATTCCGGTTTTATAAGGTATTTTTTTACTACTAGCTTTCAATTGTTTCATACAATCATCTTCAGGTAGGATTCGAGGTTAATGTATTTTATTATTAAAAATTGTTGCAAGAGTGATTCTTGACATCATTAGCTTGATTATCTGCTTTTCGTATGAATGATTCGCGTAATGTAAATTGAACTTGCACCACATAATTGCTATGTATATATATATATATATATATATATATATATATATATATATATATGTGTGTGTGTGTGTGTGTGTGTGTGTGTGTGTGTGTGTGAATTTAGTGTTTAGCGTATTGGGGCAGGAGATCATTATTTAAACTTATATTATTAAATATAACATACAATGAATATCAATGATGTCTGATCATGAGCCGTTCTAATGTTCAAATGTTTGCTTTAATTTCTAGTGAAAATAAAGACAAAAATTGTCCAACACTTGGCTATTCTTTTATTAAGTCGGTCCTAAGCTTCCGACTCACATGAACCATCCTCAGAGTGGTTATATGTCAAAATAATAAAATATCATCTTTATTTTATGTTCGTATAACCACTCTGAAGTTGGCTCATTGGATTTCAATACAAAAATGAACATACCACTAAAAAGGATTTATCAATTTTGCTGCAATTTTCTATATCGTATTTATGTGAATTAGGCTCCTCACCTCTAAATAACATCAAACATAAGAAGTGAAAAGGACTATGCTCAACTGAAGAAGAAATGAGGGTATCATTATCGCACATTCATTGAAGAAATCACGAAAAAAAACACCAGACACCTTTCACAGTAAATAAGCTGAACAAATTGTTCACTAGAGACATTGAAATAAAGTTCATACTTGTGTGTCTGTTTTTATTTTTTTTTAAATCTATTCTTTTATTTAACAACATTTAAATGTAACCCCTTTAAAAATTATCCTAAGTGTGGCGTAATATTTTCATTTGCCCCTAGGTGTGCCGTAGCTTAAAAAGGTTGAGAAACACTGGCTTAAAGAGATATCTTACCCGAACGTACACGCGCGCAGATTAATATTCGGAAACAGATTGACTTTGAGCTGTGCCGGGTCACAACAACCCGCGTGGGGTCGGGATGGAAGGCATGTTTCGTGCGGATTACCACGTTGAGCGTACAATGTCATTACCCTCGTAAGGTTACGCGGCATTATCCGTCCAGCGCTTCATGAAAGAATGGGCCTTAATTGTATCATTCATGCAGAATGGAATTATCTACAATCGAGAAATCAAAGACAAAAGAAGGAACAGATTTGTCACGATAAATTCTTGTAAGCAACCCCGAGAAACGGAAGACACGAACGAAGGGCGTATGAACAGATCTGAGCGTACAAACTTTCTCCATAGCGATAACTACGAGTAAATTCATTGGATACGTTGAATTAGCTATGACTGGACAGGAGTGACCTAGTATATGGCTGTGGCATCTTTGCGTACTTTACAGGGTGCAATGGGTAAATTGTCGTCTAAATGACACCAAAATGAAAATAACACTGACATCTCATTTGAACAGATATACAGGCTGCGATGGATAAATTGTCGTCTAAGTGACGCCAAAAAGAAAATAACACTGACATCTCATTTGAACAGATATACAGGCTGCGATGGATAAATTGTCTAAATGACACCAAAATGAAAATAACACTGACATCTCATTTGAACAGATATACAGGCTGCGATGGATAAATTGTCGTCTAAATGAGGCAAAAATGAAAATAACTGACATCTCCTTTTAAAAGATATACAGAATAGTGAGTTTGATCGTCACTGGGTGCACAAGACTTTTTTTCGGCTTTGTGCAACATTTAGAATAGAATGGCGCCTTGGCGTTGTGTAATGTTTAGGAAGCTTGTCTCACTAAAACAGTCACAACTGGATAGTGAGTTCGATCCTCACTGGGTGTCCCATACTTTCGGCCTTGTGCCACATTTAAGCTACGCTTAGAAAATCAATATAAAGATCTGTTATTCTTCACAAATCCCGATACGAGCATTGATCATTCGAATGCATCGAATAGAAGAACTCTTTGGCTTTCATTGAGTTCATGTGGAACCAATTTACCGAATTTCTTCACCTTGCCAGTTCCCTTGAGATGTTTCGATATTGTTGAATTATTGACACTCATTATCTGAGACTTTTCTCTGACATTTTGACGTAAGGTTTTTTCCCGACTAGTGTTTTCAGATGTTGATTGTGAATTGCAAATGGACGTCACTAACACCTTGATCTTCTATCCTACAGCATAACCTTAGAAACCAGCTCCGTACTGTTCGATCACAAGTGGATCCTTCAACCGATGATCTGTAAACTTTGGCTGCAATTTCAAAGGCATTAGAACCAAGCTTGAACTCATGCAAAAGAAAAAAGTAAACGCATCTTTTTTTTGTTTTCCTGTTCTAGATAAGACGTATATCAGTCAGTAATGTGCCATGCGTGATACACGCTTAGGCGATGATGTATCTTTCGATACATAACTGACGAGGCAGATTTTTTCTTTCTGCAGTAGACCAGCTGCCACCCAAGGCTATAGAACTCGGTCTGTCCTGCTATTTACCCATAGCTGGGGGCAGAAGAAGAGGATTCATACGTTTCCCAAGGGTATTAGCATGTAAGTGAATGTAATGGATTCGACTGGAAAGTCAGTCAGTTATGATCCATGCATAATACACGCTTAGGCAATCATGTATCTTTCGATACATGACTGACGAGGCAGATTTTGTCCCGCTGTTTTCTTTTTGCAGTAGACCAGTTGTCGTCCAAGTCTATAGAAACCAGTCTGTTCTGCTATTTACCCATAGCTCCCGCGAGAAGAAGAGAATTCAAGGGTTTTAGCACGTAAGTGAACATAATGGATTCGACTGAAATTCGGATTGTTGTAATGGAATCTCCCACACACCCTATCGCCTATGTGGACTGACTATATCAGTAGATATATTTACTGAGCACAGAGTATACCGGTTGGCTTGCTGTGGGTATTAGTTGGAGATTCGACTCCAGCTGCGCTGGTGAAACTCTCTGTCCCCGGGCAGAGAGGATCCCCAGACGAGGCTATGTCGAAGGGCAGAGTCTCGTCTCGGGAAACAGCTACCCGATCCCGTTTTATACGGCGAATGATTCAATAGACGGGGAAGAAGGGTGAACCGGGCGATATGATACAATAGACGGGAAAGAAGCGTGAATCGGGCGATATGATTCAATACTCTGGGAAGGAATCTGAATCGGTCGATATTGTACAACAGACGGGAAAGAAGTGTGAATCGGTCGATATTGTACAATAGACGGGGAAGAAGTGTGAACCGGGATATAGGATACAAAAGACGGGAAGAAGTGTGAAGTGGGCGATATGATACAATAGACAGGGAAGAAGTGTGAACCGGGCGATATGATTCAATAGACGGGGAAGAAGTGTGAACCGGGCGATATGATACAATATAATAATTCCATTTCATGTTAGCAGTAAATGTGATCCCAAGTAGGCTCAAAGAGTTGCTCTTATGGAGGTGAGCATCAGCCATGCCGACGGCAGGTAAAATGTTTCTCTATGGTGTTTAAATGAAAGCTGTTTCGTTTTTTTTTGGGGGGGGGTAAAATATATAAGTCATTCCTTGCCCCAGTTAACCACTGACTGGAGGTCAATTTTCGAGGCCAGTTTCCAGTTTTACTTTGATTAATTCCATTTCTCTGCAAGCTTACTGCGATAGGGCTACGAACGAAGGACGTGCGAGTGGCGTAACTATTATCGGTGTGAAGACTGGAAGCAGCCGGCCAATCAGTTATTTTGAGAGGGAAACACTCGTCCTCATACGTTCAGCGAACACCAAACGTCCACATTAGCATGATCCTGTAAAAGACCAAGATAAGCTGATGAAATATCTCACATACACATGCGTTCAGACTAATTACCCTGGGGAGAGATTTATCTCGAGAAACCGCAACATGTCAAAGTTCCCATGGCAGTCATATTTGATGTGGCTGGGGTTGGAGATGTATATCTTAGCTTGGAAATCCCTACCAGATCAAATAAAGCTCCCATCGGTAGATTAACTCACATCGACTCCAACCGACAGAACTTTTCCGTCTCCAATTCAGTTAGGCCGAAACATATGGTCAGTCGGTTAGTTAAGTGCCATACGCTTGGGCGATCATCTCTCTCTCTCTCTCTCTCGGTTCATGTTTGACTAGGCCGAATATTTTCCCGAAATAGTTTGACAATTCTTTCTGCAGTAGACTGGTTACCAACCAAGGCTTCATCGCTTAGTCTGTCTTTCTATTCAGCTCGTAGCTGAGGGGAAAAAATCAGCCATTTGCCATACTTGACACACGCTTGGGCCAACGTGTCCCTTTCGATTCATAAGTGACAGAAGATTTTCTCGAAGTAGGTTGCCGCTTCTTTCTACGGTAGACTTTTTACCAACCAGGTCTATAGGACCCAGTCTGTCTTTCTATTGAACCTATAGCTAGGGAGAGATGAGATAAAGTCAGTCATGCGTCATACGTGATCCACGCTTGGGCGATCGTGTCTTTCGATTCATGTATGACTAGGCCGAATATTTACCCGATGTGGTTTGACAATTCTTTCTGCAGTAGACTGGTTACCAACCAAGGCTTCAGAGCCTAGTCTGTCTTTCTATTCAGTTCACAGCTAAGGGGAGCAGAGATAAGGTCAGTCATGTGCTATACGTGATACACGCCTGGCCGATCATGCCTCTTTTGAATCATGTTTTAGTGGGTAGAATATTTTCCCGAAGTAGGTTGCCATTTCTTTTTGCAGTGGTCTGCTTACCAACTAAGGCAAAAGGGCCCAGTCTATATCCATAGATGATGTGAGAAGAGATGGGTCCTTGCTTTTTCCAAACAGTATTTGCGCGCAAGTGAATGTAACGACCCTGTCTGGAATTCGAACTCAGCTCTCCGATTTGCAGTTGAACTATGTTACTATAAAATTTATTCTATTAATTACACGTGTCTGGATTGTCGCCCCTGTTTTTCTTTTCTTAAACAGTGAAATGAATTAATGTCAAATCGCCGTGATTCCTGATGTATAATACGCCTTCATCCATAATACGCACCCCTAAAACTGTGTTGAAAGTGTGGGAAAATACTTACGCATACTGCGCACCCCTTGTTTTGTAACCAAACCCTATAAATTGAACCTGTTCAATTTGATTGCGACCAGCGTCTCCTACTCTTATTTAAAAAATGGTTTTATACATAGAATATTATACTCATTTTGTTTTATGATAATTCTTATTTTATTTTACATTTGTAAGTATTGTTAAGTACATATGATTGTATTTGACATCGTTATTGGGTCGCAATCGCAGAATGTTAGTGTCAAATTTTCGTATGTTTGTGGTAAGTACTCATTTTGCAACTGAAATCAAGCTATGAAACGGCAATGTTTTAAAGATTTTTTGTAGCTGTGCATAATGTGCACCCCTAAGTTTGCTTATAAGTTTTTAGAAAAAAATGCGTATTATACATGGGGAATTACGGTAATTATCGAGAAGTCCCACTAAATAAAAAAGTTGCCTCCAATAATTGTTTCACTTTTTCCCCGTAGCCTAAGGGTACACTTCGGCAACAGGATTAGTTTCATTGGTGTAAAAGAGAATACAGGAGGGATTCCTGCTAGTAGGTACATTTTATTCTAGGAGGTCTTATTGAACTAGGCCGGTAGACATTAATTTCACTTTTTATGAATATAAAAACAATAACTGATACCTATTCAAACACGTCTACCCACTAAAAATAATTTGGTTGGATGGTTGATTTTGTTTATTGGCGCCTCTATGGGTTATTTAGTGCCGAAATATAAACATTTTGAACACAATTATATGACTTCAATCAAATATATTTGGAACGTAATTTTATGCCTTCACCTATAGATAAAATGCACTGTTAGCCATTTTGCTATAAAATATATTGTTGATAATTTTACTATAAATATGTATTGTTGGTCATTTTTCCTATAAAAATATATTGCTGTTATTTTTACTATAAAAATATATGGGTTATTTAGTGCCGAAATATAAACATTTTGAACACAATTATATGACTTCAATCAAATATATTTGGAACGTAATTTTATGCCTTCACCTATAGATAAAATGCACTGTTAGCCATTTTGCTATAAAATATATTGTTGATAATTTTACTATAAATATGTATTGTTGGTCATTTTTCCTATAAAAATATATTGCTGTTATTTTTACAATAAAAATGTATTCTTATATTTTCATAGCGTTTTGTTTTGCTTGCCGTTTCACTATGTGCCCATGTCTGAGACCGTAACTACACCAGATCAAGGTGGATTTGAGAACAACAGGAATTAAGATGTGCTTCCACACTATTGAAAACCTAACGATAAAAGGCCTTGCTGCTGGATTTAATTTATCGTCATACTCAGGAATATTAAAAATAAGAAATAATCTCCCGTCACCTAATTGGTAAGGGTTTGATTCGGCTATAGGAATGGTTTTTTTTCTTCTGGGAAGTACTAATTCAAACACATGTATTCACTTAAATTAACCTTTATAATAAAAAATAAAGTCGAATAAAAAAACTCTTTAACAATTACGGTATTTACGAAAAAAAAAACTACTAAATATAGTTTCGAAAAATCTCAACGAAACGTGAGCATTAACCGTTTTGAGCCGTGCGTTCCTGGACAATTTTAACCCTTCTGCCTGAGCTCCTGAGTCAAAATTCGCAAATAATTTGTATGTTATGTTTCACGGTAGATATAAACATAGTTAAAAGTGTTTACCCACCGTTCTACTGGTAGCTGGACATTAAGTCATTTTTCTCTACAACCTGTAAAACGGTGATCAGGGCTCAAAGGGTTAAGTAAGTCACTGACCCTTAGCTGATCATGACCGTTTCTGTGACCTAACAGGTAAGGGTATGCCTAGGGTATAGAAATAGTTTTCCTGAGAGGCTCTAATGCAAAGACATGTACTCATGTAAATTACTGCTTACATAACAAATACAACCGGCTAAGATATAAAAAATAATACTAAAACTTTAGTATAAGTTTAATATAATAAACTTATTTTTTAAATTTCTTTTTCATAAGTTTTATATAAGTTTAAATATAATAATTTAATAATATTAATAATATTAAAAAAATATATAAAATAATATTATCGTAATATATAAATCTTATTTAAAAAGTACAGTATGTGTGTGTGTTTGTGCATATGTGTGTGTCCAAACAACTCCAGCGTTTCCACTGGTCCGATTTCAATGATTCATAGCTCATTCAAAAGCCCTGGAAATTTAGGCACAGGGAACGATTTTCGTTGAGCTCAGATTCGGATTGCCAGACTATGCGAGGTTAAAAATATATATTAATACATTATACTAGCCATTATCGTTGCTTTCATGCTTAAAGCAGCTCAAGTTCAAACATTCGTTGTCTATTATATTTAACTATATATATTTGAATATATATATATATATATATATATATATATATATATATATATATATATATATATATCACTTAAATATAATTGGCAAATTCTCCTAATAATTTCAAATGTATATCATTGCTTGAACCGGCTTCTAATGCTCTGGAGTTAGTGGCTTGTCAATAGTAGTCGTGGCTCCAGGGGACACAGTCCTACGGTTAAAGAAAATCTCAGTAGAGTTCCACCACGGAATATGTGAGTGAGCGGCGCTATATTGAGTCTGATTTGCTACCTCTTCGTCATCGAGGCCCGTTGGAACAGTTGGTATGGTGTTTGCTTGACAACCTTGCTTGCTTGATAACTCAACTGTTAGGGTTTCAATTCTCGGTAGTGGATGCGCACTGCTGATGAGTCCCAAATATAGGACGAAACGGTCGTCCAGTGCTTTCTGCATTCTGTTGAGGTTTCAGACTCGATGAATCACTTAAATATAATGATCAAATTCTCCTAATAATTTCAAATATATATATATATATATATATATATATATATATATATATATATATATATATACAGCATGTTTTCCTTAAGACATGTCTCATTGAATATTTTAGACAAGTTTTCTTTACTTATTTTCAATAGGATCCTGTCATATTCACGGACAAGCTTATTGGTATCATTATTAAAGGGAGAGAGAAAATTACCATGTTGATACATATTCATTTATTCGGAGCACTTTCGACATTAGCACAATGTCAGCATCAGGGTGTTTTTTTTTCTGTGACAAAAATTGTTATGTTCATCTGAAAGTTAATATATAAAATATACTGTACGAATTAAACATCAGGGGATTTAACTAATTGATGATATGTCCAAATATTTTTTTTAAATAATCAATATAAAACTATTAGTCAAAACATAGGTACTTTAAACTATCTACTGTAAACAGTTTAAAACATTTGTGCGGCGTTCATAATTAATTTTATTAAGGGTTGGTTTCAATTCTTTAATATAGACAGCTTCAAGGATTCTTAGTTTACGTTTATTATTTGCATGAAAAAGTATAGGTGTATTTCCAACAATAATTTTCCTAAACTGCGAATTTGGACAGGCATGCTTTTGTAAATGTTGCGAGATTTTTGTTGTATCATTGAAATGTAAACTCAACCGTCGCGACAACGTAGTAGTTATATGAGCAAAGTTAACTTCCCTGACGTTTCTCATTCCGAGCCGATAACCATGACAGCACAACGCGCATCCAGCATCTCAGAACTCTTTTCTTTGGAGTAGAAATATTGACAAATTACTGTCGATATATACAAGTTTAAAAATCAATCGACATTTTATAATGCTAATAAATTTGTAAAATTCCTCTATAGAAATAACCCATGTAAATTGTCGCCATTTTCTATTTTTCATTTCGCGCATGCGCGTTGTTTGTTTTTTGTTTTTTTGACGTTATAGAGTGAGTGCCCAGTATAGTATGGTCAGCTCGGTACCGTCTTTAAGAAAAAGAGCACCAGAAATTTGGAAACGGCATGCTGTACTGCTTGGTATTCGCGCCGAAAGCTACAATGCGAACATTCCCCAGTGTTTAGGCTACAATCTGGGGACAGTGCAAAGGATTCGAAAAGAGTTGAATGAAATGGTGATTAAGAAAAGAAGTCCCGAATTTGTTGGTGGGGCCCACACACTCAACATGAAGTCGTACACCAGGTGCCTTCAGGAGATAGTGCTGCGCTAGGTCAAGAGGGTGGCTGCTGGATGACACTATGTCTGGCAACAGGACACTGCACCGTATCATATAAGCAGGGGAACAGTAATGACTGTCAAATAATTTCTACTACTACATTACCCCTTATATCTGGCCACCTAACCCCCCAGACTGCAACACACTTGATTACTATGTGTAAGGCCAACAAAACTGCTTGTAATACCAAAGATGAACTGAAGGCAAGGATTATGGCAGCATTCATCAACTTAAAGAAGGAAACCGTCCAGGAGAGATGCATGTGATTCCGAAGTCGTCTAGAGGGCGTGGTTGAAGCTAATGGCGATTTTATTGAACAAATTCGATCTTTTGTGTTTCAAAAAATTTTTTGTGTAATTTTGGTGAATATGTCTGTTAAAATGAGATGTCAGTTTTATTTTCATTTCGGCGTCATTTAGACGACAATTTTTGCATCGCACCCTGTATATCTGTTAAAATGAGATGTCAGTGTTATTTTCATTTTTGATGTCATTTAGACGACAATTTATCCCTCGCACCCTGTATATCTGTTAAAATGAGATGTCAGTGTTATTTTCATTTTGATGTCATTTAGACGACAATTTATCCCTCGCACCCTGTATATCTGTTAAAATGAGATGTCAGTGTTATTTTCGTTTTGATGTCATTTAGACGACAATTTATACATCGCACCCTGTATATCTGTTAAAATGGGATGTCCGTGTTATTTTCATGTTGGCGTTATTTAGACGACAATTTATCCATCGCGCCCTGTATATCTGTTAAAATGGGATGTCAGTGTTATTTTCATTTTGGCGTCATTTAGATGACAATTTATCCATCGCAGCCTGTATGTCTGTTAAAATGGGATGTCAGTGATATTTTCATTTTGGCGTTATTTAGACGACAATTTATCCCTCGCACCCTGTATATCTGTTAAAATGGGATGTCCGTGTTATTTTCATTTTGGCGTCATTTAGACGACAATTTATCTATCGCACCCTTCATATATTTTGGTAGATCAGCGTCCTAAGCATCTGTATGTCTCAAGTGTACATTACTTTACAAACGTTTTTATCTTTATGTTCCTGACTCTATTTTTTTTCATTTCATCTGTTATCTTCCTGACTGTCTTTCGGTCAAGCTTGCTTTAACATCTTTCTTTCTTTGTCCCGAAGCCACGTCCAACCTCCCGCACTTTTCCCGTACTCGTTCACCATCACACAAATGGACACTTCCTGGCTTTCCCTACTCCCACAACACCTACCCACCCACCACGCCGTTCTGTCTGTCCGTCTATCTGTCTGTCACCTTTCAGAACGTCCTTGTGACAATCCGATCAATTTGTCCGTATCCCCACTCCCCGTTTTATATCTCAGGCCACCCTAACCCACTCGAGGGCTGCGGTCGTCGAACGTAACGGGTATAGCGGCAGATAGGATTTCCCCGCCTAATTTGTAAGATTACTCTTGATAATATCCGTAATGGAGCCAATCGCAAAAGGATAGTCGCCTTCCACTCTGTTCCCGGCAGTCCGATGCGGGTCATCACGAATGAAGAGACAGCGAATGAAAGCAGAAGACCTCCTTTTATATTCTTCCTTGGTAAATGGCAACTAAACAACATTTCATGATGGTCATCGGCATTGTCTTAAAAGGTTTTTTTTTTTTTTTTTTGGCTGGGTCTGCAATCTTATCTGGAGAAATGGACTTTAGCGAAGATGAAGTGGCAAATCACTTGACTTTCGAGAAGATTTATTCCTTTCAGAAATATACCGTATATACTCGCGTATGATTCCGACTTTTCAAGACCTTATTTTCAAGTTAATTTTAAGGGGGTCGCATCAAACACGAGATATAAAATTAATGTATATGCTGCTGGCCCTGGCTACGCCGTTGGCTAAACTATATATCCATTTACTGTAGTCAAATTAGCTTCAAAATTAGGTATTCAAAGCTCGCATGATATGCGTGTATATATAGTATCTAAGCATTTTCTAATTACGCATACACAGTTCTACTAATATATATACAGCCACACACTCTCTCACACAGACACACACACATATATGTATGTATATATATTATATATAATTATTAAGACATATCTCACTGAATAGTTTAAAGAAAGTTTTGTTTACTTATTTTCAATAGGATCCTGTCCTACTCACGAACAATTTGCTTAGTATCCTTATTAAAGGAAGAGAGAAAATTACCATGTTGATACATATTTACTCCGAATAATTTTTACACCGAAACATGTCTTAATGAAAACATGCCGCCAAAATATACACAATTCATATATATATATATGCGTGTGTGTGTGTGTCTGTGTGTGTGTGTGCGTGTGTGTGTGTATATATATATATATATATATATATATATATATATATATATATATATATATAAATATATTACATAATAATTCATTGAGTCTAGAACCAAAATCCTTAACAAAATGCAGATTGCACTGAACGGCTGTTTGGTTCTTTTTCGGGGCTCATCAATAGTGGACATCCACTACCGAGAATCGAGCCCGGACCCTTACGATAGGTCGCCGAGGCCCGCTGGTCCAGTTACCACTGGACCAGCGGGCCTCGGCGACGGAGAAGAAACTAACTAGACTCATATATAGCGCAGCTACTCCTAATTCCGGTGGTGATACTCATCCAAGTATACATAACACCCATATATATATATATATGGAGAAGTATAATTTTGAGGCATGCCTTATTTATAACATAAAGTGCTCAATATTAGAGATAGAGCGTATATAAATATGAAAGTGAACATTGAAGTCAACAGTCAACTTTCTTTGGAGTTAAATTTGAATTTGGTTTCTAACTTATCTACGGTGATGTGCGGAGCGTGTGTTCTTTCGCGCTGTTCTCAGGGGTTGCCTACGGCAGGTTTGGCAGTCTGTCGGATGTTGAATTCGGGTCGCCGAGTTCAGTCCCCGCACTGCCATAAAACCATGAATTAAAAAAAAACCGCTCCTAGTAGTCATGCTGATTTCTAATCACCAGCCAATCTTTTATGTCACGATAGCAGCTCGGATTGTAGAATCGGAAAACAGTGTTCGAATTCTAATCGAGTTCATTACATTCACTTATTACCTCGTTCATTTTAATCAATCAATCAACCTTTCTATCTATCTATCTATCTATCTATTGTGGTGTCCTCCCTCTAAAGAGTCTATGTTGGACTCTTCCGCCTACTATAAGATTAGTAGAAGAGAAGGTCTTGGAGGAACAGTCGAATAGACTGAACACTGGTCAACCGACACACAGTCACTAGTCGTGTAATACTCTTCTGTTGTATTTACTGTTTAATATATGATATATCTGTAACACTTGTTTTGTTATTTCTTTAACCATTTACTTGGTCACAACACTATCTATCTATAACTAGCTAGGTTATTTTATTAATATTTATCTATCTATCTATCTATCTCAATCTGTTTCTATCTATATGTCTATCTGTCTATATATATATATATATATATATATATATATATATATATATCAGTATGTTCAGAATTCTCATGTCTATCTATCTATCTATCTATCTATCTATCTATCTATCTTATAGCCTTGGTAGGCAACCAGTATAGGAGAAGGATAACTCTGAATTCAAACCGCCTTCTGCCTTGTAGCTCTTGCCTCCTTAACTTCTGAGAGGTGTGAGATACTTTCCAAAATGAACCTGCAAGGCCTTCCTCTATTCTCCTTGAATGTCCTCATGATCTACAATTTTGAGAATGAGGGGGTAATGACTACGGCGCTGCCAAATGCTCTAAGGGAATAAATGATGATGATGATGATGATGATGATGATGATGATGATGATGATGATGATGATGATTAAAGAACTTCCACATGTGGCATATTCCATAAACCTCTGACCTTTCATTTTTGGATCTTTTAGGATTTAGTCAGCATTTCCAGCTGATACTATATGCCAAATTCTTTGCAGAATCAATCGAATCAAAACGGGTATCGTTCTTTTATAATCGAGTACACAATTTACCTGAAAAAAGAGTCAAGAGAATATTGAAAAATACCATGACCACTGAATAATCATTACAATGAATTACTAAGTTCGAATTCAGTCGAATTCATTACCTGCACTTACGTGATATCCTTGGCAAAGGTATGAATCCACCGCCTTCCAAACTATGGGTAACTATCAGGACAGCCAAAAGGAAAACTCCGAATTCAAACTGGGTTGGGTTTCGTCAGACTCACTTGCCCAGGAAACACCAATCTTGATATGGCTGTAGCATAGAAATTAATCTCTCCTCACCTCTCCCAGCTAGAGTCTTGGTTGAAGAAGGAAAACACTGTATTCAATCCAGCCTGGAGAGGGTTGGGTTCTGTCAAGAACACTTGCTAAGGAGCCCAACAGCACTCCTGCGATGGTTGTTGTAGATGTGGGGTGCCCCTACGACCCTTACGGGATTCCGATAGCTGGCCACGAGGTATTCGAGGATAACCGTCTACTAGGACGGCTAGACAATTTGTGTTTATTCAACACCCTGTAGTTTATACTGCAACTATGCTGAGCAGACCTTAGTTACAATTTTTGGGAAATGGCGTGTTATCTAGCGTGATCAACAATTTCAAGCTCTCGGTAACGATGACTTGTGTCTTCGTGCTAGCACAGCTATCGACGGCACCCAAGGGATCCGTCTACCCAATTTCATTCACAAAGCTTGCGTCAACCCGTAGTGTTCTTCAGGCACTTTCCAAGTCCGATAACATCAGGAAGTCTCCTTCTTGACAAATAGACCATGGTGTGATTCGAACCCGGATCTCATGGTCAGAATGCGAACGTTCTAACCACTCGGCCACGTAATTTACATCTACATAAAATAGCAGAGAAAATTAGCAAAGATAGAAAATGAATTGATTAAAACTAGGTAGCACCCGACCAAAAAAGACGTAACTAAGGTTTAATAGGCATAGTACAGTAATGGATAGCGGCTCGGGTTAAGGAATCGGAGATCCAAGTTAGAGTTCCAGTCAAATCCATTACATTTTTTTACGTGCTAATACATTTGAGAAAAGTATGAATTTTCTTTTTCTCTCCCCAGCTATGGATAAACAGCAGGACAAACCGGGTTCTGTAGTTTTCGGTGCCAACTGGTCTACCGTAAATGGCAACCTACTGCGGGAAAAAATCTGCCTTGTCAGTCATGTATCGAAAGATACATGATTGGCTAAGCGTGTATCATGCATGGCACATAACTGACTGACTGATTTTCCAGTCGAATCCATTACATTCACTTACGTGCTAATACCCTTGGGAAAGGTATGAATCCTATTCTTCTCCCCCCAGCTATGGGTAAATAGCAGGACAGACCGAGTTCTATAGCCTTGGATGGCAAACCTACTGCTGGGAAAAAATCTGCCTCATCAGTCATGTATTGAAAGATACATGATCGCCTAAGCGTGTATCACGCATGGCACATAACTGAACGACTGACTTTCCAGTCGAATCCATTACATTCACTTACGCGCTTATACCCTTGGGAAAGGTATAAATCCTCTTCTTCTTCCCCAGCTAAGGGTAAATAACAGTACAGACCGGGTTCTGTAGACTTGGTTGGCAACTGGTCTATGGCAGAAAAAAATGAGAACCTACTGCGGAAAAAATCTGCTTCGTCAGTCATGTATCGAAAGATTTAAAATGAATTTTTTTAATGAAAAATCTTTCTTGGAGCTTTTATTTTCGTTTCAATGTCAAGCTAATGGATTACATTTAATATTTCCAATAGGCAAAATACTTTGCTGTATTACAAAAACTAATGTAAATCGACTAGGTCCTTTTTTTAACAGACATTTTCGCCGTCTTTCCTTACACAGTAATTCTCTTTATTAAAAAAAAATTATTCCAAACGCAAAATATACTTTTCCGAATCTTAAATTATACTTAATATGATTAGAAATAAAGATTATTTACTTTAAGTAACATCACAGAAATACATATTTTATCCTGAGAGTAGCTGTTATGACATGTCTGATGACAGGCCTAATGTTGTTCTATAGAGAACATCATTATTTGTAAACATAATTGAAGAAAAAATATATATTTATATATTCTAATGTTTTATTGAAATTTACATATTTTCCTTTAAATTTGGTCATCGGTCTTATTTTCTGATAAATTCGCAAATGGTCTACATATCGACATCCATTAAACATGGCAGGTGGAACTAGAACAGTCTACGCCAGTGAGCGAAATAAAGGGTTCAGTTCGACATTCCAACCACCTGAAGAAGGCCGGAGCGTTGTAATAAATATGGCGACAAAGATGAGGACAATAGTCTGAATAATGTAAATAATGTACATAATACCTCATCTCAGAAATATAGACAGATACTGAAAGGTGGAAACGTTGTAATAAATATGGCGACAAAGATGAGGATAATAGTCCGAATAATGTATGCTTAAGCGTTTACCCATCTCGGTATGTTGCTTCATTTCGTTGATCGATATGTTTGCAAGATTTATGAAAGGGGAAAGTAACTGTAGTGAGATTACATGACAAATACAATGCAAACGCCTTTTTTAATTTATTTACGTTTTAACTACACGGTATCCTTCAAAGTTTAAACTATTTTAAACATTGTAATATTTTATTGAATCGTTCTTTAAAAAATCCAAAGAACAATCTGTGATGCAAATGATCCTGACCTGGCATCTCGACTTCGGTCACTTTCCTACTGACCTGGCGTGGCGTTCTTCTCTCTTTTCTACAAATATTTTCATGGCAACTGCTCTGACGAGCTTTTTTCGTTGGTGCCCTGACTACGTGAATTTAAGCGTGCTACTGGATTGGCATTTAGATCCCATCCGTTTACTGTTGAAATAGCTAAAATGCAACGACCACTTATATTCCAACAGTTTCTTTACTCGCACTTCCTGGCTGTGAAGTTGCCTTCCTGATAACTACAATCTTCAAAAATTTAAATGCAACGTCAATTGTCATCTTCTATCCCGTTTATCTTTTCTCATTTCCTCACTCCCTCTTACACACAGTCTTTTCTTTCACTTTCACTCCCTGTAACCCCCACCTGCGTACTAGTGGCATTCCCGCCTTCCTTGGGGTGAAATGATTAAAAATATGTTAGAAAATTACCAATAGATTTTAAATTTACTATACTTACCGCTCTTATTTTATGATAATTTTCTCTGTGGACGTCCATATTTTAAAATATCGGAACGTTTACACAGAGACACACTAAAAAATGAAAATTCTTTTTAAAATACTGATGCCTATTTCGGTATAACCTCGTCCGGGTCCAAAGGCAGAGAGTTCGACACGGCAAGAGCTTCCCACGCTTACAGCTCACGCTGCCAGCTTAGACAGCATATTACGATATTTATCTGCCTCCTCACGAGGTAGGATGCGACACAAGGCAAAAATTAAATCTGGGGAAATCCGAGCCTGTGGGCGTGGGCAAAAATTGCCCGTAGACCCCGCATACGCGGGATTGTGTACCTGTCTACACGTTATGTCTTCTATATCATAAGAGTTCCCGGAGAAATCAGTTGGCGGGATTCTTGGACGGCTTGAGAAATTGGTAGCGAAATCTGGTTCGCATATCGAATTTTAAATACAATCTCATGCTAAACGCTTTCCTTTTATATCGATTTCTTGTAAAAGTTATTATTAATCAATAAATTATAAGCATTTTAAATCGTGGAGTTACTTTTCGATCACCCGATATATATATATGAAACCGGACTCATAAATAATTACATCGGTTACACAACCACATGCTTATCCAGACGTCTTACGTTACACCTATCCGATCACAGCTCCATTAGAACCCATTTAAACACACACAAAAGTTTACCAGACTCCATTAGAAATATACTAGTAGAAAACACAAATATATTAATTGCTTCCACCTGTAAAAAAAGGTTGAAAATAATGGAGGCTTTAATAATAAAAAAGAAAAAGCCTACCCTCAACAATATTAACTACGAACAAAGCCACAACGTGCTAACCGTATTTGGAAATTAAAACACCCCTACTACACACTAAGACATATACATAATGCACACACTCAATTAAGCTGAAAAATCAAGTCATCCTTTATAATGGCTAAAGGTATAGCCGAAAGCGCTAGGAAAAATAAAACATTTGGACAGATTTTACACACCCTTTGTCCAGCAAAGAAAGCTCTTGTTCGTACACCAGAAAAATTAAATAAAAAACTTAACCGTAGTACATTGTCTGTCGTTTTTAATGAAACTTGTATAAACTTGTATAAAAGAAGGATTGCTGCCTAAATATACAACTATATATATATATATATATATATATATATATATATATATATATATATATATATATGTATATAAAATAAAAAGGCTTAAATACTAATATTCCATGGTCATAATTTATTCCATTGGAATCGTAATCACGATCCAATTCAAATTTGTAGGTCTGATGAATTGGATCGTATATACTATTCCAATGGAATAAATTATGACCATGGAATATTAGTGTTTAAGCCTTTTTATTATATCCTTACTCTGTCCTGGACATTGAGTTCTACCTGGATTCTATCCTTTTGGAATTATTATTATAGAAGTCAAAAAATGATTTAGTATTTTGTTGGCTAACCATTTGCTTTAATAACGGCCTTAATTCTTCGAGGCATGCTATAGACTAAATTCATTCTCCAGCATTCCTTTAATTCACGAAAAAGTTCATTTTTTGGGTTAACTCTCCTATTACGGTCACGCTTGTCATTATCGCCCAAAGGTTTTGACTTGGGTTATAGACAGGTTAGTATTTAAAGCAGTATGTATCCTTATCGTTACTAAATGACTTTTTGACATGTATAATGTACATATGTACACTTGTATTAATAAACGAAGTCTGTTACTCACTTCTCTTGGTAAAACTACAAAAATCAACTTTTATAGGTGCGTCCATTTTTTTCCTCGTGCTCTCTCTCTGTCTCTCTCTCTGTTTGTCTGTCTCTCTCTCTCTCTCTCCATATATATATATATATATATATATATATATATATATATTTGTGTGTGTGTGTGCGTGTATTTAGGCAGCAAATTCTCTTTTAGTCATGTCTGATTGAATAAATTACAGACAATATGTCTGCTAATCTTTAACAAAATCCGTTCCTACTCACGAATAACCTTCCGTGTATTGATGTTAAAGGATGAGAGAAATGTGCTATAGCTGTTTGAATTTCTTTTATTTTCATTTCTCAAGTACTTTCGATCTTCTTCCAAGTTCATCATCAGTGCTACAAGTAATACAAAACTATATGTCGTGCATTAGTATAAGTATTTATACAAAGTTGTGTGTTGTTATCCATTCCCGTAATTTGGGCACCCCGAGGTGGTGTAATGGTTAGCAAGATTGTCTCCCTAGAACAATTACGACTGAGTAGTGAGTTCGATTCTCACTGGGTGCCCCATTCTTTCGGCCTTGTGCCACATCTAAGCTACGCTTGGAACATCACTATCCATTACCGTATTTGTTTCATTATGCTTTTAAATGCAAAACGGTTGACAATTTAATAAACACGTGACCATGATATTATAATATAGAGAGGAAAAATTCTTCGCGTTCTAATGTACGCTCAGCACACGGATTTTCTTAATAATTAGCAGACATAATGTCTGCAATTTATTCAATCAGAGATATATATATATATATATATATATTGAATTCAACACCATCACTTGATAAGACACCAGAAGTGTTGAAACAAGATGGCTATTTTTGTAGTGATTTTTATTAAATAGTTATGTTATAGTTTGCGATACTTATATATATATATATATATATATATATATATATATATATATATATATATATTGAATTCAACACCATCACTTGATAAAACACCAGAAGTGTTGAAACAAGATGGCTAATCTTGTAGTAACTTTATAATATACTTATGTTATAATTTTCGAATAAATAATTATATATATATATATATATATATATATATATATATATATATATGTGTGTGTGTGTGTGTGTGTGTGTGTGTGTGTGTGTGTGTGTGTGTGTATTGGATTCAACACCATCACTTAATAAGACACCACAAGTGTTGAAACAAGATGGCTATTTTTGTAGTGATTTTATAAAATATTTATGTTAGAATTTTCGAATAAATAATTATATATATATATATATATATATATATAAAATTTGTTGAGGGCCCATGCAGCCAGAACGAGAAATTTCTTCAGCTACACCAAGACACACGGGTGTAGAGTGAAACAAAAACAGCGAAAGGCTACGGCATATTTATTTTCAGGGGCTGGAATCTGTAGATATTTACGCATATTCGCCTCCGAACGTGCTTTGTGTCTGTAAGAGAACATTAAGAAGATAAAGTGTTTAACAAAAAGAAGGAAGAGACAGAGATATTCATGGACCCTAAAAGATTTGGCCACGATATGAGGTGGAAGAGGGGGGTGAGGGAGGGAGAGGGGGGAGAAGAGGAGAAATGGATTTGCCATTGTCAAGTGGACGTCGGGCGGAAAGAACGGTAAAAAGATGAAAGAGGTTGTCTTTGACGGTGCCGGATATTAGGGGAATGTGTGGCGCTAAGAAGAATGATGGAAAACAGGCGATTCATTCCTGCAAGCTTGTTGGTGACTAAATAACACGAATGCACACACACACACACACACATGCGCACGCGCGTATATATATAAATATATATATATAAATGTGGATAAATCAAATAACTATATATTAGCAAACGTATATACTGGCGTTAGCGTGCATACACAAGTAAGCGAATAAATATTTACTCAGTTTAATATTAATATAAAGTCTAAACAAAAGTGCTCAATTCGGTTCGACAGAGCTCAAAAGTATATATTAATATATATACATATACCTACATTCGAAAAGCAACTTAAGTTGTTTTGTTGTTCTACCAACTCATCAGACACAAATTATTACTTTTGATTTTTAATTCATATATATATATATATATATATATATATATATATATATATATATATATATATATATATATATATATATATATATATATATATATATATATATATTACTGTTTATTTACAAAAACAGATCATTTACTTAAATACATTGTATGTATTAAAAATAAAGCATAAACAGATAATATATTCAGCATATATATATACGGTATATTCAGGTAAATGCTCTGGGTTTTTTTTTTTTGGTGTTTTTTTAAAATAAACGCTATTAATTACATTAACCGATTTGAATGTTCGAGAAAGTTCGTAGAAAATATGTGTTCTCCGACAGGAATTGAACCTGTTACTTCTACGGAACCGTCAATTGATCTGACGTGCTATAATACTCAGCTACATAGAAAGCGTCTGGTTAGCAAAATCAAAATTACTGTTTATAAACAACAAATTAATTAATACTTTTTATTTAAAAAAACAGTGCATTCTTCTAAATAATTTGTAGCTATTAACATAACATTATAATCACAAAATATATTAAATAATTGTCGGACTTAATCCATTTCATAATATGTTGTCAGCGTTTACGTTAAGGTACTTTTCGAGAGGAGAAATGATTGATCGGGAAAGATCATTGCTAAGTTTTTGCATATTCTCACCATTGGAAGCACTCCTGGCTGTCGTTTAATCTGGGTTTGCATTTGCACTGGACATTCTATTCCTCAATTTCCTCTTTTGATTTCAATCTGGTCCTCTGTTGGCGAAGATTTGTTTTCTGCGAGGCATACAGCTGCCTATGCGAAAAGCACCAATAAACTTCGGATCTCAAAAGTTATGGCTGCATTTAAGTATTGAATTAATATTTAAGCTTACATTTTAAAAGTTTAACGATAATTCTTCTGTCACCACTTAGTTTAAAGACAGTTTGATGTATGTAGGCCCTTACTTTCCATACAAAAATATTTTTATTTCATGGGTGACTTTCGCTGGATTTCGAAATTAATTTTGATTATTCCCGAATTTATTTCCAAGTTATAAAAAAAAAGCAATCGCCGAAAGGAATCACCGAAAGCAATCGCAATAATGAAAAGTTGAGAATCCAAAATTTCAGGATTGCTGGTCCGTATCCGACCCGGAATATTTTTAGTTTGCCCACGGAGTCGGCCTGATTCCCAAATGCTATGATATATTAGGCTACGGCCTCTAAGAGTAAAGTTGAAAATTGAAGCAAACTGATACACTGACATTCGCATTTATTTATATAGAAGGTAAGCTATATTTATTAAAATGCTCTCAATACCAAAGATAGAAGCCAGAAGATTGAAACCTGAAATTGACTGTAGCCGCTTTGTGCTGACCTCAGTGCCTACTGCGTTACACACACACATATATATATATATATATATATATAAGTGTGTGTGTGTGTGTGTGTGTGTGTGTGTGTGTGTGTGTGTGTGTACGGAAAGGTCAGTTAAGTTCATGGAAATGTGTTGATACAATTCAATGTATAATGAACGAAAGTGGCTAGGTGATTTTCATACTCAATCTGAAATTTTTATACGCACAATTCCACGCACAGACATACATCCATGCACTCACACACACATACACACACTCACACAAACACACACACACACACACATATATTATAGGGATAGATAGATAGATAGATAGATAGATAGATAGATAGATAGATAGATAGATAGATAAATAGATAGATAGATAGTTAAGGAGTTTGAATGAAAGGGTGTGAGAATCAGTTTAAAAGGGAATGAATGGAAAGCCATCAATCGGTTGAGAGTTCAACAAGCGAGAATTGCGAAAGAAGATATATATATGTATATATATATGCATATATATATATATATGTATATATATATATATATATATATATATACATATATATATAAATATATATATGTGTGTGTGTGTGTGGTCTGTGTGCGTGTGTGCATGTGTGTGTCTGTGTGTGTGTGTGTGCTTTTGCGTTTGTGTGTTCTTGGGCAGACTCCTGCAGCAGGGATTGGATCGTCGCCCCTGTAAACAGGCTATCACGATTCACGAGAATCACATACTGCACAGATTTCTTCATCGCTTATCTGCAAATGGTCATACATTTTGGGGAATAACACTGGAGTGGTTTATCTTTGCCCCCCCCTTCACCGCTTAGAATTCCGAGTTTTAACCAATTACCTAAAGCTAGAGAGCTCAGTCTACCCTTCTATTTCACAAAGACATGGTGTCCAGGTAAAAGAGACGGTTTCATGGCTTTCGCGGGACGTTATTGCGAACAGGAAAGCAGCAGACTAACCCCTTAATTTGAATACGGATCACAGAGTTAATTGCAAGTGGTAGACATCATGGTGATAATTTTGAAAATAATATTAATAATCTTTATTTATAAATTCGTGTAAAGCTAAATTTGTTCTGTGTGTCCCCAGATTTAATAAATTCGTTTAAAGCTAAATTTGGCCGGTGTATCACCATTTCCTCTGTGTGTCCACGGATTTGATAAATTCACGTAAAACTTAATTTCTTCCGTGTGTCCCCCACCTTTAATAAATTCGCGTAAGCTTCATTTGTTGTGTGTGTCCCCACCTTTAATAAATTCGCGTAAAAATTTGATTTTTCTACCTACATTTATATAAGTTACAAATTAAACTAAGTAGAAGAGATTATAAAGGGATGAACAATTTTCACGGATTTTGACGTCATTCTGGCTTCTTTTGGGGGTTTTTTTCTACCTTCGTCTAAATCCGAGAATTTGTTTTGTTCATAATAAATCACGGAAAAAGACACTATATAAAATTCACTATTTTTTCTATCCATAATGTTGAAGGTGTTAAATTATTCAACTTTTAACAAACTTAAATCTTAAGTTGATGTTAAAAATTTCCGCAAACAATTGTTGATTTATTTAAGATAGAATCATCTATTATGACATGTCTCTAATTTGCATTTAGATATATTGTATTTATTTTCAATTTTTCTAGTTTAATTGTTCACCTATATTGCATATGATCCATTATTGTACATAATTAGGTTAGAATAAAATTTGTATTTTATATAAATACTACCTAATGAAAACTGAGATGAAGTAGAATGGAGGGTCCAGTATCATAGATTTGGGGGTGGGGGTCACGAGACCCATGCATCTTTCCTGTTGATAGGATATTGAGTTCGTGTTATCATGGACGTCCTACTGAGAGTTTTGTATCGAAGAAAGTTCAATTCACATTCTGTCGGTGCCCACCTTGCTTTTCTTAACAAGAAAGATCTTGAGGTTAAAAATTGTTGCAAGACATTGTTGATTTATTTCACATGGAATGATCCATTATGACATGTCTCTAATTTGTATTTAGATACATCGTATTTATTTTCAATTTTTCTAGTTGAATTGTTCACCTATATTGCATATGATCCATTATTGTACATAATTAGGTTACACTAAAATTTGTATTTTATATGACTATTACCTTATGAAAATTGAAATGGAGTAGATTTGGTGTGGGAATATTACATTGACGGTCACATGGGTGCCTCGCCCCGGCCGTACTATATATATATATATTTAAAGATATTAAATTATTTACATTACATTATTAAATAACATTTACCGGCCTGAATGTCCGAGAAATTTTCATAGAAAATATTCGTCCTTCGACAGGATTCGAACCTGCATCCTATACGGAACCGTCATATAGCCTGACATGCCTTTTTAACCGATTCGGCCACTGATGATCATTCGGTTGGCAAGGTCGAATTAACTGCTTATAAACATCAATCTTCCGTGAATCTCTCACATACATTCATAACTGCTCATGGCGTATCAAATGTAAATATTTTCTATGAAAATTTCTCGGACATTCAGGCCGGTAAATGTTATTAATACTGTTTATTATAAAACAGAGCATTTACTTAAATACTTGTATCTATAAAAAGAATGTTAAACATAAAAATGTCTTTAAATAATTGTCGGACTTTCTCTATTTCATAATGTGTGATATATATATATATATATATATATATATATATATATATATATATATATATATATGAACATAATAAAATAGGTAGCATATATATATATTACAAAGAGTCAATCTTACCTTGAATCAATCAGCAATATGTATGAGATTATTAACGAAATCACTTCGCTAGTAGACATAAACATAAGCATTATACTACTGATAATCCTCCGAATGATGAGATCCTCATAAATAAATAAAATGGATAGCGTGTATTTTTTATTTCTGCTAGTACTTTCGAATGCTTCACGCAATTCATCATCAGGCTTTATTTTCCATCAGAATCAAAACTGGGAGACGATTTATATGTGTTTATCCAACCGAAAGATGTTTTTAAGTATGAGCTATTTGTTAACGGTTATATGGTGTTGGAGCGTGCAAATCGCATCGCTAAATTTTAAATATTTAAAGTGAGAATTTTTTTTATGTATTTTGTAATTTGGTAAATCCACGTATTTTCTTTTAGAAGTGTTTTTCAGTTAATATGATATGAACTAAGTAGATAGTTCAAGTAACAGAGTGATATGTCTTACTTAGTAGTTTTTTTTTTCCTCGGGAATTCTTTACTGCTGGATCAATTGTTTTTTATGAACATAATAAAATAGGCAGCATATATTTACATTACAAAGAGTCAATCATACCTTGAATCAATCAGCAATATGTATGAGATTATCATGGACGTCCTACTGAGAGTTTTATATCGAAGAAAGTTCAATTCACATTCTGTCGATGCCCAGCTTGCTTTTCTTAACAAGAAAGATCTTGAGGTTAAAAATTGCTGCAAGACATCGTTGATTTATTTAAGATAGAATGATCTATTATGACATGTCTCTAATTTGTATTTAGATACATTGTATATATTTTCAATTTTTCTAATTGAATTGTTCGCCTATATTGCATATGACCCATTATTGTACATAATTAGGTCAGAAATTTTTTTTTATTTTATATGAATATTACCTTATGAAAATTGAGATATAGTAGAGTGGTGGGTACATGAAATAGATTCGGTAGGGTGAGTACGAGACACTTACACCTGCCCTACTCATAACAACAAATTAGTCGAACGGAGCTGAAAAAAAATTATGGAATTATCCATTTACGCTGTTAGAAAAAACTAGATCTATTTGTGAAGGTGGTTATAATAATCCGTAAATTACACTAAACGAACCGCATACGTACGGATAGAAAAACAATTGAGTAGACACAGAAATTGAAAGGGCCGAAAGACAAGGATACACCATCTCACCGGACTTATTCAACCTCTATCCGAAGAGAGTTGGAGACGCTAACAGAATTTATTATCGGTGGACACAATAAGACTTATTCCCTACTATGCAGCGTCTTTCCACACAAGTCCAACATAATCGGAATCTCCGTGGGCAATGTTCAGATGAGTTACATCCTCTAGTTTCTCCAGTTCAGACATTTACATCTAAGATACACTATGCCAATTTTTTAACCCCGGTAGGGTCGTAGGAGTAACACATATACTGCAGCCGGAGTGGAAGTGCTGTTTCTGGGGCAAGATAGCCTGACGCAGCCCAAACATCTCCAGGCTGGGTTTTGAATTCAGAGTTTTCCTATCTCCTAGACCGGTTGCCACAGCTATAGACTCAAGTCTATCCTGCTACTTACCCATAGCTGGAGGAGAAGAAGAGGATTAATCACTTTCCGAACGGTATTAGCACGTACGTGAATGTGATGGATCCGATTGGAATTCGAACTCGGCTCTCCGATTCCTCAACCCGAGCCGCTATCCACCGTGCCCACCGCATCCACGCCAAATATCCAGCCGCATTCTCTTCGTATTTCTTTCATAAAATTCACAAAAGTCGCTGCTTTGTGAAACGAACCCCCCAAGTCCAGGATCTATGTCTACCTTTTTGACACTAGGTTAAACCGGACATATTCCTATCTTTATGAAGTCTTGGGCATGAAGATAAATTTCATCCGGCAGCAAGGTCTCTGATGCAGAGGTTTTGAGGAGCTTGGAACCACCTCTTAATTGCTGGTCTTAATTGTTGGTATTTCCAGGTTCACCCTAACCTTGGGTGGTAGCAAACGTTAGGGTCCGAGCTATCGGCAAATAGTAATCCCTCAAAAAAAAACAGTATCACTGTATAAAATACATTTTAATAGTAAAAATAACAGCAATATATTTTTATAGAAAAAATTGCCAAAATACATATTTATAGTAAAATGACCAACAATACATTTTAAATAAAAATAACCAACAATGTATTTTATCTGTAGTTGAAGGCATACAACTGCGTTCAAAAATATATTTAATTGAAGGCATAAAGTTGTCTTCAAAATACATTTTTATAGTAAAAATATTAGCCATATAGTTTTAGATAAAAAATGAGAATATGAAAATAGAGAAAATATTGGGTTGGTGCATAATTATCAGGCGTTTTTGGAATGATATTTATCATGGAAAAAGAAACATAACAATTCAACAATAATATTTGCAAATGATTATTCCGGAGCGTATGATTGTCGACACGCATTTTTATAACCTGAAAATAAAATAATATTTTTATTAAAAAAAAAAGTAAAGAAAACAGCAATTTTTATTAACAAATAACTCGCCTAGAAAAACGCCTGATAATTATGCACCACGCAAATAGATAAATTGAATAGATTATTCTTAGATATGAAGTGATCTTAAATAGAAAGATAGATATAAAGTGATCTTAGACAGACATACATATATATATATATATATATATATAGAGAGAGAGAGAGAGAGAGAGAGAGAGAGAGAGAGATATGAACTTAAAAATGTATATGATGAGACTTAAATCGCCAAATAAATAAATCAATATTTTTTTATCCTATTTGTAGATGAGTAACTGTCAGTGTACTTTAATTATTAAAATATTTTTATCACCTGAAAATAAAATATTTTTTTAAAAAAGTAAGTAAACAATTTTTATTAACAAATAACCGGCCTAGAAAAACGCCTGATAATTATGCACCAAGCCAATATGAAAAAATGTCCAGCAATAGATTTTAATAGTAAAAAAAAAAAAATTCCAAAGCTCTTAAAGAAATTAAACTTCGGCATTATATGACCCATTGATAGGCAGTTAAACAAATCAAACCAAACCAAACCGTTCTTTATGACTCAAGGATAAAGCAGACGTATACCCTTGTGAAAATTAATTGAAACAACCGATTTAAAGTCCTCTCTTTCGCCATACGGTCAGTTTTAGACCCACTGGAGTGACAGGATGTAATCGATTTTTATTTTTTCTTCAGATTAGGTCATTTTCAGTGTTGTACATTAATATGAATCTATTTTCGGGGTGTATGATAAATTTATTTGGCTTTGAAAAATATTGCGTCATCCGTGATTGCATTAGATTTTCATCATGCCCAGGTATTATTAACTTTCGATTATTTGTCCTACGGCCATTGTATGCGATGGACGTTACTTCAAGGAAGCGTACAAAATTTGTAACGCTGCACGAACACACTGGCATGCCTTACCATTGAGTAAATCAAAGTACTATCGACTGGCTTGGAAACTCTCCTGATTTAAATCCAGTTGAGAATCTGGTCAATAAGTAAGGAAAGACTTCGTAGAATAGACGCATGAAATACTAATGTATGCCCTGGATCATGTTTCATTGGAAAAACAAGAAAAAAAGTAAATAATGAAGGAATTATTCGTTTTGTTTCAATTAATTTGCATAAGGGCGTATGCGTACATTTTTTACTATACGCGGCAAACAGGATCTGGCTAACATTTTCACTCTACGGCTTTGACTCTGAGATAAACCGGTCCAGTATCTACCATTTTTACCCTCGAGCAAAATAAATCTCACCCTACTTTTTTTACTCTAACTCGAACCGAATCTGTGTCAAGATTATTGACACTAACTCGAACCGGATCTGATTCAATATTTTTTACTCTAATTCGAACCGGATCTGTGTCTAGATTATTGACTTTAACTCGAAGTGGATCTGTGTCAAGATTATTGACTCTAAATCGAACCGGATCTGTGTCTAGATTTTTTTACTCTAATTCGAACTGGATCTGTATTAAGATTATTGACACTAAATCGAACCGGATCTGTGTCAATATTTTTTACTCTAATTCGAACCGGATCTGTGTCTAGATTATTGACTTTAACTCGAAATGGATCTGTGTCAAGATTATTGACTCTAAATCGAACCGGATCTGTGTCTAGATTTTTTACTCTAATTCGAACTGGATCTGTATTAAGATTATTGACACTAAATCGAACCGGATCTGTGTCAATATTTTTTACTCTAATTCGAACCGGATCTGTGTCTAGATTATTGACTTTAACTCGAAGTGGATCTGTGTCAAGATTATTGACTCTAAATCGAACCGGATCTGTGTCTAGATTTTTTTACTCTAATTCGAACTGGATCTGTATTAAGATTATTGACACTAAATCGAACCGGATCTGTGTCAATATTTTTTACTCTAATTCGAACCGGATCTGTGTCTAGATTATTGACTTTAACTCGAAATGGATCTGTGTCAAGATTATTGACTCTAAATCGAACCGGATCTGTGTCTAGATTTTTTACTCTAATTCGAACTGGATCTGTATTAAGATTATTGACACTAAATCGAACCGGATCTGTGTCAATATTTTTTACTCTAATTCGAACCGGATCTGTGTCTAGATTATTGACTTTAACTCGAAGTGGATCTGTGTCAAGATTATTGACTCTAAATCGAACCGGATCTGTGTCTAGATTTTTTACTCTAATTCGAACTGGATCTGTATTAAGATTATTGACACTAACTCGAACCGGATCTGATTCAATATTTTTTACTCTAATTCGAACCGGATCTGTGTCTAGATTATTGACTTTAACTCGAAGTGGATCTGTGTCAAGATTATTGACTCTAAATCGAACCGGATCTGTGTCTAGATTTTTTACTCTAATTCGAACTGGATCTGTATTAAGATTATTGACACTAAATCGAACCGGATCTGTGTCAATATTTTTTACTCTAATTCGAACCGGATCTGTGTCTAGATTATTGACTTTAACTCGAAGTGGATCTGTGTCAAGATTATTGACTCTAAATCGAACCGGATCTGTGTCTAGATTTTTTACTCTAATTCGAACTGGATCTGTATTAAGATTATTGACACTAAATCGAACCGGATCTGTGTCAATATTTTTTACTCTAATTCGAACCGGATCTGTGTCTAGATTATTGACTTTAACTCGAAGTGGATCTGTGTCAAGATTATTGACTCTAAATCGAACCGGATCTGTGTCTAGATTTTTTACTCTAATTCGAACTGGATCTGTATTAAGATTATTGACACTAAATCGAACCGGATCTGTGTCAATATTTTTTACTCTAATTCGAACCGGATCTGTGTCTAGATTATTGACTTTAACTCGAAGTGGATCTGTGTCAAGATTATTGACTCTAAATCGAACCGGATCTGTGTCTAGATTTTTTTACTCTAATTCGAACTGGATCTGTATTAAGATTATTGACACTAACTCGAACCGGATCTGATTCAATATTTTTTACTCTAATTCGAACCGGATCTGTGTCTAGATTATTGACTTTAACTCGAAATGGATCTGTGTCAAGATTATTGACTCTAAATCGAACCGGATCTGTGTCTAGATTTTTTTACTCTAATTCGAACTGGATCTGTATTAAGATTATTGACACTAAATCGAACCGGATCTGTGTCAATATTTTTTACTCTAATTCGAACCGGATCTGTGTCTAGATTATTGACTTTAACTCGAAGTGGATCTGTGTCAAGATTATTGACTCTAAATCGAACCGGATCTGTGTCTAGATTTTTTACTCTAATTCGAACTGGATCTGTATTAAGATTATTGACACTAAATCGAACCGGATCTGTGTCAATATTTTTTACTCTAATTCGAACCGGATCTGTGTCTAGATTATTGACTTTAACTCGAAGTGGATCTGTGTCAAGATTATTGACTCTAAATCGAACCGGATCTGTGTCTAGATTTTTTTACTCTAATTCGAACTGGATCTGTATTAAGATTATTGACACTAAATCGAACCGGATCTGTGTCAATATTTTTTACTCTAATTCGAACCGGATCTGTGTCTAGATTATTGACTTTAACTCGAAATGGATCTGTGTCAAGATTATTGACTCTAAATCGAACCGGATCTGTGTCTAGATTTTTTACTCTAATTCGAACTGGATCTGTATTAAGATTATTGACACTAAATCGAACCGGATCTGTGTCAATATTTTTTACTCTAATTCGAACCGGATCTGTGTCTAGATTATTGACTTTAACTCGAAGTGGATCTGTGTCAAGATTATTGACTCTAAATCGAACCGGATCTGTGTCTAGATTTTTTTACTCTAATTCGAACTGGATCTGTATTAAGATTATTGACACTAAATCGAACCGGATCTGATTCAATATTTTTTACTCTAATTCGAACCGGATCTGTGTCTAGATTATTGACTTTAACTCGAAATGGATCTGTGTCAAGATTATTGACTCTAAATCGAACCGGATCTGTGTCTAGATTTTTTACTCTAATTCGAACTGGATCTGTATTAAGATTATTGACACTAAATCGAACCGGATCTGTGTCAATATTTTTTACTCTAATTCGAACCGGATCTGTGTCAAGATTTCGGAATCTAACTCGAACCGGATCTGTGTCTAGATTATTAACACTAACTCGAACCGGATCTATATCAAGATTTTTTACTCTAATTCGAACCGGATCTGTGTCTAGATTATTGACTTTAACTCGAAGTGGATCTGTGTCAAGATTATTGACTCTAAATCGTACCGAATCTGTGTCAAGATTTTTTACTCTAATTCGAACCGGATCTGTGTCAAGATTTTTGAATCTAACTCGAAGATTTTCGACTTTAACTCGAACTGGGTCTGTGTCTAGATTATTGACTCTAACTCGAACTTCATCTGTGTCTAGATTTTTTACTCTAGGGTAAACCAGAACGGTGTCTACCTTTTTTGTCTTCATGCAAAACAAAACTATATCTGCCTTTTTGACACTAGGTTAAACCGGACCTATGTTCATCTTTTCCGAGTCGAGCTTATACCGATTCTATGCCTACCTTTTCGACTCCAGCGTAAACCGAACCTATTTATACCATTTTGAATCTATGTTAAACCGGGCCAATTTTTGAATCAGGCATTTTTTTTTATTGCTTCTAGTATTTCGGTGTGTTAAAAATGTCGGATTAAAATAAAATCCGTTAATTTATTGGAAATTGCTTTGTTTACGTTTGGGTAGATATTGGTTCTGAAGAAAAGAAGTGAAGAGGATGTACTGTTCTTAAAAAGAGAATATAGAGCCTTGAGACCTTCTTCGTGAGTGAGTTGTCTAAAACACACCGAATAATCTCTACAATAATGGACGCAGGTTCAAACTCTACGGGAGAGCATATATTATTTATTTAGTTTTATCGAGTGCGTAGGCCGGTAGTCGTAATAAACAAAAATGAAAAAAAAATACGGCGTCTACTTCAAACACGAGTATCCACAAAAACTAATGTTTGAAGTAATTGCAAAATCGGATTAAAAAGAAATCCATCAATTCTTTCGAAATACAGCACGAGGCAGAAAATGGATGCACTCAAAGAGAGTCGATTTTTGTATTTGTACCATGACAAGTGAGTAATAGAATTCGTTTATTGATAAAGGTTATTAATACGGGGGGTACATATGTAAATTATACAAATCGAAAAGGATTTAGTATTTTGTTGGGTAATAATTTGCTTTAATAACGGCCTTAATTCTTCGTGGCATGTTATAAACTAAATTCTTTAGTAAGTCAACGTTCTTTGCCAGATTTTTCCAGCATTCTTTTAATTCGCGAAAGAGCTCATTTTCTGTGTTAAATTTACTATTACGGGCACCTTTGTCCATTCTCGCGCAAAGATTTTCAATTTGGGTTATGGCCAGGGCTCTGACTAGGCCACTGGAAGAGTTGTAATTTACCCACGTCGCGCTTCCTCTCTAGATAACTTTTATTCATTACGGCAATATGCTTAGGATCGTTCTCGTTACTAAATCATTTTTGTGTTGTATAATGTACATATGTAGATGTGTATATCCCAATCTTCATAAATGCATTGGACACTATAGTTAGAGGGAGTAATCTGTTGTTTAAGTGGTCCACCACTAGCAGTGGTTTACCTACTTCACGCTGCTGGCGAGTATTGTATTTTGTTGATGTTATAAAGATTACCATTTCATTTTCAACCTCTGTTTTGGTTATTCCTCATTCAGTAACACTTTTTAGTTTACAACACCTTTAATTCGCGAAAACCCTCATCTTCTATGTTAACTTTCTTATCACGGGGACGATTGTCAATTAACGCCCAAAGGTTTTCAATTGAATTAAGGTCAGGACTTTTTCTCATATTTACATAAACCACAAGTGGGCAATCGTAATTCATCGACTCTAAAAACATGCAAATATCGTAGCCACAGTGTATGCTCCAAGAATAGATAGATAGATAGATAGATAGATAGATAGATAGATAGATAGATATGATTAGACAGATAGATAGATAGGAACAAACTGATATAGATAGATACGAAGAAAAAGAGATAGATAGATAGATAGATAGATAGATAGATAGATAGATAGAGAATGAATAGACTGAGATATATATGAACGAACTGATATAGATAGATATGAAGAAACTGAGATAGATAGATAGATAGATAGATAGATAATACACGCACTCATAAAGATAGATCTTAACAAATAGATAGATAGATAGATAGATAGATAGATAGATAGATAGATAGATAGATATGAACATACTGACATAGATAGATAGATAGATAGATAGATAGATAGATAGATAGATAGATAGATAGATAGATAATAAATAGACTGAGATAGATATGAAAGAACTGATATAGATAGATATGAAGAAACTGAGATAGATAGATAGATAGATAGATAGATAGATAGATAGATAGATAGATAGATAGATACGACTGGAAACAAAATGAACGCTATAAACAGAAGTGGGTATTGAGTAGTAGTAGGAGCAAAGCTAATAAACTGATGATATATGCTCTCGCCTTTTCGGATCCTCGCCGAAGAGTTGATGAAAGTGATTGACGTCATTGTCGTCATCATCATGAAAATCACACCATCCATTTTGGAAAGGCTTTTAGCCAGGAAGGCATTGAAAACGTTGATTAAATTGGGGAGAAAAGGAAGATGATGGCGCGCAGTATAAGTAACATTGTTAATCTTATCTTAACAAGGATGGCATGGAAGGTGAAAAAAAAAAAAGAAAAAAAAGAAGAAAATAAGAAGCAAAGAATAGCGAAGACTATGACAGTATTAACGGGTCTCGAGGAACGGGTATGTGAGGCATAAGTGACAAGAAGTGATTTGGTGTGGCCAGCCAGATCGAGGGGCTGACGTGGGTTGGGGGGTGTGGTGGAAATAGGGAGGTGTCGCTTGTTTCTGTGCAGCGAAGATGAAAACGCATTTGACCAGCGTAATGGCGGAAGGCGAAGTCACACGAGAAATTGTGCCAAAATCACGTATTTGCTTTGTTTCAGTGGCGCGTCCGTTAATTTCGTTCTCTTTGGGCGCTCCTGACTTTTACTAAAAACACGTTTCTTGGCCGGGGCACTTCTCAGTGAGTAAGTTATGTTATTTTTTTCCTTTTTTTTTCCTTCTTTTTGAATCATTCTCTCCCCCCCTCTCTCTCTCTTTCTCTCTCTCTCTCTCTCTCTCTCTATCTATCTATCTATCTATCTATCTATCGCTATCTCTCTCTCTCTCTATCTATCTATCTATCTCTTTCTATCTCACAATCTTTCTTTCTATCTATTTTTGCCCTCCCCCTCTCCCCCTCTCTCTCTCTTTTATTCTGTTTCTTTCACTGTTCTTCCCTTTTCTTCTCGTCTTCTTTGCTTTTTTTTCCTTCTTTATTATTGTCCCTTTCTTCCATCTTTCTTTTTTCCGTTTCTGTGTTCAGCTGCTTTTCTTCTTTCTCTATTTTCTTCGCTTTCCCCTTCACTCTCACTGACTCTTCTCTCTTTCTTTTCGTTTCTTAGCAAAGAAGAGAAAAAGAGTCTCGTTTTCGTTATCTCTCACTCACTCCTCTGTTTTCTTTCTTTCTTTCTTTCTTTCTTTCTTTCTTTCTTTCTTTCTTTCTTTCTTTCTTTCTTTCTTTCTATACTGTCTTCTCTTTTTCCTCCTCTCCCGCACGCTCTTCTTCATTTCTACAGATTTCTTCTCTTTTTCCATCTCTGTAACACATCCTTCTGCCTTTTCTTTTTTTCCCAATCTTTTTCTTTTTCCTCCTCCTCAATCTTCTTTTTTCTCCCTGTTTCCTTCTTCTCCGGTTTTCCTATTTTTCACTTTTTCCTTCGCTTTCACTCACACTTTCCATTTCCCGCTATTTTCTTTCACTTTTTCCTCCTCTCTCACTCTTCACCTCTTTTCCTTTTTTTCTTCTTTCTTTCCTTCTCTCTCACTCGCTTTCCGTTTTTTTCCTATTTTCTTCTTTTGTACCATCTCTTTCACTCACTGTTCTTTCTTCTTTTTCTATTTTCTTTTCTTTTTCCTTCTCTCTCACTCACACTTCTGCTTTTTCCTCCTTTCCTTATTTTCCTTTTATTTGCTTCTCTCTCCATCACTCTTCCGTCTTCTCTCTCTTTCTCAATTTCCTTCTCCTTTTCCTTCTCTAACTCTCTCTTCTGTCTTTCTATATTTCCTTTACTTCAATGTTTCGTCCATTTTCTATTTTTCATTCATTCATTCCTTCTCATTGAGACCATTTCCTATTATAATATAATCAAATTCTCTTTCTAACCTTTCTCTTTTTCTTCTTCATTCTGTTTGTTTCACTCTTTCTTCCTCCCTCTTTATTACTCTTTGTCTTTTCCTATCTTTCCTTCTACTTTTCTATTTTTCCTTATTTTGCCTCCCTCCCTTTCACCCTTTGTCCTTTCCCTTTCTTTCTTTGTCTCTTTCTTTTTATTTTACACTAATCTCTTTTATTTTTTCCCTTTCCCTCCTTCTCTTCCTTTTTCTTTCTCTTTTTCTTTTTCTTATTCTTATCCTTTCTTCGTTTTTATCCATTTCAAGATCTGATCTTTCCCTATATTCTATATTTTGTCTTCTCGGCAGGGTTAGGGTTATATATATATATATATATATATATATATATATATATATATATATATATATATATATATATATATATATATATATATATATATATTACAATGAATCATTCTACAGAAAGTAGTTAGTAAAGTTAATTATATAAAATGGCGAAATCCTTTCGCAAACGAAATTTTAATGTTGCCTTAACCTACAAATCACTTGATGAATGATACGATCCTTATTTTTAATAACTATAAGCTGCATAAGGTCTTTTTTTAATATGCAAGTACTTTCAGCTGTACATTCAGTCATCCTCAGTCATGGAAATTATTTTGTTTTTAATAAAATCCAAGTAGCATTTTTGTATGAATGATTCATTGTAATATAAAGTGAGCTGCTCCACATACTTGATATATTTTTGTGTTTTAATGTAAATTCTATGAATATTTTTCAAATCGACTATTTCATATTAAATCCCCCAAATTTAACTTTAAGAAACATAAAATTAAATTCCTTATAGACTATATAAACATTCAAACTTATATCAAACATTATAATATTTATGAACTCTCAAAGTAAAGCAAAACAACAGCGCCTAATTCGGGTCTTTCATTCCAAAGAAATTTAATCACACTTTCTATCATAACTTCTTTCTCTCTTTTTGCTTTTTTCTCCTCTCCCCCTTCCATATCAATATATAACTTCCGTTAAGTTAACCGATTTAATGTGTCCATGTCTGGATTTCCTCAAACAATTTAAATTTGAAAGAATAGAAATGTTACATCTAACTCAATCTTCGTTAATTTACATATACTTAGTACTGCCCGTCGTAAATGTGTAAATTTCTTTTCATTTTTCGTTTCAACATTTGGAAGTAAAATCTGATGATCCGCGGTCCTTTAAAAGGGCTGTGGTGAAATAATTTATTATATGGGACCTTAAAGTGGTCTGTTTTTATTTTATATATATATATATATATATATATATATATATATATATATATATATATATATATATATATAGGTAATACTCTATTGGTATATAATCCAAGTGAATTCTATTAATACAATATAAAATATTAAAATAGATTCACACATAGAGCTCAATATTTCATGCAATAGGAATCAAGATTAAATATAGGGGATGTTATGGTCCAGGTTAGGACCAAGGGAGAACAACACGAACACAAGAGTAGAAATAACGAAGATATATTACACGGAATAATAATACAAGATGTGGAAGGTGTTAGTATGACTGTCAGTCTGGTTTGGAGTGAACTACTCTCGGATCGACTCCATTCGTCTCACTTTCTCTTGAGAAGCGTAGTATACATAGTGTCAGGAAGAGTTCATTCTGTAGTTATAGGTAAGAACCCATAGCAGGTGATTATCATAATCACCCCATAAATTGAGATAATTTACATGGATTCTCAAACCAGTCAAGGATGATAAATTATTGGCCATTTTTATTTCAATAATTTATTTATTTGACTGATTTGAAAATCCTGGTAAATTATCTCAATTTACAAGTTGATAATGATCATCACCTATATGTAATCTTAATTCCTATTGTATGATATATATATATATATATATATATATATATATATATATATATATATATATATATATATATATTATTTCGCTTGAGGTTGAAACAGAGCTTGATACTTTAATTCAATTTAATTTTTATAATTAAATTTAAATTTTTAGCTCCTGTTTTTGTAACATCAGAACTCTTATGTAGCAATGGAATCATATTTTTTTTAAATAATTATAAATTTAGGCTTTACTTATGTATTGAGCATTGTTTTTTTTTTAATAAAAGCAAACATACTAAAGAACCTCGGATTATTAACCTAACGAGTTCTTTCCTATTTTCTATATATTTGCACACACATACATACACACACACACACACACACACACACACACACACACATATATATATATATATATATATATATATATATATATATATATATATATATATATAATATGGAGAAAACAACTGAAAAGTTGCAAATTTAAAAAAATTGAATTTTTTTTTTGTGAAAGTATTTAATTATATTTTATATATATATATATATATATATATATATATATATATATATATATATATTGATATTGATATTGATATTGATATTTCCTCTGACGAAAGATCGGGGCTGATCTGAAATATCAAATATATATATATAAAAAAAATATAAATAAATACTTTCACAAAAAAAACATTCAATTTTTTTAATTTGCAACTTTTCAGTTGTTTTCTCCATATTATATACATATCAAGAAAGTATACGTGGCTTCTCATTATGCTATATATATATATATATATATATATATATATATATCTGTGTGTGTGTGTGTGTGTGTGTGTGTGTCTGTGTGTGTACAGGCTGCAACAGCAAAATTGTCCAAATCGTGTAACAGCATGGGATAATTGTCCATCCTACAAAATGTTTAATTTGTAAAAAAAAAAATAATCTAATTGAGTTTATTTTTCTGGGTTTTCAAATGAAACGTTTATCTTAACACCATTAGTTGCAAAAAAAAAGACTGAATTATTCAGCTAGAAAGAGAACAGGTTAAAATCGTTTTGTCTCAGCCCCACTTTGTCTTTACAACAGAGCAATGGTGAGAGGAAAAATATCATTCAGGTCTTCAGTAATGGTGCCAACATTCATACTCTGGCTTCCATCTTCAAAGTCTATTCAAGAACCATCAAGAGAACAGTGAATAAGTTTAAAAAGAGGGAAAAGTATAGAGGAAAACTGAACCTTGTGGTCAAAACAAGAAGACGGATCATCATTTCAGCGTAGAACTAAATACATTCTTATTGTTCAAAGTAGTGTCCAGTAGGGTTATAAAGACCACGGAGTATTCCAGTAAGATATTTTTAATCATTTCTATGATACAACGGTTCAAATCTTAATCTAACAATTGGACAATTTTGCTGTTACTCGATTTGGACAATTCTACTGTTATACCCGGTATATATATAGTAAGTAGACAAACTATTTCATAAATCCCCGCTACACCGAGTTATATGCGTTGTTACAGAATGGTCTGGCGGTATATATATACATATATACAAAACTCTCTCTCTCTCTCTCTCTCTCTCTCTCTATATATATATATATATATATATATATATATATATATATATATATATATATATATATATATATGTATATCTGCTCGGTCTCACGCTGACCGCTGATCTGAGATGGAACAAATACATCGAGTCAATTGCATCATCCAAGGAAAGTTGGCTCCCTGTGCCGAGCCAGGAAATTTTTCTCCCCGGAATCGATCATCCAAATCTATAAATCGACCATTCGCCCTTGCATGGACTATTGCTGCCATATATGGTCTGGAGCCCGTGCTGTTTGCCTCAGGGTTCTTGATAAGATCCAGAGACGGATATGCAACGTGATTGGCCCTGATCTGTCATCTCGTCTGCAGTCGCTCTCTGACAGACACGACGTTGCCTCGCTCTGTCTTTTTTACAAGTACTTTCACGGTAATTGCTCCGAGGAGCTGCTTTCGCTGGTTCCTAGGCCTCATGAATTTAAACGCCCTACGAGGCTGGCATCCCGTTCCCACCCCTTCACCGTTGAAACTGTTAGATGTAGACGTCTCTTCTACTCCAATAGCTTCATGTCTCGCACTATCTTACCTGTGGAACTCCCTTCCTTATTCCTGTTTCCCTGACAAATACAATCTCCAACTATTTAAGTGTAACGTCAATCGACATCTCCAGTTTCCTTGATCTATCCACTTCCCTTCTCCACATCCTTTCACCTTTCATTCCTATCTGCTCTCGCTCCAAATCTTCTGTAACGCCCTTGCCTTGATCGATCCACTATCTTTCTCCACATCCTCTCCTTTACCACTCCTATCTGCTCTTCCTCCAAACCTTCTGTAACCCCTTGCGTGCTAGTGGCCTCCAGCATGCTTGGAGTGATAAGCTTAATATATATATATATATATATATATATATATATATATATATATATATATATATATATATATATATATATATGTCTTTTTGTGATAAAATATATAGTTTTACGGTTTTCACTATTCATGTGTAAAATTGCTCAATATCAAACATAGATCTCGTAGAAGTATCAAAGTAGACACGGTGCTTAACACAGATTAGCGACAGTCGGTTTCATGCTTGAACGCAATCTTTACGCCTGGAAATTGTAGTCAAGCATAAAACATTCTTGGAACTCAGCTCAGTGTGATGGTAAATAGGTCAGTACGTTTTATGGCTGTGATACAATCAGAAAGTCCTTTTTTTTTATAAATATTATATTTTATAATTAATTCTTGAATATATGTTGCATTTTAGAGTAACCTACAATGAATATACTGCAAGGAAAGATTTCCGGCCAAAAAGCTGATAATCAGGATATATAGTAAAATAGCACATAATATAACGATACTGACCTGGTTGTAATAGCACCAGACATGTTGATATATATATATATATATATATATATATATATATGTATATAAGGTGTCAGAATAAAGCATAAAACAGAAATTCGGTCTTTCAATAATATATATATACGTCTAAACTCAATTTCTCTGATAATACCCAATCTAGGTTGATCAATCCAACTGAGTCTGAGCTTGGGATAATTTCTAAAAAATATAATTAAAAAAAAAATTACAGACAAACTATTAATTTCAGCTGGTGTCAATCTTTGGAAAGGCTCATCGGATAATATAAGTAATATGAGGGGGGGAGAAAAATGCTACGTTTATTAAATTCAACATCATCAAATATTACTCCTCAATTCCTAGTGACCTTTTCAATGACTGCATTAAATTTGCTAAGAACTAAACGGTGATATCTGATGAAGATATCAATATCATATTTTCTTCCAGGAAGTTAATTCTATCCCTGAATGACCCCACCTGTGGGTGTAACGACTCTGGCGTTCTAATAGGAGCATATGATTCTGCACAAGTAGCTGATCTTGTCTGTATTTACATTTTGGAGATAATTGGTAGATTTATTGAACCGGAACTAGTCGGTCTGTATAGAGATGAGGGATTCATTTATATCCCCAATAGTAATGGTCCTCCTCCTGTTAAATTACAGGAAAAAAAATCATTAGAGCTTTTAACACTAGGATGGCCGAGTTGTCGTTTTCGACACCTTCAGATTTTCAACAAATTACTATGGAATAACTAGTTTTAGTTCGATGCTGAGGCTTATGGACAATTATTGAATTTTAGCAAAGATGCTTAACAGACTTAATTCTTTAAAAAAATATTCAGTGGAATAGCTGATATTTGAGGTTTGACCTTGAATGTCCGAGGTGTCGTTTTTGACACCTAGGCTATTTATAGGGTTAATGCATTGAAATAATATCATAACAGCAAATGTGCAAAGGATGAAACTAGGATACTGTTAGTAACATGTAAAGATTGTGGAATCTAAGATATTGCGAAATAGTTGGTCCTACAGGATTGTAGAAAGAATGTTATAGCCTACTTCAAAATGATGTCTAATGTTGTGTAATAGTAATATTCTTTAATAAACTATGTATTGCAAACATATGAGTAATTTCATTAACCATATATGATTATTTTTCATGCGAAATATTAAAAAAACAATCATAAGGTGTCGAAAACGACACCTTGGCCATTTTATATATATATCAAAGGAGCTGGCTATCCTAGTGTTAAGCTCTTGGGATTCAAGATAGACATCACTTCCAATATGAAAATAGTTGATTACCTTGACATCACACTTAATTTAAATAATAATACATTTAAACCTTACCACAAGGAAGACGAAACTCCTAATTATATTAACATTAACTCGAACTACCCCCATACCATCTTCAAGCAGATACCAATTACCGATGGTTCTAGAATCAATAAACTGTCATCTAATAATATTATATTTGATAAGAATAAAGCATTATATGAAAATGCCGTCCAGGTTTTTACACATAAACTATCTTACCTAAACCCAACAAATAACCGCAGCGAAGTTAAGAGTAGTAATCCACACAAAAGTAGAAGAAAGTAGATTATCAAAAATTAATATTGGAGAAATCTTCATGAATCTTATAAACAAACATTTTCAGAATAACAACCTACTAGGCAAGATCTTCAATATATATATTCTATATTGAATGTATTTGCATTGATAAGTCCAGGGAAAAACAACTTTCCCATGGATGAAATGATCATCTGTATGAGGTAAATTGTTTGTATCTCATTGATTGTGGGTGTGTATATACATGTATATATATATATATATATATATATATATATATATATATATATATATATATATATGTGTGTGTGTGTGTGTGTGTGTGTGTGTGTGTGTGTGTGTGTGTGCGCGCGCACGTCTGAGGGAGAGTTTTGTAGATAAAATATCGAATTTGAATGTACAGATTGAGAATGAACGAAAGAAAGAAAGAAAGAAAGAAAGAAAGAAAGAAAATGCAAAAAGAAAGAAAGAAAGAAAGAAAGAAAGAAAAAGGAAAAGAAAAAGGAAAGAAAGAAAGAAAGAAAGAAGCGAAAAGAAAGCAAGAGGGGAAAAGAAAAAAGAAAGAAAGAAATTAATATGTGTGTTTTGTAAATAATCTATCGAATGTGAATATATAGAGTGGGAATGATGAAATGAAATAAAGAAACAAGTAAAAAGAAAGAAAGAAAGAAAGAAAGAAATTAAAGACAGAAAGAAAGAAAAAGGGAAAAGAAAAACAAAGAAAGAAACGAAGAGAAAGAGGAAGGGGAAAGAAAGAAAGAAAGGAAGGAAGAAAGAAAGAAAGAAAGAAAGAAAGAAAGAAAAAATAAGAGTGTGTGTTTTGTAAATAATCTATCGAATTTGGATATACAGTGAGAATGAAGGAATTAATGAAAGAATAAGGAAAAAGAAAGAAGGAAAAAAAGAAAGAAAAAAGAAATAATGAAAGATAGACTGCAGTTGTATAATCATTGGTCCACAGGCCATAAAAGATTTCATTTAGTATTTTCTATTAAACAAAGTAATATTTATTGGCGTTGAAACTTTGGGTCAAACATGTCGACATTTATAATGTAAAAGTACTGTCAAGCCGGGACTTGAATGAAAACAACATCAATTCACTGTTTTTGTGTAAAACTCTGTTTTGTTCAAAAATTGGCCCCATGCCAACATTGTTGAAAATGTTGGCAATCATCTCCGCGAAATGCTTATAATTCAAAATATATTTTCAATATCTCCAAATCAAAAATTTCAATGTCCGATCGTTTTTAATGTAATCTCGAGATCCTTGTAAATATTATATATTTATCTATCTACTTATGATAAAAATATATAGTTTTTAATATTAAGAATGATATATTTATGGGTAAAAGTGCTCAATATCAGATATAGAGTGCATGTGTATATAAGAGCGGACACTGAGATCAACACCAAGTGGCGACAGACAGTTTCGTGCTTGGTTTATAGTTTTCTCTCTATCTATCTATCTATCTATCTATCTATCTATCTATCTATCTCAACTTGATCATTATATATATATGACTAGCTCTGCTCTACTCCTGTAATGAGCACTTTTTTAGTTAGTTGTTTCCTCGTGTCGAGTTTTTTTCCTTTGGGCTTTGAACCTGTAAGCTGTACGATTACTTTCGACAGACGCTCATGTTCCTGGCTCTCTCTTTTTTTAAACCTTTTTTTCCTTCGATATTGATTTGATTATGGGCAAATCAAGAAAGCGAAGGTTTTTCGAGACGAGTATAGTTACCTATATATATATCTTTCTCTGTACGCTTCAATTCAGTCAAAAGCTTAATATATAATATATATCAACTTTGCTGCTAAAATTATATTGACTTTTTATTCTTCAAATTTTATTAACCGACCTATATATCAACCGATCTCTCTCTCTCTCTCTCTCTCTCTCTCTCTCTCTCTCTCTCTATATATATATATATATATATATATATATATATATATATATATATATATATATATATGTCTCATACAGAAAATACAAATTTCAGTTTATCATATATACTAAAATATGAATGTGTATATATAGGAATAAAACATTCAAAGATTTTTTCCGAATCCAAGCTTCGCATAATTTATCTGCTCGTCATGGTTGATATATCTATCTATCTATCTATCTATCTATCTATCTATCTATCTATCTATCTATCTATCTCTCTCTCTCTCTCTCTCTCTATATATATATATATATATATATATATATATATATATATATATACATATATATATATGAGTGTGTGTGTGTGTGTGTGTGTGTATTTGTACATATATATATATATATATATATATATATATATATATATATATATATATATACTAGCATCATGGACCGGCGTTGACCGTGCTTGATTCAAAAATCGTACGACTCATACAGCAATCGCTATCACTTGACTTAAAATATTTTCGCCCTTCCTTGCCTTTAAACGAGTGCCCTTTGCCGTGCTAATGTTGCTACATGCCTTACTTCTTGCCTATCTCACACTGCGAATTTTCTCTAAGCTCTATACTAAACATTAAATCTGTTACGAAAAAAGAACTAAACAAAATGAACACAAAACGATCAGCTTTAAAAAAGGACTCGTAACTGGAAAAACCGAATGAAAAAAAGAATGTTAACAACAAATACTTTTTCACACCCAACCCAGTTCTGCGGAATCAGAATCAACGTTGAGTTTAAGCAAGCGAATGAGCCAATTGGAGTAAAGTGCCATGCAGATTTAAATTTTTCCCACTTGTGACGAATGCAGCTCTCGATTTTTTTTGCATGCTAGCAGGCTAGTTAACATTCGTGTCAGTCAGCTGTTGGCTCTCACGCTGGCCAATAGAATCTTCCTGTCTATTCGTGGCAGCCAGCTATAGGCTCTCACTCTGGCCAGTAGAAAATGGCCGCAAACTACATGAAAACTGCCATAGAAGTATGAAAAAATCGATTATTTCCACTATCGATGGCAGTTGGGAAATGCAACGTCGGTCTTGGCCGTTTCACTAACTTGGGGCATGTGCATGTAAATTTTGGTGAAAATCCGTCGAAAATTGCGGCCGTGCATTCGTTACACACACACAGAGACACACACAGACACACACACAGACACACACACACACACACACACACACACATACACACACACATACACATCCTGCCTTTTATAGATAGAGATTTACGAGGTCTGATCAAAAGGTATTGAGACTGATGCTATAAAAATAATACTACAACACATATCAATTCAGCATTTAATCTCCTGTGAAGTAGTCCCCTTCTGAACCCACAGTCTTTATCCAGCGTCGTTTCCATTGATGGAAGCATTCCGGGAACTCCTTTTTGTGGGACAGCGAGAAGATACTTCTTCATATTCTCTTAAAATTGGAACTGAAGTCGAATTCTTTTGACTTCTTTAAATAAAACGGCGAGATCCGGGGTATATGGTTCTCGTCAGACCTGAAGAATGTTGTGCTTACCCAAAACCTGTACGCTATTAGCATTTACTGAATATAAAACACGGCATGATAGTGTGGGCCAATATCTGAACTGGAAAATGTCCAACTTTTAACTCAAGAAAACTGGTATGAACATCATCCAGACCCACGTACGGTGATAGGACCTGTTACAATTCTATGGGACTACACAATACACACTGACTGAACAATCGAAGCCAACCGCCCAGATATTGTGATTAAAGACCACAAACAAAAAAAGGGCCTCCTTATTGATATGGCAGTCCGTGCAGACTGCAATGTATGTTTGAAGATATTCGAAAAGCTGTCAAAATCAAGATCTCATCAACTTACATTTGTGCTATAGTTTCTTATCACGTACTTCTCGCTTGTGGAACTCCATCCCGTCTTCATGGTTTCCAAACAACTTTAATCTGCAAAAATTTAAATGTAATGTCAATCGCTATCTACTGTACTCCTGGTGGCGCTTTTCTCTTTCTCCTCGTTACTAATGTTTCTGTTCCTAATTCCTCCACACCCTGTAACCTCTTGCGTGCTCTTGGCTTGCTTGGGGTGATACTGTTTTTTTTTTTAAATATCGCCTAGACATTGTGATCAAACAACATAAGCACACATAAGAGTGCGCTTTCTTATTGAGATGCCAGTGCCTTCAGATTGTAATATATCTTTGAAGTTCTTCAAAAAACACTCTGAAAATACAAGGATCTTGAAGTAGAAATCGAAAATATTTGACACATGAAGACATGAATCATTCCAGATCTAGCTGTAGCCCTCGAACTGATTAGATTTGTTTCTGATTGAGCAATTGGATGTATACGTATATTCCCTCTCCATAAATACATACTGTCTTATTATAAGGAATTAGTATACACATATGTACATAAATACATATATACACATACGTACAGACATACACACACACACACAAAAAAAAACACGCACACACACTTGTTGTGTAAGGTTCGCGTATGGGGAATATATGTATACATGGTGACAAAAACACAAAAAATGGAAACAGATCTAAGAACGCACAGGGGTCATTAAAAGATAAGAATACAGATATATATCTCAACTTTTTTTCGGACCAATCTTAATTGTTTTATTACCCTCCACGCAGAAGTTTCTCACTGCTAGTTCAAGAAAGACATTTGGGTCACTAACACATAAAAAAGAGACTATTTAACATCGAAAAACCTGAGAAAAATGAATTCCTTTTAATAATATAAGGAAATATCCACTCTTTGCCTGATGAAGGTCGCGAGACCGGAAACACGTGTAGCAAAATTATGGAAAATGAGGCAGAATATATTTATTAAAAAATTATATATACAGTGTGCGGCAAAATGATCTGACACATTTGTAGGTTTAATAAAAGCGAAATAAATTAAAGAACGAGTAATCTGTTTTTATTTTCGAAATCTACATATAATGCCATTTTGCTTCCTTTCATTTTCAGTTGCCAAGATCAATAGAATTGGCTGGCATCGTGCTTTCACTGTGGAAACATTTATCAAGAACAACGAATCAGTAACTGCATCAGAGAACGTTAGCGCGTCCGATCAGCTGACTTGAACCCATTCGAGTTTTTTTTTTCTGTGGGGATACTTGAGATCAAAGGTATTCGCGCATCGACCTCGATCTATTGAACAATTAAAGGATGCCATTCGTCAAGAAATTGCTGCCATTTTACATGAAATGACCCGTCGAGTTATGGACAACATTCGTCAACGCCTTCGGCAATATGTGGAAAGTAACGCTACCAACTCGACTGATATAATTTTTAAAAAGAAATTAAACAAAATGGCATTAAATGTACATTTCGAAAATAAAAATATATTTTTCGTTCTTTACTCATTTTCGCTTTTATTAAACCTACAAATCTTCGATAAATCGAATCGAGTTCTCTCAGTCACTGTGTGTTTATCTAAAAATAAATACGCTTAAATTCACCTTCATCCCTGCCGTGTACCAACGGCTTAGGGGTAAAATCTCCGACTGACGCCAATTCAGTCGGGTTTCGATCCTAGCTAGAGACAACCGGACGTCTAGCCACACTGATGAGCTGTGATACAGCGAAACAGTCTGTCTGAAGATGACAATATATATATATTTGGTTGGATTGATGTGACTTTGTGACCCTGGGTTTCACGCTTTTGCGATCATCAGACAAACTGACTGATTTTTTAAAGAACGGATCTTCACGGCAAAGCCGGCTTTACCCTGAATATCCCTTTAGGTGAAAGCTCGGTAGGTTTGCCTGGCTCCTTAGGATTACATAAGGTTATCGCTTTACTTAGTGTATTGAGCACTTTACGTAGTTGTCTTTTTACTCGGTTTGTTTTTTTCTTCTTTGGACTTGGAGCTTGAACCCCGGACGATTGTTTTCGCCTTAGTTTAATGTTCTTTGTTCTTTCTTTTTTTTATTCCCCATTTTTCCTCGGGTACCGATTTCTTCTACTGCAAGTTGAGCTATCCGAGGTTTTTCAAACGAGTACTACCATTTATATATATATATATATATATATATATATATATATATATATATATATATATATATATATATATATATATATATATATATATTATTCCACAGGTGAAAAGCATAATAGAAGAAACTGTCAGCATAGAACTTACGGTTGTATCTTTTCGTCCTATATTTGAGAATCTCAGTCGAGTTCCACCACGGAATATGTGAGCAAGCGGCGCTATATTGCTATCTCATCGTCACCGAGGCCCGTTGGAACAGTTGGTATGGTGTTTGCTTGACAACCTAACTGTCAGGGTTTCAATTCTCGGTAGTGGATACGGCCGTCCAGTTCTCTCTGCATTCTGTTGAGCTTTCAGACTCGAAGAATTGCTTATATATATATATATATATATATATATATATATATATATATATATATATATATATATATATATATATATATATATATCAGTGAACGTTAAAGTCAACACTCAGAGGCGAGAGATTTCAATGTCCACTTTTACATTTACGTACGTTCTATCTCGGATATTGAGCATTTTATCCCATAAATATAGCACACCTTAAAACTATATTTCTTCATTCATATATATATACGTGTGTGTGTGTGTGTATTGATTGACTTTATATAATCAATATTTATACGCATAATCGAATTTGTGTAGGAGACGTTTAGGCGGATTAGTCGCCATAAATTAAAATGGTGGGGGAGGGAAGAAGCCAAAATCGTCACACACAAGAAAATTCTTGTATGCTCAAAGGGATATAGAAAATTTTTTTTTTTTTTAAATGATAAAATAATCAAAATAAGAATGAAATTAAAATACAAATATAAAGTTAAATATTTGGCATGAAACGGTTTTGGCAAATCTACGAAAAATAAATCAATAACGAAGCAAATAATTTATTTACACACTTCGAGAAAAAAACTTTATTTATCAAATTTAAAAAGTCGTTTGCAATTTATTTTCCCTCGATGAACCACACAAGACGCTTGGCCTATATTAAAACGATGAAGCACATATCCGAGGGGGGGGGGACATAAATTTGAATAATGCATAGAAAAGACAAAAGAATCAAATACTTAGTTACTTCTTTCTTTCAAATCTATCTATCTATCTATGTATTTATCTTAGTCTGTGTCTGTTCACATCTATCTATCTATCTATCTATGTATCTATCTTATTCTGTTCATATCTATCTGTCTATCTATCTATCTATCGATCTCTGTTAATATCTATGTCTGGCTATCAGATGTGTGTCTGTTTTGAGTTCGATCTCATTCTGTTGATATCTAGTTATATATTTAAACTTCTCAATCAATCTCAGTCTTTTTATATCTATCTATCTATCTATCTATGTCAATTCATATCTATCTATCTATCTATCTCAGTTTATTCATATCTATCTATCTATCTATATATATATATATATATATATATATATATATATATATCTCAGTCTATTCATATCTATCTATCTATCTATCTATATATATATATATATATATATATATATATATATATATATATATATATCAGTCTATTCATATCTATCTATCTATCTATCTATCTCAGTCTGCTTCTGTGTCTCCGTTTTCATGTATTAATATATATTTCTGTATGTATTCATTCATGCTCACTCTGATTTACCAATATGCAATCTTGGTGATGTGTGTGTGTTTGCAAGTGTGTGTGTGTGTTTGCAAGTGTGTGTGTGTGTGCCCATGCTGCTGTCGAGGGTAGGTTACGCAAACCATCTGAAAGGTCAGCATAACAACCAGAAGCTAGCCAACTCTGACAACATGCTTCATCGTTCTGCCGACATTACCCTTGTCGTTTGCAACATGGATTGCAGATCATCCTCACCGAGGATGCACATGCTGTTACACAGGAAAGCTGCGGGGCATGCAGATGCAATCAACCCACTCAAGGGTACAGAGTTTATTTGTTGTATATTCCTGTTTCCTCTGGAATCGAATACTGTTCTCGAGTGCCATATTAGGTGTCATGGACTCAAGTGATGCGAACTGAGAGGTTCGGCTGCTATCATAGTAGCAGTCACTCTGAATTCATCCAGTCCTCTAGGTCTGATGGCTTCATCTTTATTAAATTTGTCAAAAACAAAATAAATACAATAGCTGTCATCACAGTAACATTTTAATATGTCTTCTGTCAAGCTATTCGATTTACACATGACGTTACTCACGTATATTTAAATTTGAAACGTAGCGTTCCTTATAATACTACGATGAAGCTAATACATTTTTGCTCCATGATGTTGACAACATTTACATTCCAGATAATAACAAGAAATAGTC
>OZ038494.1:23628795-23656295 GCA_964036315.1 Acanthosepion esculentum | reverse complement strand
CTAGGGGTTATCGCGAGGGCATAATTGAGGATCGGAATATAGTTTTATTCAATAATGATGAATTACGACCTGTTGCTTTGGATATCTCAAAATCATTTGACAAGGTCTTGCATGCTGATCTTCTTCACAAGTTCAAAGTTTGGCTCTTTCTGGACTCAATTTCGATCTCATTCAATATTTCTTATCAAATCACGTAATGAAAGTTGTCTTGAACGGCCATTCTTCTAGATCTTTTGTTTTTTCCATTAATGCGGATGTCCGCCAGAATTCAATCTGTGAACCTACACTACAGGCACAAAGTTTGGGGAAATACTGCATAACTTAAGGTGTTTTTTATTTTCTAGAAATAAACTTCTTGGCAATTTGTCTTTGAGAGTAGCCTTATTTGAATAAAATTTCAGTTTAGGTCCTCACCTCAATATTTAGCTGCTTTGATTTTGTCATTTTTATGTAAATTACTTCAAAATTAAAAAAAAACTATGAAAATAATGGCACAATTTTATTTTTAAACAGAGACAGCTACACATGTCTTGTTTACATTTACTCAGTTAAAACATGTGTGGTTGTAGCGAAATGGATATGAACACGGAGTGAGAACTCGGAGAGTTGATTTCGAATTCCTGTCGAGTTTGTTAGATTCACTTACGCAGAAATACTCTTGGGAAAGGTATAAATCCATCGCTTCTCCAGCTACGTGTTGAATAGCAGACTGGGTTCTTTGTTGGCAGCCAGTCTACTGAAGAAAGAAATAGCGACCTACTGCGGAAAAAATCTGCCTCGTCAGTCATGTATCGAAATGATCGCCTAAGCGTGTATCACGTATGACACTGATTAACATTTAACTCGAAAATGTTGCTAATCTCAAGAAGTGTATTGCGGGGTTAATGGTGAAAACAAAATATGTTTCTTATACAAAATATTTATAATTTTGCAAAATGTATTGTGGACAAATGAATCCAAAATTGAACTTATTGGTAATAAGAGGAACCTAGAGAAAGACTGAAAAATAAAAGCAAGTACACTGTAATTACTGAAATTTTATTTTTACTTAAAATAAAAATACAAAACTATCTCGTTTTACAGTGTTTCATTTTAAGAAATGCAGAGTGACCCCAAACTTTTTGCCTGTAGCTTACGTTGATCCTTAATTACATCAACAACCTCCCCGATGTCATCAGATCTCAACTCGGTATCTATGCGGATGAGACAGCTATTTATTCCTGGCTTCAGTCTCATCGTTTCGATGAAGTCAAATTAGCATCAGATCCCCCCAAATAGCCTACAATCTGTTGTTAACTGGGACAATGGATGGCTTGTTAATGTGAACGCCTTCAAAACAAAAACTGATCTCTTCTAATCGCCAGAGAGAAGAACCCTTTCTGCCTTCCACCAGCATGGCTGATGCTAACCTCCAGGAGAGTTGACACATCGCGCTTTCGGGCTGGCAAGACGCGGAATGATTATATTGAATCAGTTGCTAGGTCTGCTGCAAGGAATATCGGTTCACAATGCCGTACTAGACACTATTCTCGCCAGAATCTATTTTACATATTTATAAGTCTAAGATTTACTCATTCATTGAATATTACTGGCACATCTGGTTTTTCGCTTCTGCTATGTATTTAGATGTCGTTGATAAAATCTAAAGGAGAATCTGCAATTCGTCCTGACCTGGCATCTCGACTTCAGTCACATTCCCACCGCCTTAAGGCCGCTTCCGTTCCCTTATTCATTAAACATTTTTTATGGTAATTGCTTTGATGAACTTTCCTCTTTTGGTACATCGACTTAACAAATTTAAACGCATTACTAGATTGGCAGTTAGGTCTCATCGTTTTACAGTTGAAATAGCTATTTCCAATTAGCATTTGGTTTTATTCGTGCACAAATGAGAAAACGCCGTGTAAACGAAAACAAGTTAAACTGATTCAAAATTAAAACAACAATTATTTTACTTTTTTTCAGCATCAAGCATCCATATAATAAAATTTAAAAGCAATATCAATCCTTATCTTTTGTCTTCCTAATTGCCTTTCTTTTGTTGTTCACCCTTATTAAAAATGTTTTTCTTTTTCTGATAATCTTTCACCCTCTGTATACTCCTTGCATCTTAGTGGCTTCATTACCGTGCTTGGGATGAAATGATTAAACAGATGTTTACTGTGCAATCTTTAAAGTTGAAATGACTAGAACCGCAAGTTCTATGCTAACAGTTTCTTCTTTCACAATTCTCGCTTGTGGGATTTCTTCTTGCTTCTTACTTTCCAGTCAACTTTGATCTTCAAAAATTGAAATACAATGTCAATCGTTATCTTCTGTCTTCTTAATCCCAGTTCTCATTAATTCTCATTTTCTTTCACACTCAGTAAGCCCTTGCGTCTTGGCGGCTTTATTGCCTTGCTTGGGGGTGAAAGGATTATAATGTCCGTACTTCAGCCGGCTAATTATTTCCTATCGCACCTGTTTGAAGGGCGGCTATCCAATCCTTCTTACAGACGCCTGCTCAGGTATATTCATGTTTGTTCACCTGTGTTTTACACTGTAATTACGCTGAACCGACCTTAGTTACAGTTGCCCAGTTTCTGGGTAAGGCCGTATCATCTGGCGTGATTAACATTTTGTGCATTCAAACTCTCGGACACGATGACTACTCACTTTGTGCTAACATAAACATCGACAGCCTCCGTCGGATCGATTTCAATCACAAGGTTTGAGACACCTTGTGGGATGGTTTTCAGGCACTTACCAGAGATCCCTGGCGCTGGAACCAACTCCTCAGGCCGATAATATGAAGAAGTCACTTCTCTGACAAAATTACTGTTTTCGTTTTTAACAGTGAAGAATAAAATATTAGGATTTCTTACTCTTGAGCATGCAACATAAAACTGGTCATGCGTAAATATTTCTTTCTGGGGCCAAATTCCAACTTTTTAAACGTTTGGCTTTGTGATTTGTTTATAGTTCTTGCAAACGTAGGGCGAACTGGAAACTCGATTCTTGTATTAAAAAAAACTTAAAGACAAGATACGTAAAAACAATATAGCATTTTTATTAAATAAATATTTGTTATTTTAATTATATTGTTTTTAAAGTATTGGGAGCATTTTCCATGTTAAATAATAAACCTTTTAATTTTTCACAAAAAATGGATGAAAATTTAGTGTAATAAGTTACGCAACTTAGTAAAACCAATTGAACTTTGTACTCTCTTACCTGTTTGAGCTTTTCCCCAAAATTTCGGTCGGTCAATGTATGACTATTTTAGAGGTTGTGACGGGTGGACGGACTAACAGAGTTTTCTATGTAGATTTTGCGAATTTAGAATAAATTGTCGATTATTCAAATCGGATAAAATGTCTTAAGTTAAAGATACTGATTATTTTTTTTATCTCGTTTCAGTCATTATAAAGAACTGGGTATTGTCAGTATCGTAGATAAGAATTCCATAGCTACATCATGGCAATTTTGGAATATTATATTTCCAAATCAAAAAATCGTATTTTCTAAGGGTCGTGCATTTCATTTACGTGGGTGTAACGATTGAACAGGGCGTGTCCACGCCAAAAGAGTGGGACGTAAACATTTTATACGTATTGTATTTATTGCTTGTACATTTAAAGTTCCTAGCATGTGAAGAAGACTTTACAAGTATAATCGGATTTGGTCAGATTAGGTAAGTGGGTCAAGCAGAGAACCTTTAATGGTTTACCGCTGTCTATAGCGGATACACATACACACTCATATATATATATATATATATATATATATATATATATATATATATATATATAAGATAAAGAACACACACGCATATATATATTGAGATACATAAATTAATAGAGATAGATAAAGAGATAAAGAGATAGACATGAACAGGCTTTCAGACACGGACACTCATATATATATATATATATATATATATATATATATATATATATATATATATATATAGAGAGAGAGAGAGAGAGAGATGTACATGAACATGATTTAGATATGATTAAACTCAGATCTATATAAAGGAACAGAGTTAGATAAATATGAACAAAGATATATATATATATATATTTATAGAGAGAGAGGGGGAGAGAGAGAGAGAGGAATCCAATGATAGAGATGGAAACAGAATAAGATTAGATAGATAGATAGATAGATAGATAGATATGAGCAGGCTTTCACACACACATATGTATATATATATATATATATATATATATATATATATAGATGTACATGAACATGATTTAGATATGATCAAACTGAGATCCATATGAAGAAACTGAGATAGATAGATAGATAGATAGATAGATAGATAGATATGACCAGATGTAGGCATATATCTATCCAGTTGTTAATTTACAGAAAGATAGAAAGGCAGAAGAAGCAGCCAGATGAATTGTTTGAGACCAACAGAAGTAGTTGGCGATCAAGAGTTTTTTAGATATTGGCTTTGGCGTTTGAAGCAAATATGTCAATTGAAATGTTTTAATGAGATCTAATTCAGACTTAATTAGATCTAATTTGCTTGCAGCCAAGACAAATACACGAACACCGTCCTGAAGTGACTGTCATTTGGTTAATGAATGCTGAAATATTTGTCTCGGATTTTCTTCATGTTGAAAACAGTTTCAAACACATGAAAGTCACAGATCGTGTGAAATAGTAAAAAAAATGACCGAAGAGGATTTAAAATAGCATTTCGAATATTAAAAAAAACATATCATAAGTCGGAAAAGTACTTACTGGACAACATTTAATAATATACGACTTCCTATTTTGTAATTACTTTTCTCTTCGCTATTAAGGTTTAGATTTAAACTCATGAAAGTCCCAGATTGTGTTAAATATTAAAAAAAATATCTGAAGAGAATTTACGCTTTTTACATTATTCAGACTATTGTCCTCATCTTTGTCGACATGTTTATCTCATCTCAGAAATATAGACAGATACTGAAAGGCCAAAACGTTGTAATAAATATGGCGACAAAGATGAGGACAATAGTCCGAATAATGTAAATAGTGTAGATAATACCTCATCTCAGAAATATAGACAAATACTGAAGAGAATTTAAAATAGCATTCTGAATATTAAAAAAAAATATATGATAGGTGGGCAAAGTTCTGACCGGACAGATTTAATAATATCTTTTTTTTCTTTTTATGTTACGTGTCATTTCAGGACATAGGCGGTCATCGCTCCCAACTTTCCCCTATTTCATGTGACTCTCAATAAGTTTCGTGCCACTGTCAACTACCCTAGATCACGTTTTGCCATCCACTTACTTCAGCCCGCTAGGTATGTAATGCGTTTCTTTCCCTCGTCTCTTTTTCCTTCTATTCGACCTGTGAGCATCAGATTCCCCAGACCCTCCTTTCACATTACGTCTCCCAGAAATGTTATCTGCCTCTTCCTTACGTTAAGTATTAGTTTCCTTCTTGTTTGCAGCCTCTCTAAGAACTCATCGTAGCTCACACGCTCGGTCCATGATATTCCTCAGCATCCTTCTGTAGAACCACATTTCCGCTGCCTTAAGTCTCTTCTTCATTTTTGAGGAGACCGTCCAACATTCGCTGACGTATAGGAGGACAGATGTCGCGTAGTAGCTCAGTATTCTTTTCTTTTTCACCAAAGAAATCCTCCTGTCTCGCAGTACTCTCCCCAGCTTCTGGAATGCGTCCTTCGTCATCCCAGTCCGTCTTCGGAACTGAGCCTCGCAACTACCGTCCTCTGTCAAAACATTTCCCAGATATTGAAACTTCTACACATGCTTGATTTAGTGTCCCCGACCTTAAAATCGCATTTCGGACTCATCTTTTTACTGATGACTGTGCATTCTGTCTTCTTGTAGCTTATGGTTAGTCCTTTCTTCTCGCTCTCCCTCGATACCTTCTGTAGGAGGTTTTGTTTGTTTCTTTTCCCTGTCTGCTATCAGTACAGTGTCGTCTGCGTATCTTATGTTGGTAAGATTCTGTCCACCAATGCCGAATCCCGGTACGATCTCTAATTCTCTCAGAATAGCCTCTGAGGAGTTCATCCGAAAAATTACCACGGAAGTAATTATAAAAAAGAGGTTTAATAATATACGACTTCTTTCTTTATCATTACTTTCATGGTAATTGCTCGGATGAGCTTCTTGCTACTGGGGTTTAGATTTTAACATTTTATTATATTTCCCTCCGCCACCAAAGACAAGAATTTTACATATAGAGACTAGTTAGGACTTCGTAGAAACCCTTGATGCATTAAAGTGAATGTAGTAAGAATTGTAAGTAAGAATGCGTTATTTTGGTTTAAGGAATATTTTAATAAGTTTGTGTCAGTGATTGTGGATAGCTAAGTTTAATTTTAAGACAGTAAAAGAGCAACCATTTTTTCCCATTCCCCAATTAGGCCTTGTGCCACATTTTGTATTTTTATACATTTAAATATCGCTCTTCGCTATGGCACCTAGCGTTTCTGAATTTAAGCGGAGCATTAGAGTATTTAGCGAGATCTCATCAATTTACATTTAAGTGGACGAGATGTAGCCGTCAGTTATATGCTAACAGTTTCTTCTCTCGCTTGTGAAACTCACGGTTCCATGCTTTCCACCCAAATTTAATCTGAAAAAAATTTAAATTCAATGTCAATCGCTATCTACTGTCCTCTTGATTGTTGTTTTCTCTTTCTCCTCATTACTAATATTTCTGTCCCTAATCCCTCCACACCTTGTAAGCCCTTGCGTGCTAGTGGCTGTATTGCCTTACTTGGGTTGATATCGATTAAAAAATATCGCCTACACATCGTGGTCAAAGACTATAAGAACAGAATGTTCATTCTTATTGACATGACTGTCCCTTCAGCTGGTCGTGTATTTTTGAGGATCTTCAAAAAAGTTCTCAAAATACAAGGATCTTGAAATAGAAATCTAAAAACAAAATTGTCACATCAGGATATCAGTAATTCTTGTCTTAGTCGGAGATCTTGGATTGATTAGATTAGGTTCTGATCGACAAATTGAAGGGATTCCTGGTAGTCCCCGCCTTTAAGAAATAAAAAAATGTCCCCACAAGTACAGCTCACACATTACAAAAACCTTTATCTTTGTAAAATGTGTTTGATCTTAGGTTGTTTTATTTTTATTTTTTTCTACCCTTTCCTCTTCCCGCTCATCTTTAATTGCTGTAACCTAGGGAAGGTTACTGAATAGAATAATCAAACGAAGCTTGGTAATGAACGATAATACTTAGGACAAGAACAACACATATAAGATTCGCCAGAGGTGTGTAGAAGTAGTCAACTGCTAGAAGTGAGTCAAGTGAATTCCACAATGAATCTCCAACTGCTGGATATCTACCAACCGCCCCACGCGGTCAGATGTGACACAAGGCCGAATTTAATGTGGGGTATCCTCGTAGACCTTGTATAAAACTGGGTCGGGTAGCTGTTTCCCGAGACGAGACTCTGCCCTTCGACATAGCCTCGTCTGGGGATCCTCACTGTACGGAGACAGAGAGTTTGACCAGCACAGCTAGAGACGAATCTCCAACTGCAGGATATCTACCAACCACCCCACGTGGTCAGATGTGGCATACGGTTGAATTTAATATGGGGTATCCGAGCCCGTAGGCTCGGCCAAAAATTTCTCGTAGACCTTGTATAAAACTGGGTCTGGTAGCTGTTTCCCGAGACGAGACTCTGCCCTTCGACATAGCCTCGTCTGGGGACCCTCACTGCCCGGAGACAGAGAGCCCGACCAACACAGCTGTAGACGAATCTCCAACTACAGACCAACGGATCTCCAACTACAGACCAGAATTTACTACTGTATTTCTGTGAATGGGGACATACCCATCATCGTCCGTAGGTATCCTACAACCTACTCCTCGGTGTAGAGTGCTAGAGAGTACAAAGCATAGCTTATAGGGATAGGTGGGGAGAATAACGGTTAACCCTAAACTTGAATAGGTTGCGATCATCGAGGAAGCATCTTCTTGGGGATTGGTTCCACAAAGTAGCATTTCATGGGAAGAAGCTGTTCCAGTAAAATTTACATCTCATCAATGGGATATGGACGAAATGAAAAAGGAATGGCCGGTCGAAACTGTCATGTTTAGAACTGGTGGAACTCAGGATGAAACACTTACTATGGAAAGAGAGATCAGCGGAACGCTTGCAAAATGTCTTCGGTGGGATAAAGGTAGAAATGTGGAATATAATTCCCCACTCACAAGAATGAAACATATACATCAAAATTATACATGAAATATATATATATATAAAAAATATATATATATATATATATATGTGTGTGTGTGTGTGTGTGTGTGTGTGTGTGTGTGTGTGTGTGTGTGTGTGTGTGTGTGTGTGTGTGTGTGTGTGTGTGATTTAGTAGCAACTTTTCTTTTAAAAGAAAAGTTGCTGCCAAATTACACACATTTTAAACTACATGATCCCGCAGATTTATATGATACCAACACCGGGGATTACAAAGAATATCTTGTTAAACGACAAATTGATTTTGCCAAAAATAATATTAGAAAATTCAAAAGAGAATATGCAGGACTATGTTGTCTTTGACATTCAACACATGTTTAAAAATATATATATATATATATATATATATATATATATATATATATATATATATATATATATACTAGCTAAAAGCCCCCCACCATTGTCAGGCGGAATTTAAGCTAGCTCTTGCAGACAGCTCTTGGCTGGGCCTTCATCACAATAGGTATGGAATAGTCGATGCGATAAACAACAATAAACTACAGAAGAACCTCTATCCTATACGGGACCGTCATTTAGCCTGACGTGCCTTAACCGATCGAGCCACGGAGGATCGTTCGATTAGCAAGGTCGATTTTACTGCTTTTTGGCTCGATCGGTTAAGGCACTCCAGGCTAAATGACGGTTCCGTATAGGATACAGGTTCGATTCCTGTCGGAGAACGAATATTTTCTATGAAAATTTCTCAGACATTCAGGCCGGTAAATGTTGTTTAATACTGTTTATTATAAAACAGACCATTTGCTTAAATATTTGTATGTATAAAAAGAATGTATAAACATAAAAATGCCTTAAAATAATTGTCGGACTTTGTCCATTTCATAATGTATAATACACGAAGTGCGTTCTAGAACTTTTGAGACTTTTTCAAAAGCAACATTTATTAATTTCAAAGAAGTATATATAGTATTTTTTAGCATTTAAGCTAGCTCCTGTGGAAAAAAAAAATTTGAATGTGCCTTCATCACAATAGGTAGGTATGAGTAGATACGATTAGCAACGAAGAACTCAAAATTGATCGCTGCATTTCAGTATTGCATTAATATTTATGCTTACCTTTTAAAAGTTCAACGATAATTCTTCTGTAGCCATTTAATTTAAAGACAATTTGATGTACGTAAGTCCTTACTTTCCGTACAAACAATCATTTTTTTTTATTTCATGGGTGACTTTCGCTGGGTTTCACAATTAATTTCGATTATTCCCAAATTTATAAAAACTTTTATCGTACAAAAAATCCGTTGTAAAAAATCACGTAAGAAAGTGGCGGAAAACAATCGCAGTAATAAAAACTTGTGAATCCAAAATTTCAGGATTTCGGGTCTGGATCTGGCCCGAGAGGTTTTTAATTTGCTCATATATATATGTGTGTGTGTGTGTGTGTGTGTGACTGTGAAACTTACATATATTTTTTGATTTTCTCGACTGTACATTATAGTAAGTTCAGTTGGACACCGCCTGTGACAGACGGTATGCTCTACTGCTTGGTATTCAAAATTAAAACTTTCAGTGTTTGGGTATCAACCTGATGGACAGTGCAGAGGATTCGGAAAGAGTAGGATGAGTCTAATGGTGATTACGAATATGCGGCAGCTCAGAAAACTTACTCTGATCGTTCCGATAAGAAAAGAAGTCCCGATTTTGTTGATGAGGGTCTCAGATTCAACACGGAAGCCTACATCAAGTGACTTGAGGAGGTAGTGCTGCATTGGGCCAAAAGGGTAGATGCAGGGAACCCTATGTCTGGCAACAGGTCTCTACAACATGCCACACAAGCAGGGAACACAATCGTGGCTGTCAGACAATTTCTGCGATCATTACACACCCTGACATCTGTCCACTTAAACTATACAAATATTATGCGTGGTGCGCAGTTGAGCGAGAGATAAACAAATTTCCTTGTAATACTAAAGATGAACAGAAGGTAAGGATATTTTTAGCATTCACCAACTTAACGAAGACCGACCAGAAGAGTTTCAGGAAATTACTAAGTTGTCTGGAGGCCGTGACTGAAGCCAATGGCGAATTTATTGAATAATTTACTCTTTAATATTTAAAACAATTTTTGTGTAATTTTGCTAAATATATCTGCTAAAATGAGATGTCAGTGTTATTTTCATTTTGGCGTCATTTAGTCGACAATTTATGCCTCGCATCTTATATATATATATATATATATATATATATATATATATATATATATATATATATATATATATATGTATATACTCGACTCTCCCGACGAATTCGACGTATGAGGGTCAATCAGATCAATTCCTAGGAAACCGACAGCCCGACATATAATGATGAAAGTTGAATTCAGAGTTATCCTTTTCCTAGACCAGTTTCCATCCAAGGCTATGCTGCTGTTTACCCATAGCTCGTGGGAGAAGAAGAGGGTTCATAACTTTCCCAAGGGTATTAGCACGTAAGTAAATGTAATAGATCCGACTGGAATTCGAACACGGCTTTCCGATTCCATAACTCCATCGTGCCTTCAATACATATATATATATATATATATATATATATATATATATATATATATATATATATATATATATATATATGAAGAAATATTGTCTTAAGATGTGCTATATTTATGGGATAAAGTGCTCAATATCAGGGACAGAGCGTGTGTAAATATAAAAATAAAAGTGAACATAGAAGTCGACACTTAGAGGCGACAGTCTGTTTCATGCTAGATGCAATCGCCAGGACACGAGTGCTGTTATATATACGGGTCAGTGGTGCAGTGTGAGTAGTCTATTTTGGCGGAAGTCGTATGTTTGTTTATTTATTTATTTGGGTTAAATTATTTTGCTTGTTTTTATTTATATTTATTTTTTATTTTTTATTTCTTATCTTATATATTTATATATTTATTTTTTATTTTGATCGGTGTTATAACAGTGACTATTTATGCTAATACTGCACGACTCTTCGACAGAATTGAGTCACTCTCAGTCACTGTGTGTTTATCCGAATCTAAAAAAAAAAAATAAAAAAAAAAAAAATAAACACGCTAAAATTCACCTTCATTCCGTACCGTACGCTGATGGCTTAGCGGGTAGAAGTTCGGACTGACGCAAATTCGAAATATGAGCTGTGGATGACAAATATATATATATATATATATAATTATTTATTTGAATATTACAACATAAATATGTTATAAAATCACGACAAAAGTAGCCATTTTGTTTCAACACTTCTTGTGTCTTGTCAAGTGATAATATAGAATAAAATATATATATATATATATATATATATATATATATATATATATATATTCTAATTTGCTCCTTTGAATCTCTATATATTTCTATGTTTCTCATTGTATATATATATATATATATATATATATATATATATATATGTGTGTGTGTGTGTGTGTGTGTGTATGTATAGAGAGAGAGAGAGAGAGAGAGAGAGAGAGAGATAGATATGCGTGTGTGTATGTCAGTACGTGTGTGAATCTTTAATTTTGGCTATCTTATATTCATTTCTTCTTCAAGGGGATACATCCTAACTTTTTGGCCCATGTGCTCATAATTTATTTTATATCAGTGTTCATCATGTCTGTCTCTCTTATCCACTCTCTGTCGGCGCGTGTGTCCCCATTTGCAATCTGTTTTATGTACAAAGCCTCTTCATGTTTCGTCTCTCTGTCTGTCTAGCCGCCCGTACGGGCAGCAGGTCACTATTAAGACGGCGAGTACTGGTCAAGGAGTCCAGCCAGCCACTCACGCGCACTTGCTCGTGCCTTTTCTTTTTCCCACTTAACCTTTGACTGCCCAGTCTGTCTTGGCACTCTGTCAACAAATATTGGCAGTCGGGCCTTCGGGGTAGTGCACGGTGTCTGCGTTCGTCTCTCGGCCCCTCTTTGGGAATAAGGACCCGGAGGACAAAGACCACCACTAAAATCTGTACAGCATGCCGCTTCGCGTTAGCCACGCTTCGCTACAGGCCAATTGTGAGTCTTTTTTGCCTTTTACTTAACACTTATCTGCCCTTGGGCGATAGGGTCGCCCTCGGAGGTTGTAACCTCTTAAAACACGCCACCGGTTCGCTGCGGTAGCTACATGACCAACCGCCTCACAATGTGCATAGCGTTATAGATTGCTACCCCAATACTCTTCATTCGTTCATTTTTTTAAAAAAGAATTCTTTATTATTTCGTGTATGCGAAATTTTCCTTTCTTGAGAACAAATAAGAATAAGGACTACGTTTATCATATTATATTTGAGCCATTATTTCACAGAAACCTAAAACTCGTGATTATTATATATATATATTATATGTTATATAGTGAAATTATAAATAAGATAATCGTAAGATATTTATTACTTCAATAATTTTAGTGGATGCTGTCATTTGAGCAAACGATCAGTTTATTTTAAACAGCTTTTGTCTCAAAGGGAGACAAAGGTTGGATTTCTATATAGAGTGGGAGAAAATTTCTTTAATAAATTTACTTGAAAGTGTAGGTAGGTAGACGAATTAAATACTGTTTAAAATAAACGGAGTGTCTTTTCAAATGCGGGTATCCTTTTAAAATAAGCTTTGAGGTCTTTGAAAATAAGTTGGATTAAAAAATATAATTCATTAATTATTTACACACACATACACAGACACACACACATATATATATATGTATTATAATTATTTTCTTTTTTTTTTAAATATATATATTATAAAAACAGTATCATACGAAGAATTAATTAGTAATGTTAACATAATTAATGACGAAATCTCTTGGCTAACAGACTTAATAAGGCATTAACTAACTAACAATTCATTGAATGACGCGATCCTTATCTTTAAAATTATCGTCAAATTTATATATATGGCGTAACAAGGTATCTAAAATGTTTCACGTACGATTTAATTTTCAAGTCTTTCTTTCACTGCTCTTTGGACTGTTATAGCTGAAATTCTTCTCTCACGTATGTCCGAACAGTTGCTTTGTGAGAACAACTCCCAAGAGGTTGCTTTCCCGATCACTAGAATCTTAACGTGAGCATTTGAGCAACGTACTTATGACAGTCGTAAGCTCAGCGGCCAATATATAAAGGGTGCGATGGATAAATTGTCGTCGAAAGGACGCCAAATTGAAAATAACACTGACCATTTTTTTTTAATATATACAGGGTGCGATGGATAAATTGTCATCTAAATGACACAAAAATGATAATAACACTGACATCTCATTTTAACAGATATACAGGTTGCGATAGATTATTTGTCGTCTAAATTACACAAAAATGAAAATAACACTGACATCTCATTTTAACAGATATGCAGGCTGCGATGGATAAATTGTCGTCTAAATGACACAAAAATGAAAATAACACTGACATGTCATTTTAACAGATATACAGGCTGCGATGGATAAATTGTCGTCTAAATGAAGCAAAAATGAAAATAACACTGACATCTCATTTTAACAGATATACAGACTGCGATGGATAAATTGTCGTCTAAATGACACAAAAATGAAAATAACACTGACATCTCATTTTAACAGATATACAGGCTGCGATGGATTATTTGTCGTCTAAATGAAGCAAAAATGAAAATAACACTGACATCTCATTTTAACAGATATACAGGCTGCGATGGATAAATTGTCGTCTAAATGACACAAAAATGAAAATAACACTGACATCTCATTTTAACAGATATATTTACTGAAATTACACAAAAATAGCTTGAAATACTAAAGATTGTATTGAATAAAATCGCCATTTACTGCAACCACGGCCTTCAGACGACTTCAATATCTCCTGCAACTTTTCTGGACGGCCTCCTTGTTTAAGTTGGTGAATGCTGCCATGATCCTTGCCTTCAGTTCTTTTTTGGTGTTACGAGGAGTTATGTTGGTCTCTCTCACATCTGTGTCCCACACATAATAATCAAGGAGGTTGTAGTCTAGGGAGTTAGGTCGCTAGATGTAGTAATAATCCTGTTAAGAAAGGTGAAATAGGGATTACTACTATCCCAAACAAACGTACACAAAAATATCAAGAAATCTAAAGAAAATAGTTGAATCCGTCAACACAGCAATAAAAACAATATCTCCACACGTGACAGTAAATGACGTAATTTTCAGTTAACAGTATGAAAATGGCGTTCTCTAAATTCTTCCAGTTGCTAAAGACATTTTGTTTTTGTTATTATTAGTTACTTTGTTTAATAAATTCATTTCGTTTTTTGCCTTGAAAATGTTCACATTGGACGAAACGCGACGGCTAAAATTACTGTTTTCCTATTGTCTTATATATACATACATATATATATATACATATATATATATATATATATATTATATATATATAAATATATATATATATATATATATATATATATATATATATATATATATATATATATATATATATAAATATGTATATATATATATATATTATTTACATTATTCGGACTATTGTTCTCATTTTTGTCTCCATATTTATCACTACGTTTCGGCCGTTGTTTGCTCCGGCCTTCTTCAGGTGGTTGGAATGTCGAACTGAAGCCTTTATTTCGCTCACTGGGGTAGACTTTTCTTGTTCCACGTGTCATGTTTCATGGATATCAGTTATCAGTTATCTCCTGTTAATTTTCCCTCTGAAAGTTCTCCACAGCCTTAACCAGTTATTGAACTCACACTCTTTGGGTCCTGTCATTGGATCTAACCAACACCTTTACCCACTGTGCTATGTGTCCTTGAGAAACGTTGTAATAAATATGGCGACAAAGATGAGGACAATAGTCCGAATAATGTAAATAGTGTACATAAAACCTCATCTCAGAAATATAGACAGATACTGAAAGGCCGAAACGTTGTAATAAATATGGCGACATAGATGAGGACAATAGTCCGAATAATGTAAATAATGTACATAATACCTCATCTCAGAAATATAGACAGATAATGTCTGCATGAAAATTAATTCTCGTATGACACCATCATAAAACAAGTTCTAAAATAGGTATTAGAATTTAATATCGAATACAATAAATGTAATCGCGATTAAAATCGGATAAAATGAAACTTAAGGCGCCTTTCATACGACACTTCGTCAGAAGTAAAAAAAAATTGTCGGAATTAAATTACTGAAGGGATTGTTTCTATAAATAAGATATTAAAAGATGGCAGGAGGGGAGAGAAAAAAAAAGTAATCCACAATGGCTCAACAATTCCAATTTATGTTGGAATTCTCTCTGTCTACACGAAGCTGGACGCTGTGCGTTGATCACAACAGTTTCTTGAATATTAAAATGCTGTTTTGTCCGGGCTCTGTTCAGTACAGAGAATGACTCTTCAGAATGGTCGTTGCTACAAGCATCCATATTTACTACATGTTAGCGAACATCTGCCTGTGAGCGCTCGGATTTTATTGGCGAATGCCTAAGGATAGGAATGTTGCGCCATTCTAACCTCTAGCCGTGGAATAGTTTTGCCTCCATAATCAGAATCGCACTTACATTTATAGCGATAAATAACTAAAATTTGTTGAAGGCTAGGCAAAATATCTTTACGTACAGAGCAGGATGAAGATTAGAACTGACAGAAAGCGCTTGGTATCGATAGATTTCAGCAAAATGTGGGTAACTATGGCGAGACTGTTTTACGTGAACGGGGCTAGCCTTGATTTTCCTTTTCAAGTTCCCCATATTCACAACGGGGCAGCTTCGTGTGGAGCCCTCACTTGGTTAAAGTAGACTCTTCTTGTGCGTGTAGTCAATGTGAGTAAGTGTCGTTCCTGGCCACCTCCCGGTTTCCTCTTGCGCTATGATCCAAATCGAGATTCCCAACCTCCCCAGTTTGTTTATGGCCTCTCTCTTTCATCTCGACCGGATCAGTCTCTTTTCATTGCTCGTATTTATTTTATCCTTTCCTTGGGCCTCTTGGTTTTGTCTAAAGACAGAATACGGCGACCCGTCTTATTTTGAGGGGTGGACGGTTCCTACTAACGTCAGTTAGCTTTATTTTGCGCGTTTTGTTATATTTTAGTTTGTTTTCGGGTTCATTTCCACCCCACCCCTTCTTTCATATCATCTTTTAATTTTTATACATAATTCCATAACACAAAGAATTTGGGGTGTTTTGTCGGTTCCCTATGTGTGTGTGTGTGTGTTTGTGGTATTGTGGTATATGTAGGAATGAATGATGGGAGACGAGTTCTTTTTTTTGTGAATGTGCAAATTGTAAGGAATGAATGGGTCGTGAAACTTATTAGCTAGGTATAAGACACTTAGTGTCGACCAGCCTCAACCCTCCTCCAGTTTTAATCCTAGTGCCACAATTGTATTATATGCAATAAATAATATCTTTACGGAGTGAAGTGAACTCATTTCAGACAGAGAAATTATTACGTACTACATCAGAATTAAATCAATACACTATAGATGATGAGGTCCTATCTACAGGAAATTGGCTACGTGATCCAATCCAAGGTAAGCTGAAATACACAGGACATTTAAGAGGACCGAATGTTTTAATTTCATTAAACTTTTAAACTTTTAAGCCTAATGCTACTCCGAATAAGACATTCATGGTCGCCATTTGAAAGGAAAATGTCGGCGATTTGCCTGAGTTCAGCATCCAATTTACATTCCGTACATATCACCAATGCACGGTGGGTAAGTGTTTTGATAAGGTTAACCTTCCTCGACTTAGGGGCAAAAAAATCACAACTAAGATATAACCATGTAAAAGTGGGTTTTCTGTATACGCTGGTGACGATAGATGAAGTTTTCGGGACTAACACGTCCAAGAAAGGCAACATATTATTATTATTTTCAACTTCCATTGTAAATTGTAACGAAGAGTGATAGCTATTTAAATGTTAAAAAAACAAACTATTCACCTCACTACGTCCTATACATACATACATATACATACATACATATATATATATATATATATATATATATATATATATAGAGAGAGAGAGAGAGAGAGATAGATAGATAGATAGATAGATAGATAGATAGGATGGCAATAAAGTCACTATGCAGTTACTTAAAATAACAATTATGGCAAAGCATTTAACAGTCTAGAAATTTATTATTAAAATGGTCCTGGTTAACTAACTGGTTATTAATAACAATAAAATGCCATGTTAACTAATAGTGAATTAATTATCGATAATGTTCGAACTGCAAGCCACCTGATTCCAATGCTTTGCTATTTATTACATTTAACTGTATAGTGGGTTTATTGTCACCATGCGTATATATATATATATATATATATATATATATATATATATATATATATATATATATATATATATATATATATATATGTGATGAAAAATATGGAAAAGACAAAACAAAATCCGAATATGCAAGTTTACTGTTTTAATGTTGTTTTACTATCGACGTCAGACGTTTCGGTCTAGTAGACCATCTCCAGGACATGGTCATTAGAAACATACTTAGCATTAGACGATATTTGAGTCAACATGAAAAGACGATAGACACAAGACTAATCAGAAACAGAACAACTGAAATTCTAAAGTCAGCGTTTCCTTTATACATATATGTATATATATATATATATATATATATATATATATATATATATATATATATGTGTGTGTGTGTGTGTGTGTGTGTGTGTGTGTGTGTGTGTGTGTGTGTGTGTGTGCATATATATATATATATATATATATATATATATATATACATATATATATATATATATGTATATATATATGCATATATATATATATATATATATATATATATATATATATATATATATATATATATATATATATATATATATGAATATAAAATGTGTGTATTATTGTGCTTATTTTAAAATCTATTGCAATTTGTAAATAAAAATATATTTTAACAAACTGGTATCTGGGCAAAAAATTGAGGAAAAAACAGGAAAGACAAAAACATCCGAGTAGGTTGACAAAATCACCCGACATCGCAATGCTTAGCCAAAAGAGAAAAAAACAATCGAATAAACAAATAAATTCAGAAAACACGAAAAGTACTCGATGCCTTTAAGAGAGCAGAGAATAAAAATCCTAGTGAGCCAGAAATATATATATATATATATTCTAAGGATATTTGCATGTAAGTGAATATAACGAACCCAACTGGAACTCGAACTCGGCACAGCCAATTAACAATGCCGAGCCATTACACCGCCCACTCAGTCAAGCTTACAGCGTCTAGTATTCCTAAGCGGTCACCCATTTACATTCTGACCAGTCTCGATATTTTTTATATTCGGTGATCGTACGGGAACCGGTTTTTTCAACGTGATGCGGCCGTAAGCAAGAATACGAAGACGAATAAGAATAAGAAGACGAATAAGAATAAGAAGAATAAGACGACGACGAATAAGACGAATAAGAAGAATAATGAAAAGAAAAAGAAGAACAAGAATAAGACGAAGAATAAGAATAAGGAAAAGAATAAGAAGAATAAGAATAAGGAAAAGAATAAGAAGAATAAGAATAAGAATAAGAATAAGACGAATAAGAAGAATAAGACGAATAAGAATAAAGAAAAGAAAAAGAACAAGAATAAGACGAAGAAGAAGATAAGACGAATGAGAATAAGAAGAATAAGACGAATAAGAATAAGGACAAGTAAAAGAAGAATATGACGAAGACGAATAAAAATAGGAAGAATAAGACGAATGAGAAGAAGACGAATAATAATAATAATAATAATAATAATAATAATAATAATAAGAAGAAGAAGAAGAAGAAGAAGAAGAAATAGAAGAAAAAGAAGAAGAAGAATACGAAGATAAGACGAATAAGAATAAGAAGAATAAGACGAATAAGAAGAATAAGACGAATAAGAATAAGGAAAAGAAAAAGAAGAACAAGAATAAGACGAAGAAGAAAAAGAAGAAGAATACGAAGATAAGACGAATAAGAATAAGAAGAATAAAACGAATAAGAAGAATAAGACGAAGAAGAAAAAGAAGAAGAATACGAACATAAGACGAATAAGAATAAGAATAAGAAGACGAATAAGAATAAGGAAAAGAAAAAGAAGAACAAGAATAAGACGAATAAGAAGAAGAATACGAAGATAAGACGAATAAGAATAAGAAGAATAAGACGAATAAGAAGAATAAGACGAATAAGAATAAGGAAAAGAAAAAGAACAAGAATAAGACGAAGAAGAAGAAGTAGAAGAAGAAGAAGAAGAAGAAGAAGAAGAAGAAGAAGAAGATAAGACGAATGACAATAAGAAGAATAAGACGAATAAGAATAAGGACAAATAAAAGAAGAATAAGACGAAGACGAAGAAGAATAAAAATAGGAAGAATAATACGAATAAAAATAAGACGAATAAGAAAAATAATAATAATAATAATAATAATAATAATAATAATAATAATAATAAGAAGAAGAAGAAGAAGAAGAAGAAGAAGAAGACAACATATCACTTTCTACCTAACCCTACGAAAATATTAACGGTCCCAGAGGACTACACATCGATACGCCATCGATTTGCCGATACATAACATTATTGAAACTTAATGAGACAGAATTAGTAGCCATCTCCATCAACTCAACAAAAACGATCTCGGGAAAGGAAGGAGGTTTTAAGAGGGCCTCGATATAAATAGTCGGCACAAATATCATTAGTTTCATCTCGGGGTACATTGGTGAACAGACAAAAATATCAATATCTGATTATATTTCTGAGATGAGGTATTATGTACATTTATATTATGGTGTAGACTGTTCTAGTTCCACGTGACATGTTTTAATGGATGTCAGTTGTCAGTTATCTCATGTTAATTTCCCTCTGAAAGTTCTCCACTTACTTGTATATGACGCAAAATGGAAGGAGTCTGGAATACAGTGGTCTGAATAAAAACTCAGAACAGAATTAAGAATTTCGACAAGCCATCTTGTCAACCCTTGCTGGGCAGAATCTACGATAGCCAAAATGGGTCTGAGAGGAATATTTGGTTTATAAATGTCAGGTAGACCATACATTCGAGGACGCTGGGAACCTGCAGGACAAATTCTATCATACGCCTGCTTAGAAAGAAACTTTCTTTTGTGAAATTCAAGAAGCCTTTTTTGAAACTTAATTTCCGTATTCAAGTTGTCATCAAAGGAGATACCACGGAACTTCTGGTATTTGTTAATACCGTCTAATATAGCAGATATTTTGGCAACATAGTCAGAATAATTAAGAATAACGACACCTGAAACTTTATCAGGTCTAGTAATAAAAATATCTGTCATGGATTTTAATAATTTGTCAGTCTGATAATGGTTCTTCTTCCAGAAGAACTCTGTAAAATTGATAGGCGAATTCACGAATCTATAAGTAAGATGATTTAGGCGGACTTTAAGGTAACCTAAATTCTCATTGGAAGTGGGAGAATGTTTTTTTCAGTTGAGACTATAACATTTCAAATTCTCTGAAAGTTTCAACCTTATCAATATTCCTAGGCAGGATACAAACATCTAAACCCCGAACAAGACCAATTTTTCAGTGTCAGAGAAGCAATAATTAGACAAATTAAGAATATGTTTATCTGATGTAACCAAATTTTATTTTGATTAGAAAATCTAAGTGTCCCAGATTTTTAGAAATGGTTCTTGATTTGGTTTGTTTGTTTTGTGGTATATCAACCTGAAGGGGTTATTTAATGCCGAAAAGATTTTTATTGCTGGTAATATTTTTTTATCTATCTATCTATCTCAGTATATATTGGTTTGTTTTGTATTACGGTATATCAACCGCAATGGGTTATTTAATACCGACGAGATTTTTTTGCTGATAATATTTTTTATCTATCTATCTATTTATCTATCTATCTATCTCAGTATATATTGGTTTGGTTTGTTTTGTATTACGGTATATCAACCGCAATGGGTTATTTAATGCCGACGAGATTTTTATTGCTGATAATATTTTTTTATCTATCTATATATCTATCTATCTATCTAGTTGCCAACCACGGTTGAAAGCCAAGTCTGCCATAATGTTTAACCCATATCTTGAGCGATTCATAGATTTATACCTTTCCCAAGGGCATTTGTACGAACGTGAATATACCGAAACTTGAATGGAATTCGAACTCAGATATCTGATTTCCTCAGCCCGAGATGCAACTCATGACGCCACCTTCACGTATATAAAAACGTACGAAAGAAAAGAAAGAGAAACGAGAAAAAATAAAGCCTGACTGTAGATATTAAATACGTACAGGCTCACGATTGATTCGAAATAATTCTTTAGACTTGTAGTGAAGAATTGTTTCATTTTTTGTTTTTTTTTGTTTTTTTTTTCGTTATTATGTCTCGTTGCTCTCAGTCTGCTCATCTCATCCCTGGTTCATAATTCATTTTTCAGGAAAAAATTACTCTTGGCGCTTTCTTGACCTCTTTCCTTGTTCATCGCTGTTTTTTTTTTTTACCGATCAAAATCTCCCGGAGCAAAAATGTAAATTGTCATTTATCGTTTTTAGATCAATGTTTTCATCCATATTTTTTGTCTACCCTTATTAGCCAGCCGTCTCTATTTTCCTTTTCTTCGCAGTTTTCCTTTCTTTCGGAATTTATAACCAAATTCCCTCTTTTTTTTCATTCTTTTCTCGAACGTCTTCAAACTCTTTACGCACCTTTTTATTCATTCGTGCCGGATCTTTTCGTCCACCAATGATTTATATGCGTATTAATCTTTTTGTAAGGATTTTTAAAAAAGAACTTCCCCTGTACACACACACACACACACACACACACACACACACACACACACACACACACACACACACACACACGTGCGCATATATATATATATATATATATATATATATTATTTATTTATTATAATTTTATCATATCTCCATTTTCTTTCTTTTTTTTACATTACCGATCTACCGAGTTTCTTTCTTTCTTTCTTTCTAGATTTCTTTCTTTCTAGATTTCTAGATCTCTTTCTTTCTAGATTTATTTCCTTTCTTTCTTTCTTTCTTTCTTTCTAGATTTCTTTCTTTCTTTCTAGATTTCTTTCTACATTACTTTCTAGATTTCTAGATTTCTTTCTTTCTTTTTTCTAGATTTCTTTCTAGATTTCTAGATTTCTTTTTTCTTTCTAGATTTCTTTCTTTCTCTCTCTCTAGATTTTTTCTTTCTTTTTTGTTTTTCTTTCTTACTTTTTTCTTTCTTTCTTTATAGTTTTTTTCCTTTTTCTTCCTTTTTTCTTTCTGTTTTCTTTCCCTTTCTTACTTTCTTTTTTGTTTTTCTTTCTTTCTGTTTTCTTTCTTTTCTTTCTTTATAGTTTTTCTTTCCTTTTTCATACTTTTTTCTTTCTGTTTTCTTTCCTTTTCTTCTTTTCTTACTTTTTTATTTCTTTCTTCTTTCTTTCTTTTCTTTCTTTATAGTTTTTCTTTCCCTTTTCTTTCTTTTTTCTTTCTGTTTTCTTTCCTTTTCTTTCTTTCTTTTTTTTTGTTTTTACTTCTTTTTCGTTCTTTTTCTCTTATTTTTATTTTCTTCTCTTTATTTCTTTTTTCATTCTATCTTTCCAGATGCCTTGTTCATTTATTGTATATTTTCACTCTTTCTCTTTGTTTAGTTTCAGTTGACATTATTTTTCTTCATGATACAAAACTGTTCTTCTTGCTATTTTTCATTTCAAATTGTTCTATACATTGAAAAGTCCCAAATTAAATAGGCATTTTCATTCTTCCACTTCTGCAAGCACCGACATGGCAGCCAATTTAGATACACCCACAAATCATCTGAACAACACACAATCCTTAAAGTCTCTGCAAACCAAAGCCTCCTTTTCTATACTCCAATCACTTCATCTCTACAAAAGATCAAAAATTGTCTCGAATAAACGGGCAAAAACACGTATCTGCAAATAAGCGCTTCCAAATATGCAAAGCTTAAACGAAGGAGAAGAACTGGAAATGATGGTTCTTCAAGAGAATATATATATATATATATATATATATATATATATATGGGTGTCCGATGAATAAATTGTCGTCTTAATTTACCCAAAAATGAAAATAACACTGTCATCTCATTTTAACAGATATTTTTACCAAAATTACACAAAAATATCTTGAAATACTAAAGAGTAAATTTATTCAATAAAATTGCCATTGGTTTCAACCATGGCCTCCAGACGACTTCGGAATCTCCTGCAACTATTTTGGACAGTCTTCTATTTTAAGTTGGTGAATGCTACCATAATCCTTGCCTTCCGTTTATCTTTGGTGTTACAAGGAGTTTTGTTTATCTCTCGCTCAACAGCGCCCCACACATAATAATCAATGGGTTTGCAGTCTGGGGAGTTAGGTGGCCAAATGTAAGGGGTAATATGGTCGCAGAAATTGTCTGACAGCCATGACTCAGTTCTCCTGTATAAGTGGCATGGCGAAGTGTCCTGTTGTCCGGCATGTCTTCCAGCAGGCACACTTTTGACCCAGGACAGCACTTACCACCTCAATGAACTTGATGTCGACCTCTGTGTTCATTCAGATGTCCTAACCAACAATTCATTCTTATCTTAATGATCAGAGTGAAATGTTCGAACTGCTATACCCTCGTAATCACCATTAGACTCATCCAACTCTTTACAAATCCTCTGCACTATCCTCAGATTGACATCCTGGCATCCTGAAACATTCGTAATGGACCTTCCAGTGCTAATGCCAGCATGCTGTTTCCAAACTTTTGATGACGAGAATCGCGATACCCAACTGACCCTACTGCTTGCACGAAAATAAAAATATAAAATGACGACAATTTAGCCACCACACCCTATATATATATATATATATATATATGTGTGTGTGTGTGTGTGTGTGTGTGTGTGTGTGTGTGCGTGTGTGTGTGTTTGTGTGTGTGTGTGTATTTGGACAGCAATCCCACGTTCATAAAAGTTTAATTCACGTTACTATGATTAAGCTTTTATGTTTGTATTTCTTTTCTGGACATAAACTGTGTCAAATTTGTTTAAATAATGTTTTTATAACTGAGCGCTTTCGGCTATTCTGTTAGCCAATACCAAGGATTTTGTTTTAATTGAATCTGTAGATTTTTATAACATCAACTATGTACACGGCCACAATGCGCTGACCGTTTTCTGAAAAAAATCCATCACTCTAGAAACATATAAAAATCTACACAATCAGTTAAAAACAATACATAAATTTACATAAATTATGGGGAATGCAAAATATATTGTGTTTATTGAATATATTTAAAAGGGCTACACCATCAATGGCGAGTACTATGCCAACTTGTTGATGCAATTATAAAAGTTTATTAAGACCAAATGCCCTGGAAAACTGACAAACGGGATCTTGTTTTATCAGGTCAAAGCTCCAGCACACACGTCCTTGGTTTCAATGGCTGCAGTGCATGATGGAGGCTTTGATCTGGTTGATCATCCTCCCTATTCTCCTAATTTGACTATCATCTGTTCCCCAACATGAAAAGATATTTGACTGGGAACCAGTACCGTAATGATGATAACGTCATCACTGCTGTTGATGCTTTCTTTTTTACCAACACAATGAAAGCTTCTTCCCCAATGGGAGCCAAGCGTCGTGACACCTATGAAAGAAGTATGTAAACTAAAAGGAGGAGTATGTTGAAATATAAGCCATATTAAGTGAGAGTATCTTAGATACTCTCATTGAATATGGCTTGATCAAACGTGATCAAATGAACTTTTCAGCCGGCTCTCATATTGCAGAAAACAAAGACATTAAAATTTAGCAATTAGAAATCATGCATATCTGGATAGTTAAACACCCAGATCGATTCTGTGGACAAGACAAATTGGTATAAGATGACGATTGGACAAAAAATCTTAGTTTCGTTTCGTCTTCGAACTTTTTTCAAGGCAAAAAGGAAATCGAAATGTTTTTGTTGTTATAGTTACATTACAAAATCCAAATTTAAAAGAGAGAGAGAGAGACGCTTATGCGTAAGCCTCTTTCTAGTTAATGTAAATTTCCTTTATACTAAGAATTTATTTTCGTTCCATGTCGACAATATAGTTAAATTCGCAGATTAATTCTATCTATCTCTCTATTTATCTTTAGACAGATATCTTAGTCTGTCTGTTCAAATCTATCTATCTATATATCTATCTGAGTTTGTTGATATCTATCTATCTATCTATCTATCTATCTATATATATATATATATATATATATATATATATGTGTGTGTGTGTGTGTGTGTATGTATATATATATTTCATTCGGATCATATATTCATTCGGTTAATACATTTATCAACTTTGACATCAGCTCAGTCAGCTCAACAGTGAAAAGATTGGCTTATAACTATGAATACCTCAAAATTTAAATCATTTCCCGTCTTGGATATGACGATAAATTTTATCCGGCAGCAAGGCCTCAGATTGGGAGATTGGAGGTTTTCAAGAGCATCGAACCACCGATTAATTGATTTCGTTCCGAAGTCCAGGGCTGGTAGCACCTTTTAGGGTCCCATCTATGGGTAAATAGTGACCCACCGCAAACAAAAATTAATAGTACATTTTTTATGCCAAATTAAGCCACAATAAATCTTTATAGCAAAATACTAATCTTGGTTTGGTTTCGTTTGCGTTTACAGCATATCAGTATCTATTTGTTTGGTTTGGTTTGTTTTCACAGTATCTATCTATCTATCTATCTATCTATCTATCTATCTATCTATCTATCTATCTCAGTATGTATTGGTTTCGTTTGGTTTGTTTTACGGCATACCAACCTCAACGGGTTATTTAATGCCGACAAAATTTTATTGCTGTTTATATTTTTCCATCCCAAAAATGTATCGCTGGTAATAATTTCTTCCAAAACTGTTTTGCTGGTAATATTTTGTTTGTAATAATTTTCCTTAAAAAATATATTGCTGGTTATAATTTTTCCTTCATGATTGCGTATCCGATAATAATTTCTCCTTCATAATTGCATATCCAATAGTAATATTTCCTTCATAATTGCATATCCAATAGTAATATTTCCTTCATAATTGCATATCCGATAATAATTTCTCCTTCATAATTGCATATCCAATAGTAATATTTCCTTCATAATTGCATATCCAATAGTAATATTTCCTTCATAATTGCATATCCGATAATAATTTCTCCTTCATAATTGCATATCCAATAGTAATATTTCCTTCATAATTGCATATCCGATAATAATTTCTCCTTCATAATTGCATATCCAATAGTAATACTTCCTTCATAATTGCATATCCGATAATAATTTCTCCTTCATAATTGCATATCCAATAGTAATATTTCCTTCATAATTGCATATCCGATAATAATTTCTCCTTCATAATTGCATATCCAATAGTAATACTTCCTTCATAATTGCATATCCGATAATAATTTCTCCTTCATAATTGCATATCCAATAGTAATATTTCCTTCATAATTGCATATCCGATAATAATTTCTCTGTAATAATTGCATATCCAATAGTAATATTTCCTTCATAATTGCATATCCGATAATAATTTCTCTGTAATAATTGCATATCCAATAGTAATATTTCCTTCATAATTGCACATCCGATAATAATTTCTCTTTCAAACCTATATTGCTGCTAATAAATCTTTCTTCAATAATGTATTGGTCGTAATAATTTTTTCCTCAACAATGTATTGACGTTAATAATTTTATCTCACAAATGTATTGCTGGTATTAATACCTATATTTACAACTCCACAGCGTTTTAACCCCTGTTTTGTTTGAAACAGCAAGGCGTGCGATTGGAGGTTTGATGAGTGTGGAACCACCTCTTAATTGCTGGTGTTCCCAGATCCACCCTGACCCGAGGTGTTAGCACCTGTAAGGACTCCAGTTTTTTCCCATAGCTGGAACCCTTACAGGTGATACTATCTCGGGTCAGGGTGGACCTGGGAACAACAGCAATTAAGAGGTGGTTTCACACTCATCAAACCTCCAATCAAAGTGCTTTGCAGTTTGATGTAATTTAATGTCGTACTCAGGATAGCAAAATGAAACTCAATACCATATATATATATATATATATATATATATATATATATATATATATATATATATATATATATAGATAGATAGATAGATAGATAGTTAGTTAGATAAATAGGAGTAAAAGGATAAAGAGATGGAAAGAGAATGAGATAGATAGATAGATAGATAGATAGATAGATAGATATTGAATTGTTGGTG
>OZ038494.1:23616295-23621295 GCA_964036315.1 Acanthosepion esculentum | reverse complement strand
CGCTTTGCCGACTCGCTAAAACGTTCACTTTCCGAACACGAAATCAGCGTGATTGTATCTTTCTTGTATTTGTCTTTAAATAACCTGCAAAAGGTTGATAAACCGTAAAAAACAAATCAATCTAGCAACACTTAGTACTTCATTACTATTACTTATTAATATCAGTAAGTCATTTTCTTTTTAAAATTTTTTACAAACTAAAAATATTTTCTGTCTTTAAATAACCTGCAAAGGGTTGATATACCGTAAAAACATCAATCTTGCATCACTTGGTACTTGATTACTTTTACTTAATAGTATCAGTAAATAATTATTAGCTTTTAAAAAATTCTTATAATCTAAATTTTTTCTCTCTTTAAATAACCTGCAAAGGGTTGATAAGCCGTAAAAATATTTTCTGTGTTTAAATAACCTGTAAACTGATCCTGTGATTTTGGAAGTGACAGACAAAATATTTCTTTGAGAAACTTAATGCTAGTTTCTTACGAGAGAAGTCATGTGTTTAAAGCGGCCTCTAACTGGGATATTTTTATCTAGTCGCATGAAATTTTACACACCAGGAGATTATTGGGTGTGTTGTATGCGACACGCTTGGGGGCTAAGAGGCATCCCGGACAAGGAAAATTAAACACGTCTTGTTAACACGGCATGCTTTAGTCGGAGAAATAAAGTACTTTTGGGGGGTGCATTCCTTTAATGTTGCATCATAAAATGCTACGTCGCCCGTGTCTGGATAAATAGTGTCCGGAAGGACAATGTAGGGTTATCCCACACGTTCAAGTTATATTTCGATGATCCTACGCTTAAGACCACGGGTCACCAAACCTTTTCATAGAGGGTCAGATAACAGAGAGAATGCCGAGCTTGGGCCGCAAAACCATTTTGTTCAATACAATACACCCAATACATAAAATATATTTATTTATCAAAAAGTTATCAAAGAAAGCGACATAATCGGTGAAATAATTGCGCACATATCCGAATCTCAGAGATTGATGAGACTTTGGAACTGCAGCATTCAACCTAGAGAATTGCTTTCAATTGTCCATCAACCTCGATACATGTGCTGACTTTAAATACTTGAGATTTTATAATGTGTTCAAGCAAGTTAATAATTCGCTGAAGTCTGTCAGTTTTATATAAGGCTCTCTTTAAACCGGTTTATATACGGCAACGCAAATTAAAACATGATTACCGCACCAGTTTATCTCTTTTCTTAGAAGCTTCATTGCAGGTACGTACTGAAAAAGCGTTCGGATACCAAAAGTCGCCGAAATTTTTATTTCACTGATTTTCCCAAAACTTATATTACTGTACGATACAAAAATCAAATTGGTCAAATATTTGCATTTTTACTTACATTTATTTCAAATTTTCTACATAGGTAGTTTAAGTACAATCTATTGATAATTCCATATAAATATATTTTAGTTCATTTGTAGCACAGGGCGGACCGGATGAACTGATATACGGGCCGTAGTTTGGTGACGCATGCAAGACGATGGTGTTTGTCTTAAGACGAAACAAGTATTTTATCAACTGTTTCTATAAATAAATTTGCTACGAATTCCTCTTTTTTTTATATTTGACATCCTAACTTTTCCATGCAAAAAACCTTAACTAGTTCTCACTTTCTAGCCTTAATAGAGTTCAAAAGCGTCTCCGAGCCCTTGTGGGTGAAGTATTATTTTCCACCCTCCAACCTCTGTCTCTCACAGGCGGGATTGGCGAGTCTCTCACTGCTCTATCGCTACTACCATTGAAAGTGCTCGGACGAACTACATTCCTTGGCTCCACCATGTCTTGTTATACATGTTCACCGCAGTCTTTGAATATAGAATCCAGTTCAGTACGTAATGTGTTCAATGAAACAACACCAATATCTAGTAGCAGCTGTTCAGTAACTCTTAAGGTCTTCCATATCAGGGGTTGGCAATGAATATTAGGAGAAAGTAGCAGAGCGTAGTTCAGTAGTTCTTCTGGTCATCGATATCAGAGGTCGGCAGTGGATATTCGGAGAAAAAACAAAATGGCCGCCTTTATACACGTCGGATTGAATATTTTAAGCCTTCTGCTTGGTTAACCTTCTATTGGCGAACTATAAAATGAGTCATCTCATTTTGTTTGGCTCACTAGCATATAAGGATAAAAAAAAAATCCTAACATGTCTAACCTTCACGGCTAGGACCTGCCATACCACACACATTGTAGCAAACCACCCACATTCCCTCCGTATTCCATCGGTGAGAGGTAAGTTCTTCCCGCCAACCACTGCTCTGTATAACCGACTCCTAAGATGATATTTCTCCAATCACTACAATCTTAGCCACTTCAAGGCTAGAGTTAACTGTTCTCTTCCTCTCCTATCCATGAAAACTACTACTTAACGTAACCGTCTAACTCGAATGTCTCCAGGACCTTGTACAGGGTGAAACATACTTCAAAAAATCACTGACCGAAAATTTAGCGCTACTGTCAGTTGAAATTTATACAATCTTTCATTGAAAACAGTTTTTCAGGGAAATGAGTTTCTCGAGTCCACTAGCTTAAATACTGTCCACATAACCGTGTTCACATTCGGTGTTTCGTTTCCTTAAACATGAATCTAGCGTAAATGAATCTAACATGTAAATGGGTACGATTGGTTCCGCATGGACGAATTCAACGATATACCGCTTCTTCGGATGTATTTTTATGCTAGACAGCACCTTGTCACATTGATAATGGTAATGATGAGATTCAGCGTTTACTGATAACATTCGGTATTCATTGACCGAGCAGCCAGTGCTATTTGAATTGCGCTTTTCTTTACTCGGGCTGTGATCAAAGTGTAGTATCTGTTCTTCTCGTCACTAATGAAACGGTAATATTAGCCGTTTCCGTATAAGGAAACATTGGGTATTCATTGACCGAGCAACTAGTGCTATTTGAATTACGTTTTGCTTCACTAATTAATGATCGAGTGGGGATTTAAGTGTAGCATCTGTTGTCCTCATCTCAAATGGTAATGGCTATATTACGTGTTTCTTTGTAAGAAAACATTCGGCATTCATTGGCCGAGCAGCCGGTGCTACTCGAGTTACGCTTTTCTTCATTCCCTGGTCATCAGGATGGGATTAATGTAAAGTATCTGTTCTACTGATCTCTAATGGTGAGATTAACCGTTTCATTATGAGGAAACATTCGACACTCATTGAACGAGCAATTAGCGTTACTCTTCGTTGAAATTCATAAAATGTGAAAACAGTTTTTCAGGAAAAGATTCACTAGCTGTCATAGCTCTTTCCACTACCAATGTATATATTTCCCACTTAACTTTTTATTTAAGATAGTATATATTGTCATCTTCAGGATTATATCATTGAAACTTTCGAAAGTATTTGAGCCAACCTGAAGAAAGCATTTATCCACAATTTTGATCAGAACATCTGATTTGAACATTAAAACATGCAATAGTTTCATTTTTAATAAGCAATAAAATGCTATAGTTTCATTTTTAATGAAACTATAGAGGAAATGAAATGCAAGCTGATTACTTGACTTGATTTGTTACTGATAACGGTACCATCCCCCCACTGCCGTCGCTCAAAGAGATGGGGCTTAGTACGCTGTCTCTGCAGAAAGACAGTGTATTACTGCCCTGCCAGAACAAAAAACGGCGCCAACCACCCCGGAAAGCTTAGTTATGAAGAAAGAAAATATCTACCAGCTTTCCCATAAAATAATCGGGACGGTGAGCTGAGCGGAATTAGCTATGTAAGCGATTCATTTGCGAACCAATCGCTAAAATTTTAACACCACTTTTATTTATATTTATATATATTTTTATATATATATATATATACATATATACAACGAAATGGACAAAGACCGACAATTATTTTCAGACATTTTTAAATGTTTATACGTTCTTTCTATAGATACAAATAATTAAGTAAATGCTCTGTTTATAATTAACAACATTTACCGGCCTGAATTTCCGATAAATTTTCACATAAAATAGGCGCCGTCCGACAGGAATCGAACCTGTATTCTATACGGAACCGTCATATAGCCTGACGCGCTTTTATCGATTGAGCCACAGAGGAGTGTTTCAGTCAGCAAGGTTGATTTTACTGTTTTTAAACTACAATTCTCCATGATTTTCTCTCATACATTCATATCTACTCAAAGCGTATCCCAATGTAAACACATGACGTCACTCATTATGAAATAAGCAAAGTCCGACAATTATTTAAAGACATTTTTTATAAACATAAAACATGTCTTAACATATATATATATATATATATATATATATATATATATATATATAGGTAGTAATCCGTTGGTATAATCCTGGGGATTACTATTAACACAACATAGTATTTGAAATAAGTTAAAACTGACTCACAAAAGAGCGCTCAATGTATATTTTCATTAACCAGCAAATTTTCTATAAGCTATACGAGTAGGTATTATTAACGTGAAGAAACGCGTGAGAATGCATATATACATATCCTAATCCATAAAAACACTCGCCAAAACTTGGCGCTCTGATACATGAACGAGTTTAATACCAATAATTCCGAATTAACTCTCTTTCATTTGACTTGATTGTTTTTTTCACGTTTACGTTAATTTCCTTGAATTCCCGTCGAATAAAATTTTGACCATGCGACCATTAGGATAAAGGAACAGCTCATCTCCGTCCCTCCCCTAGCCAGGCTCTCCTACCTCCATAATATGATTCCGGGTAACGGTGCCTTCTTCTTCTCTACATAACTCCCAATAAATCCCCTATAACATTCTCTCTCTCTGTCTCTCTGTCTCTGTCTCTGTCTCTCTCTCTCTCTCTCTCACCTTCCTTCTCCAAATAAACAGTACACTACAAACTGATACCGTAGACAGTTTGAAAAATTCTGCGAATTTTAAAATCAAAATCCAGAGGTGGAAATGGTCATTTACTAAAGGTAACTTTATTCCAAATTATATATATATATATATATATATATATATAT
>OZ038494.1:23606295-23611295 GCA_964036315.1 Acanthosepion esculentum | reverse complement strand
CCATATTCACTCGTCCTTTGTAACGCTTAATAAATTTTATCTTTTTCTTAATCTCTCCTAATCTCCTGTTCTGCCAACAATTTTCTAATCCCTTTTTTTCCGAACTATGTGCCCTTGAAATTTCTCAGAAATAATGCCCATCCTGGCTAAGACGATAAACTACATCCAACAGCAAGGAGGTTTTGAGAAGCGTGGAATCACCTCTTAACTGCCGGTGTTCCCAGGTCCACCCTAAACTAGGGTGGTAGCAACTGTTACGGTCCCAGCTATGGGCAAATAGTTAATACCCAAACTGGGGTCAAAACATTATTAAAGTGTAAAAATAGGTTTAATACCAGCAATACATATTTGAACAAAAAAATATTACCAGCAATACATTATTACCAGCATTACAATTTGAAAAAGAAAAATATTACCAGCAATACACTTTGGGGAAAATATTAGCAGCAATACATTTTGAAGAAAAAAATATTACCAGCAATACATTTTTAAAAAAGAAAAATATTACCAGCAATACACTTTGGGAAAAAAATTACCAGCAATACATTTTTGAAAAAAAAAATATTACCAGCAATACATTTTTAAAAAAGAAAAATATTACCAGCAATACACTTTGGGAAAAAAATTACTAGCAATACATTTTTGAAAAAAAAAATTATTACCAGCAATACATTTTTGAAAAAGAAAAATATTTCCAGCAATACATTATTACCAGCATTACATTTTTAAAAAAGAAAAATATTACCAGCAATACATTTTTGAAAAAGAAAAATATTACCAGCAATACACTTTGGGAAAAAAATTAACAGCAATACATTTTTGAAAAAAAAAATGCCAGCAACAAAAATCTTCTCATTAAATAAACCAAATCAAATGAAACTAAAAATGATGCTAAGTTTCTCTAAAACTTTGTCGTTGTTAATATGTTCAGCGTATGGTATTCTCATCATCTTTCTGTAGAACCATCGATCTGGGTATGATGATAAGCTACATCCGGTAGCAAAGCGGCTGCTCGGGCTATTGCAGGTTATGAGGTGCCTGGAACCCCTTCTTAATTGCAGTTATTCCCTGGTTCACGCTGACCCGGTGTGGTAGGCCCTATTACAGTTAAGTGCAAATAATTAACTCCCAAGTTGGGGTCAAAATTCTATGAAAGTGCAAACATTGATTTTTATAGTAAAAATTGCAATACATTATGGAAAAAAATACAAGCGATATATTTGACCCGACAAAGAAACTCTTTAAAAAAAATGCTTAAATGAAACCTGATCTACAAACTGATTCCTTACAAATACTTATTCTATTCATACAAATCTATTGCAAAAATCTTGCCGACATTACATAAACCATTGAGGTGTTGATATGCCGTAAAACAAACCATTTCTGTTTCTTCAAGTATATTCTTCATTTGTGGGACGATTGTGGAGCATTCATTGCCATTTAAAAAGAATGATATTACATAATAGTTCAGTACACTTTTCTTTGTTTCTGTTTCTTCAATTCTCTTCTTCATGTGAGGAGATTGTCCAGCATTCACAGCTATATAGGAGGACTGATATTACATAACAGTTCAGTACTCTTTTCTTTGTTTATGTTGCTTCAAGTCTCTTCTTCATCTGTGAGGAGATTGACCAGCATTCATTGCCATAGACAAGGAATGATATTACATAACAGTTCAGTACTCTTTTCTTTGTTTCTGTTGCTTCAAGTCTCTTTTTCATCTGTGAGGAGATTGTCCAGCATTCATTGCCATATAAAAGGACTGATATTACATAACAGTTCAGTACCCTTTTCTTTGTTTTTGTTGCTTCAATCTCTTCTTCATCTGGAAAGAGATTGTTTAGCATTCATCACCTTATGGGAGGTCTGATATTACATATCTGTTCATTATTTTTTCATTTGTGTTTACCGAAATTTTCCCGTTTCAAAATACTTTGCTTAGCTTTTGAAAGGCATTTTTGGCTATTCCAATGAACGTTCGGATTTCGGTCTGTACTATATTGAAAAGTAGTCTGTGTACCGATGTAATTTTAAATGACTCTTGATCAATAGCAGTTCTTTTTTTTTTTAATATCTTATATTCATTGTCGTAAGTTTTACTGTAAAATAAGCTTAGAAACTACCAGATATTGGTTTCTGTCTTGAAAAACATTGTATCTTTGTGTTACCGTTTTTCTTCTAAATTTTAAGAATTTATCTGTATGCAAATCCTCATATACGACAGAGAATGCTGTACAATATACTCACAGATAACAAGGAAAAAATGAGTCTCTATGGATGGAGCGCTTAGGAAACGAAGAAGATTTAAGGAGAATTGAGATAAAAAAAATGTCGGTTACGTTCTGAATAGAAAAGAGACAACTGAATTATTTTTCGTCACATAATGAGGGCTTGGAGAATTTAACACTCACAGGGTATATCTGTTGCAAGGCGAACTGGTGAAGGTAGAGGGGTCACCTACTTGACGTGCTTATGTGAACGGACGTCAAAACAAGGAGTCGAGATGCTTGGCAATGGACAAACGTTTCTAAGCACTACGAGAGATAGAAGGTTTGGAGCGCCATGAATATCCACGTCCTGAAGGGACGCGGTATTCAGAAGAAGTTCTATACACAGGCACACCAACACTTATCCAAAATATCTGTTGTAAGACTGTCTTTTTGTCACTTGCTCCCTACATCTAGACAGGAGAAAGATCACCTTAATATAGTTTAGTAACCAAATCTACGTCTGGCAATCGGTTAGCAAAGGCCAACATTATTTCGTATATAGCAAAGCGAACACATCCGTCCTTTCGTTGCCTCTAACGAACCCGTAGACAATATGGGTAAGTAATCTCTCCCGCATTCCCTCATAAGGGAAGAGGATTCCCTGTCATTAGGAGGTTGGGGAGGTCAAAAAAGATTCTGACTGTAATTTACCAAAGGTTTGGGATTTCAAATTCCTTTTTTTTTTTCTTTTTCTTTTTTTTTTTTGTAACATACATAGTGCATTAATTTTTCCATCTTTGATTTAAGGATGCGTAACCAAAGATCCGAAAATGGGAGGAGATGTTCGAAACAGAGAAGCGGGGCTGGAGTCTGATAGGCCCCCAGCCGCAGGGCATGATGTTCAATTGACTATGGCTTGAATCAGCGCCTCAAAGAAAGAGAGGGTATGTAGAAAACTTAATTTCAAAAAAAGACATGATATTATCGAGATAAAAGAAAGAAAAGAACGACGAAAAATGCATTTTGAAAGAATGAATATGAAAGAGGAAAAAGAGAGAGAAAGAAGTCAAAAAAGAAAGAAAGAAAGAAAAGAAGAAAGAAAAAAGAAAGAAAGGAAGGAAGGAAATAAATAACAAATAAGACAAAAAAACGCAACAAAAATCATAGAAAGGGTCGAGAAATAGAAGAACGCAGAAAAGAAAGAGCTTGAAAGAGAAACAAAAAGAAAGAAAGAAAAAAGAAGGAAAGAAAAAAGTTGGAAGAAAAGGTGAAAATAAAGAAGAAATGAGAGAGGCGAAAAATAACTGAACAAAAAGAAATAGAAAGCGAGAGAGAGAAAAAAAGAAAGAGAAGAACGCATAAATGAACAAAAAAAGAAAGGAAAAGTGAAAATAAAGGCCAAATGAGAAAGAAAGAAAGAAAGAAAGAAAGAAAGAAAGAAAGAAAGAAAGAAAGAAAGAAAGAAAACAAAAATATTTGGAGAAATAAAGAAATTATCAAGGAATAAATAACTTGGGAGAAAGGAAGAAAATGGAAAATTATCACAAAAGAAAGAAAGAAAGAAAGAAAGAAAGAAAGAAGAAAAATATTTGGAGAAATAAAGAAATTGTCAAGGAATAAAAGGATTGGGAGAAAGGAAGAAAATGGAAAATTATCACAAAAGAAAGAAAGAAAGAAAGAAAGAAAGAAAGAAAGAAAGAAAGAAAGAAAGAAAGAAAGAAAGAAGAAAAATATTTGGAGAAATAAAGAAATTGTCAAGGAATAAAGGGATTGGGAGAAAGGAAGAAAATGGAAAATTATCACAAAGAAAAGAAAGAAAGAAAGAAGGAAGGAAAAAAAGAAAGAAAGAAAGAATGAATGAAATTTGAAGATAAATAACAGATAAAAGAAAAAACATACGTGAACAGAAACGATAGAAAACGTGAGGAAAAAAGAGAAGAAAGAAAAGCACAATTGTAAAGGAAGGCCACGAAAGAGAAACAGAAAATAAAGAAAGAAAAAAGGAAAGGAAAGCTGAAAAGGAAAAAAAACAGATCGACACAGAAAAGGGCAGAAGGAAAAGGCGTGATATAAAGAAATAAGAAAAAAGAACAAAAAAAGAAAGAAAGAAATAAAGAGAGAAAAAAGAAAGATGGAATGAAAGAAAGAAAGAAAAAAGAAAGAAAGAACGGAATAAAAAAGAAAGAAAGATTAAAAACAGAACGAAAAAAGAAAGAAAGAGAGAAAAGAATGAGAAAAAGAATGACAGAAAGAAAAAAGAAAGAAAGAACGGAATAAAAAAGAAAGAAAGAACGAAAGAAATAAAGATACAAAAAACAACGACAAAAAGAGAGAAAAAAGAAAGAGCAAAAAAATGAAAGAAAGAAAAAAGAAAGAAAGAACGGAATTAAAAAAAGAACGAAAAAAATAAAGATACAAAAAAGAAAGAAAACAAGAAAGAAAGAGAGAAAAAAGAAAGAGAAAAACAATGAAAGAAAGAAAAAGAAAGGAAGAACGAAAGAAAGAAAAAGGAAGAAAGAACAAAAGAAAGAAACAAAGAAAAAGAAAGAACGGAAAATAGAAATAATGAAAGTAAAGAATAAAAGAAAGTAAGAAAAATAGAACATCGTAGGGAAACAAAAATAAGGGAAAAATGAAAGAAAAAAATGGAATGAATGAAGAAAGGCAAGATTTTAAAGAGAAAGCATGAAAGAGAAACATGAATAAATAAATAAAGAAACGTTGCAAAGTAAAAAAAAAATAGACAAAAGATATTTAGAAGAAAAAAGTTAAAATGAAAACAGAAAAATG
>OZ038494.1:23591295-23601295 GCA_964036315.1 Acanthosepion esculentum | reverse complement strand
AAGAAGTGGAAGGGGGAAGGCAGAATTAAAGAAGAGAGATTAGAAGAAAGAAGAGCAAGAGATAGAATGAGGAGGAAAGTGGGTATAGGAAAAGGTGAAAGCTAAAGAAAAGGAGGCGAAGGAAGAATGAGATGGGGGGGAGTTGAAGAAGAGACGGAGGGGAAAGGGTAGAAATGAAAGCAGTAGGAAGGAGCGGAATGACTATCAAACATGGGGGGGGAGGAGAAAAGTTGCGGGGAGAAGAAAAAAAAAGCTACCTGGGAGTGCGCGATACAAATTATATCCAAGTAATAAATCCAGACATGGTTATCGTAAACAAAGAAGTGAAGACCTGTCTACACCGTTTCTTCTTCTTCTTCTTCTTCTTCTTCTTCTTCTTCTTCTTCTTCTTCTTCTTCTTCTTCTTCTTCTTCTTCTTCTTCTTCTATACGTTGTATCCCTTCAGGACATTGGCCATCAATGCCCTCCACAACTTCCTATCCATCGTGGTCCTTTGCAGCCTTTGTCAAACCTTCCGACTCCCGTTTCGCTATCCATTCACACGAGCTCGTCAGATAGATATCTATCTGCTTTCCCTTCTCTTATCATCGATATGTCCTGTGTAAGTTATGTTTTCCAAGCCGTCCTTCCTCATTATGCGTTCAAGAATTCTCAATATTCTTCTGTGGAACCACATTTCCGTTTCCTCTTTATCTGTGGAGACATTGTCCAGCATTCACTGCCATATCGGAGGATTGATATCAATTATAAGCAATTAAGCAATCTTTTCTTTTTATGCGCATTTCTAACGATATTTTTTCCGTTTCTTAATACTTTGCTTAGCTTTTGGAAAGCATCTTTCGCGATCTCAATGCGTGCTTCGGATTTCGGTGTCGTATTTTCCATCCTCTGTTAAAACGCAGTCTTTTGTTAAAAGAAAACAAACAGAAAAAATAATACCAATCCCACGAACAAGAAAAGCTTTGTGATTTTAGATTACAGGTGCTACCAATTATTAGCCCACGAAGAAGCACCCCAAAGACATTTCAGTAGTTCTGTTTTTTTACACAAACTACAAAGCTCGAGGAATTCTGAGAGAACTAGTATTCCTACTAGGATTCATTTTAGGTCACAATCTTAACAATATATAATATGCGGATAACACAGTTTCGATAGCAGACACAGAAAGCTACAAAAACTCCTAGAGAAGGTAACGAGGGAAAGTAAGAAGAAAGGATTAAACATCAACTGCAAGAAGATAGAATGCATGGTTGTCAGCAAAAGGATATTACTATTACATAAGCTGAACTAACGAATATTAATATTAGTTAATAATAACCCTAATTAACGAATATTACTATTACATTAGCTGAACTGACGAAAATTAATATTAGTTAATAAAAAACCGCATTAACGAATATTATTATTACATTAGCTGAACTGATGGATATTAATAGTAGTTAATAATAAACCGGATTAACGAATATTACAATTACATAAGCTGAACTGACGAATATTAATATTAGTTAATAATAGACCGAATTAACGAATATTACTATTACATTAGCTAAACTGACGAATATTAATATTAGTTAAGAATAAACTGGATTAATGAATATTACTATTACATAAGCTAAACTGATGACTATTAATATGTTAGTGATAAACCGGATTAATGAATATTATTATTACATAATCTGAACTGACGAAAATTAATATTAGATAATGATAAACCGGATTAACGAATATTATTATTACTTAAGCTGAACTGACGAAAATTAATATTAGTTAACAAGAAACCGAATTAACGAATGTTACTATTACATAAGCTGAACTGATGAATATTAATATTAGTTAATAATAAACCGAATTAACGAATAATACTATATATATATATATATATTCGCAGCTATCTGGGTGTAATCGTCTATACGTGGGCTCATTCGACCTGGGTGTGGCGAAAATAAACCGGCTGCAATCATGTATATGCACAAAAGCAGAGTATTATCTACCATGTATTCAATTGTGAAAGCGGAATGACATATATCTTATTTTTATTACTTCTAAGTTCCCAAGAAAATTAAATTTCGGTATTAAATGACCCATAAGATGTTGATATGCCGTTAAAAACAAATCAACAAAATCATCGTATCTAGACTTATCTCTTTATACCTGGGTTTAATCCCTTCTGTCTCTTTGAGCATATAAGTATATCTCTCCGCATCTCTCTCTCTCTCTCTCTCTCTCTATCTATCTATCTATCTATCTATCTCTCTCTCTCTCTCTCTCTCTCGATATATATATATATATATATATATATATATATATATATATATATATATATATATATATCTGTCTATCTATCCTTCGCCTCCTTTTCTAACCAAGCTTGGAATGTTGCGCTCTCCATATTACGTTCAAAACAAATCTCGATGACTCGCCATCTTTCTTCCAAACAGTTCTTCATCGAATCTTCTCCATCACGCAAGCAATCTGATTTCTAATAAAGAAAACCAAGTTTCGACTTAATGCCAAATCGATATAGCTTCCAAATTTATGGCCAATCTCGTCAAATCCTTCTTCAAGAGAACTGAGATTTTAACAAAGTCGGCACCGTCGAAAATACTATGAAACTGCCTGACTACATTCGAATCAGCGATGGCAGCATTTCCCGTCTGAACATTAAAAGCATCGAGACGCTCACATTCGCTACTAAGAAGGCTGAAATTACTTTCTCTTTCCTACACATACAGGCACAAATTAACTTATCTATCTATCTTTCTCTCTGCTATTCACCACCTCTCTTTAGATTGCTCACACTCAATATGTCTCTCTTTCACGCTCATTGCGATAAGTAAACTTAATATGCAAATATGTCTGAATATATATCAATGAATAAATCTATTTGGTTTGTTTTTTTATCTGGTTCTAATTGCATCTATCTAGTCATGTTAGCATCTCTGCATCAAGACGTACTTGCACGCCTTTCAGGGTTTATTTACATATGTCTACCGAATGGTCTTATTTGTATTTCTTTCGGCTTATTCGCCCTTATTTATAGCGGCTAGTATATTTATATTAAATCCATGTATTTATTCGTATCTACATGAGAGTATTCCTAACTGGACATATTCGTATCTATCACGGCTAATCTGAATCTGTTCGGGCGTGTTCGTATCTATCACGGCTTATCTGAATCTGTTCGGGCGTGTTCGTATCTATAACGGCTTATCTGAATCTGTTTGGGCGTGTTCGTATCTATCACGGCTTATCTGAATCTGTTCGGGCGTGTTCGTATCTATAACGGCTTATCTGAATCTATTCGGGCGTGTTCGTATCTATCACGGCTTATCTGAATCTGTTTGGGCGTGTTCGTATCTATCACGGCTTATCTGAATCTGTTCGGGCGTGTTCGTATCTATCACGGCATATCTGAATCTGTTTGGGCGTTTTCGTATCTATCACGGCATATCTGAATCTGTTTGGGCGTTTTCGTATCTATAACGGCTTATCTGAATCTGTTTGGGCGTGTTCATATCTATAACGGCTTATCTGAATCTGTTTGGGCGTGTTCGTATCTATAACGGCTTATCTGAATCTGTTTGGGCGGGATCGTATCTATCACGGCATATCTGAATCTGTTTGGGCGTTTTCGTATCTATCACGGCTTATCTGAATCTGTTTGGGCGTGTTCATATCTATAACGGCTTCTCTGAATCTGTTTGGGCGTTTTCGTATCTATAACGGCTTATCTGAATCTGTTTGGGCGTGTTCGTATCTATCACGGCTTATCTGAATCTGTTTGGGCGTGTTCATATCTATAACGGCTTATTTGAATCTGTTTGGGCGTGTTCGTATCTATCACGGCTTATCTGAATCTGTTTGGGCGTGTTCATATCTATAACGGGTTATCTGAATCTGTTTGGGCGTTTTCGTATCTATCACGGCTTATCTGAATCTGTTTGGGCGTGTTCATATCTATAACGGCTTATCTGAATCTGTTTGGGCGTGTTCATATATATAACGGCTTATCTGAATCTGTTTGGGCGTGTTCGCATCTATCACGGCTTATCTGAATCTGTTTGGGCGTGTTCATATCTATAACGGCTTATCTGAATCTGTTTGGGCGTTTTCGTATCTATCACGGCTTATCTGAATCTGTTTGGGCGTGTTCATATCTATAACGGCTTATCTGAATCTGTTTGGGCGTGTTCATATTTATATCGGCTTATCTGAATCTGTTTGGGCGTGTTCGCATCTATCCCGGCTTGTCGGTATCTATTTGGGCGTGTTCGTATATATCACGGCTTATCTGAATCTCTTTGGGCGTATTCGTGTCTGTCATGGCTTATCTATAAATATCTGTGCCTCTTCATATCTATCCCAGCTTAGCTGTAAATATCTGGGCATATTCCTACTGTTTCGGCTTATCTGTATCTATCAGTGCGTATTCGTATTTAACTCGTCTTATCTGTATCTATCTCGGCTTATCTGTATGTATCTGGGTGTATTCGTATCTAATTCGTTTTATCTGTATCTATCTAGGTGTATTCGTGTCTATCACAGCTTATCAGTATCTGTCTGATCGTATTCGTATCTACCATGGCTCATTTGTATCTATTTGGGCTTATTTGCATATATCTGGGCTTATTCGTATCTATTGGGCCTAAATCGGCAGTACGTATCTATACTTATTATTGTATCTATAGACGCATTCGACTGTCTATCGTGACTTATTCGACTCTATCTATCTTGGATTATTAGCATCTATTTGGGTTTATTACTATCTGTTGGGGTTTAATCACATGGATCTATCTGGGTTTATTCCTATCAATTTGATTTCATTGAACAATATCTATCTATCTATCTATCTATCTATCTATCTATCTATCTATCTATCTATCTATGTGTGTGCGTAGAGCTTATTTTTTTATGTCTGGGATTATCCGTCTATACAGGGCGAGATGGCGAAATTGACGTTTAAATTATCCAAAAATGAAAATAACACAGGCATCTCAGTTTAACAGATATATTTACCAAAAGTACACCAAAATATCTATTCAATAAGTCACCATCGGCTTTAACCACGGCCTCCAGACGACTTCGGAATCTCCTGCAACTCTCCTGGACGGTCTCCTTGTTTAAATTGGTGAATGCTGCCATAATCCTTGCCTTCAGTTCATCTTTGGTGTTACAAGGAGTTTTGTTGGTGTCTCACTCAACTGTGCCCCACCCATAATAATCAAGGGGGTTGCAGTCTGGGGAGTTAGGTGGGCAGATGTAAGGGGTGATGTGGTGGCAGAAATTGTCTAACATCCATGAATGTTAACAAGAAATATGTTGTTGTATGTATGTATGTATTTATATAATGTTTTCATTGTTCAAAACACAGTCAAGATATTGTGACCATGTTCATAGTTGATATTTTTAAGTGTTGGCTTTTTTGTTTTTTATTAATAAGGCTTCCATTATTTTCAACCTATTTTTGCATGTAGATGATGCTATTATATTTGTGTTGCCAACAGGTATGTTACGAATAGGGTACGGTAGGTCTCTATGAATATTTAAATGAGATCTAATTGAGGTATTTCAGTTAATATGTTTCAACCTTGAAGATGGCTAAATATAAAGCTGAAAGCGATCGGATAAAAAGAACAATTAGACAGTTTTTATATAATCTATCATCTGAAAGAAAAAGAATTATTAGATCACACGAAAAATTATATAAATTAAAGCACCTTGTCTGTATTATTCAATGAAATGTGCATATATATATATATATATATATATATATATATATATATATATATATATATAGATAGATAGATAGATAGATAGATAGATAGATAGATAATATTAGTCGTAAATATACACATACATATGCAATCATATATCTAAAATATAAATATATATACATACATACATACATACATACATACACATACATATCCGTATAAAAAAATTTTCCAAGAGGATAGAATCCAGGTAGAACTCAATGTCCAGGACAGAGTAAGGCTATAATAAAAAGACTTAAACACTAATATTCCATGGTCATAATTTATTCCATTGGAATCGTAAATATGATCCAATTCATCAGACCTATAAAATTAAAAAAGAAAACAGAAAAAAACAAATAAAAAATGAAATTTAGTGAGAGTGTATGTATGAGAGTTTTGAACGAATGCTAGAGTAAATGAAAGGGGGTTACAGACGAGAGAAGGACAGGAAGGTCTAAAGATGAAGGGGGGGATTAAAATTTAACAGAGAGAAGTTTTAAATATTGAGAGGCAAAGACGGTTTAAGTGAGAAAAATATGCATATTTTCAAAAATCTGATACATTCAAGATACACCGGAAGAGTGTATCCATTGAATGTATCAGACTTTTGAAAATATACATATTTTTCTCCTTCGAGCTTTTAATTATAAAAAAAATTAGGAGGTAAGCCGATTTCGCTACACTTATTTTCAACCTTTCGGCATCTTCAGGCGATTTGATTTCCTAACGCCCTACTTAATATATATATATATATATATATATATATATATATATATATATATATATATATATATATATATATATATATATAACATGGTTTTCCGTTAAAGAACAGAGGGATATATGCATTTTTATTAAAATACAAGCAGATATCAACATATTTTTGGTAATTGTTCTGATTAGGTTTACTTTTTACGAAGTGCATTACAAAATTCGAAGCTAGATCTGATTTCCAGTTTTGTAAGCTAGGCTGAAGAATGTTCGCCCTGACCCACTTCTCCGGGTCGAAAAAAAGAAAAGAAAAAAGATTGGTACCTTCGTGATTTTCTAAGACACAGGGGCTTACGGAGTGCGACAGAATAAGAGGAAAAGAAAACATTATTAAGGAGAGAGAACAATGAAAGAACAGGAATAACTTTTTTAATCCTTTCACACCAAGCAAGGCAACAAAGCCACTAAGACGCAAGAGGTGGGGGAGGAGTTACTAATTGTGAGAGAATAAGAGAAAAAAGAAAGCATTATTAAAGAGAGAGAACAATGAAAGAACAGGAATAACTTTTTTTAATCATTTCCCCCCAAACAAGGCAATAAAGCCACTAAGACGAAAGGGGTTAGTGAGTGTGTGAGAATAAGAGAAAAAGAAAACACTCTTAAGGAGATAGAAGAATAAAAGAACAGAAATTAGGAAGACAGATGATAGCGATTAACACTGGGCTTAGATTTTGTAATATCAAATTTGACTGGAAATATAGCAGTCGGAAGAGAGTTCCACAGGCGAGTAGTGCGAAAGAAGATAGTTAACATAGAACTTACGATTACTAAATCCTTATATTAGGAAAAATATTTTTCGATTTTGACAAACGTCTTGACTTAAGAAAGGTCTAAAAAATCTTAATCTACAAAAATTATTCCACCAAAATTCTTTTTTCCTATTTTTTACGTGTGGACCAGTCTTTTTAAGTAGTTCCACCACATTTACTACTTCCCCTGGCCTGGCGTAATCACTTTTTTAGGGCACTCAGTGAAGAGCTTATTCACTTTTGAAGTTGCCACAAAAATCTTTCCTAGTTGATGTATTTTTTCGATTTTTTTAATTTTTAAATAAAGACAGAAAAATAAAAGGTACGTAAAAGGAATTAACGAACGAAAAGGAGAGAAAAAATAACGAAAAGGAGAGTTATCATTTAACTTTCTTCGAATTTTGTCAAATTAAATGTGACTGGATGAAGGCTGTCAGCTGGCACAAACGCGATCAACCGTTTTTCACCTGTGGGCAAATGTGACTGTCAGATCTCTTGCCAGGATTTAAAAAAGGGAAAAGAAAAAGGTAAGCTACTTTAATAGATATCTGGCTGTATTTCAAAGCCACGTCTGTCTCTTCGTCTTTGGGTTGGCACCCTTTAGCCACCCGGAGATGCCAAAAAAACTCATCCACAGATTTTATGTATTTCCGCACGGGACACGCAAAGCGACAAGCTGTATTAAATAAAGAGTATTTCTTTTCTTTTTTTAATTTGTTTTATTTATTTTTTATTTTTTGCTTTAATTTTGCAAAGTAGGCTGAAGAATGTTCGCCCTGACCCACTTCCCCGGATCTAAAAAAAAAAAAGAAAAAAAGATTCGTGACTTTGATCAATGTCGGCCTGTTCTCCTACCATTTAGCCACTTCCTTCCTGACCTTTGTATCTGGGTAAAATTTCAAACGTGTTTCGCCCCTACCGAAAAACAAAGAATAATACAATTTAATGTAATATCAGTCCTCCTACATGTCAGTGAATCCTGAACAATCTCCTCACAGAGGAAGAGAAGATTTGAAGTAACAGAAATATGGGTCTACTGTAGGATGCTGAGAATGACATGGACGGAGCGTTTAAGCAATAAAGACATCTTAAGGAGAATAAGAATAAAAGAAACATATGCTTAAAAGCAGATAAAGGCAGTTGGAATTTCTTTTACGCATAATGAGGACAGAGGGCTGAGAGAATTTGGCACTAACAAGACCTATTAAGAGGTGAAACACCGATTAACCTACTTAAGGAGTTGTTGCAATTGGACGTCAGAACTGGGTCCGTTTGTGAGAGTAAGAAGACCAACACTTCATAGCGCTACGAAGGATAGGATGTTGTGGAGAGCTATGATGGCCCACTTCCTGATTAGACATAGCATATAAAAGAAAAATGAAACTCAAATATACAGAAAACTACGTTTTCGCATACTTATATATATTCATTCGTATATACCTACAATTTTGAACGTGCACGTAGTTAATTGTTAAGTTTGGCAAAAGTGGCATCCTCATTGTCGTAACCATTACCTCACAGGGAGACTCCCTGTAATATTAACTAAGTCAAGCTTAAACTGACACAAGGTAAAACATGTAGAGCAGTCATTAATTGATGTTGTAATCAACGAAATTAGCTCACATATTATTATGACACAGAGATGTAAGTTCACTTTATTATTGACTAATAATATTCGTTAGTCCGGTTTATTAGTATTAATAATAAATTTTTTTTTAATGCGGCTTGTTATTCACTAATATTAATTAATACGGCTCATCTAATAATATTCGTTAATTCGGATTAATATTTATTATTATTGTCCAGCTCAATTAATAATAATAATCGTTAGTCCGGCTTATTCTTAATTAATAATAATATTAGTTCGGTTTATATTAACTAATAAAAAATACATTATTTTGAGACGAGGTATTGTAATCAATATTTCTGAGATGAAATATTGTAATCAATTTTGTGATGAGGTAATGCAACTAACCAACGCTTTTTTTCCCCAGTGGGCCATGTGTCCCAAGGACAAAAAGCGGATAAAAGCTTCAGTTGAAGTAATCTAGTGACTTGACGCAAAAAAATTCTGGGTTCAAAAATCTGGTCACAGCAATGGTGAACAAGACTTGGTGAGGTGAATGTACTGAAAGGGAGATAACTGAAACCTGCGATATCCAGAAAAGGCATGTCACGTGGAAAAAGAAAAATCTACCCCGGTGGGAGAAATAAAGAGCGCAGTTCGAAATTCCAACGTGATGAAGTCCGGAGCGTACAACGGCCGAAACGTCGTGAATGTGACAATAAAAACGAGGACAACAGTCCGGACAATGTAAATGATGTTGATAAAAATACAGTATTTGAAATATTATTCTCCAGAATTTCTTTCATTGTCCTTCAACAAATTCCAGTCTCGCATTATTTGTGCTGTTGTTATTCAAGATGTTATGTTCCTTCAGTACATGGGTAATCATGTTTCCTGTTCTTTGTAGATTTGAGCAATGTTTTCTTTTTATTTCTTTCAATCTCTCCTATTCCCAGTTTTGATATCAATTTACACAATCTCGTTAGGTAAGTTACTCTAACGTTCCTTTAAAAAAACAAGCGTTTATGGCAATAAGAAAAATCTATCGAACTAATCTATTTCATGTATGCATACATATAGATGTATAAGATATATTTAGGCAGCAAGTATTCAACACAACTAGTCTGACTAAAAATAAAATAAATAAATCTCATTCT
>OZ038494.1:23586295-23588795 GCA_964036315.1 Acanthosepion esculentum | reverse complement strand
ATTTGTATAACAATAGCTTCTCGGATTTTCAGTGTGTCAACATAAGAAAAATATTAGTGGATTTTTTCATATCAAATTGTGAAATGACTGTCATCCTGAACGGCCACTCGTCTAGATCCTTTCGTACTAATGCGGGTGTTTCCCAAGGCTCCATCCTTAGTCCTACTCTATTTTTAATTTTCATTAATGACTTTCCTGATGATATCAGCTCTCAACATGGTATCTATGTGTGACGACAGAACAATTTACTCCTGCCTTGATAGTAAGGCTTATCAGTCTGACAAGTCTGTCAAAATGGCAGCTGATGTCCAAAAAGACCTCAAGTCCGTAGTTAACTGGTGCAAGACATAGCTTGTTAATTTTAACGCCTCCAAAACTAAACTTCTCTCCATTAATCATCCAAGAGACCCCACGCTGCCTTTCATCAACATGGCTGATGCTATCATCCAGGAAAATGGCTCGTTGCGACTTCTCGTCTTCACGTTCTCTGCTGATATGAAGAGGAAAGACTAAATATTGAATCCATTGCTAGGTGTGCTGCTAAGAAAGTCGGTTCACTATGTCGGGCGAATATTTTTTCTCTCTAGAATCTTTCTTACATATCTATAAATCTCCCATTCGTCCATACTTAGAATATCGCTGCCACATATGGCACGGAGCACCTGCTATTTACCTTGAGCTCATTGATGAGTTCCAATGAAGAATCAGTAATATTATCGGTCCTGATGTGGCGGCTCAGTTCCAGTCAAAAAATAGTGACCTCTATTCGCCATAAACTCCTGTAGTTGATTTTTAAAGTGTTCCGTCACCCGGAAGTTCGAGCGCTTCAAGGTCTTCCAAGTGAGTTTCTTTTAGCTGCTGAAACCTGTGACCCTGTACTTTTCAACACATAGCAGTATCGATGTATCTATCCGGAACAGCAACATTCCAACATAACATGATTCAGTACAATACAGATCCACAAGTCTTAAAAAAGACTGTAACCGCTTTTTGAGTGGATACACGGACTTGAGTAGGCACTCACTTTATTCTTAAAAAAACATTTCAACAGCAAACGTATAGTGGGCGTCGGTCCAAGGCATCATGGTATCTGAAGAAAATGAGAAGGAATTTGCAAGATTAGATTAAGACACATACGCCTCTTCTAACGTTTTCCATTACCTGGAAGTTTGAGAGCACTTCGATGTCTTCCAGGTAGCTTTCTTTTAAGCACCGAACCTGTGGCTCTGATAATTTCAACCCATAGCAATATCGATTTTCTACCCGAAACAGCATCATTCCGACGTAACATGAAATGAGAACGAACAGCTCTGAGTTTCAATTACAGATTCACCGGTCTTAAAAAACGTTTCAACAGCCAACATATTGGTCCAAGCTATTATGGTAACTGATGATATCTGTAAAATATAGTAAGACATTAGCTGTGAAATTTGCCTTTTATTACTTTCAACTCTTATTAATAACTGCGTTGTTTATTTCCAGTCAAACTGACATCTGACTTATGAAAAGACTCGTTCCTCCCGTTGTTAAAAGACGTCATCAGCCGCAGACGTCATCATCATTAGTTTTTCAATATTTTTATTATTATTATTGGGGAATAAATGATAGTTAAAACAGGAGAATAGGGTGAATGATAGACCAGTTCAAAGCCACAGGCGCCCACAGCAGTTACTGAAACCAAAGTCTTGTGTGCTGGAGCGTTGTCCTGATGTAACAAGACATCTTTCGACAATTTTTCCGGGCATTTGGTCTTGATAGCCTTTCGTAAATGTCGCAGTACGTTCCGTAAGTACACTTCATGGATAGTAGACTTACTCCTTTTGAAGACAGTCAATAAACACAATGCTTCTAGCATTCCAAAAATAGAATAAAATTTTGAAAGGACAGTAAAAAAGAAAATGAAAGATGTGGATAACTCAAGTACCTAACTAAAAACTTGATTCATCAAATTAACGATTGTTGATCTCTATAGCTACGAGTAACAACATATACGAGTGTCGACTGAAAAGTACATACGCTGAACAAGATACTGTCATGGAATTTGACTAACAGCACTGGCTATTTGATTTATAGGCAATCGACTGTCATCCATCACCATGTAGTGAACCTGATCAATGTTTTCTCAATGGTAGTTGTCGTAGGAATCCAGGTATATTGCAGACGCCAGCTCGGGCAAATGTTTTGTGTTTGTTCAAGTTGACACTGCGACTATACCAAGCAGATTTAACTTACAGTTTCAGACCTTCGGTTACGATGACTTGAGCATTTCACCTGACAAGGCTTGGGTCAACCCGTAGTAAGGCTTGCAGCCACTTTCCAAAGGTGCCGAACGCTAGTATCACCTAGCGAGGCCGTTAACGTCAATAAATCAACATTCTGACAAATCCATCATGGAGTGATTAGAACCCTTGCTTCATGGTCCGACAGCGATTGCTTTAAGTACTCATATATATATATATATATATATATATATATATATATATATATATATATATATATA